>CM076577.1:1021505495-1021955495 GCA_034641835.2 Pinus albicaulis | reverse complement strand
ACCCTTACGTTGGAAAATATTCCAGTTGTTCAGGATTTATGAATGTTTTTCCGGGAAATATTCTAGGATTACTCGCAAAAAGAGATACTAATTTTACTATTGAGTTACTACCTGGAGCAGTTGTTGTGTTGAAAGCACCAAACAGAACAAGTGTGCCTCATTTGATAGAATTAAAAATGCAGCTACAAGAGCTATTGGAAAAAGGGTATATTCGACCAAGTGTGTCCCCTTGGGGAGCACAAGAGATGTTCATTAAAAAGAAAGATGGTATGATGCATATGTGCATGGATTACTAACAAATTAATAAGCTGAATGTCAAAAACAAATATCCATTGCCACATATAGATGATCTTTTTGATAAGGTAAAAGGAGCAATGATATTATCAAATATTGATATGATATCTAGGTATCACCAGATACAGATTAAATATGAATACATATCCAAAACAACCTTTCGTACCACGTACGGACATTATGAATTTTTGGTACTAATGTTCATATTAACCAATGCACCAACAACATCCATGAGTCCGATGCATGGAATATTTCACCCATTTTTGGATAATTTTCTTTTAATATTTATTGATGATATACTGATCTACTTTAAAAACATGGAAGAACAAAAAGAGAATTTACGCTTGGTGTTGAAAATGTTGCGGGAACATCAACTGTACACCAAATTTAGCAAACGTGATTTTTACAAAGAATAGATCTAATATTTGGGCCATGTAATATCTGTTGAAGGGATTTTGGTAGACCCCGAAAAGATAAAAACAATTATGGAATGGAGAGTTCCCAGAAATGTAGCAGACATATGCTCTTTCATGTGCTTAGCTGGTTACTACTTGTGATTCATCGAAGGCTTATCTAAGATAGAATTTCCCATTACTTCTTGGCAATGGAAGGGGAAGCTCTTTAACTGAACTAATGAATGTCAAGATAGTTTTTAATGATCAAGAGAACTATTAACTACTGCCCTTGTTTTGAAGGTGGCTGGCCTAAGAAGAGAGCTTGTAGTCTGCACTGATGCTTGTAAGGAAGGGATGGGAGAAGTATTCAAACAAGATGGTAATGTAATTATGTATGAATCGAGGAAGCTAAAGGACCATGAACATCGATACTCTCATCATGATTTAGAGTTGATTGTTGTAGTAAACGCCCTTTGGGTTTGGAGACATTGCCTGTTGGGGAAAATATTTGTGCTAAGAACTGACCACAGTAGCTTGACGAGTTACTTTAAACAATCTGGTTTGACTACCCACCAAGCAAGATGGAATGCATTAGTAAGTGAATTTTATTTTGACATTCAACATGTAATAGGTAAAGAGAATCGTGTAGCAGATGCTTTAAGTAGGAAACTAAATTTCATCTATGAACCTTACTTCAATCAAGCATAACTTAAGTTTAAGGAGAAAATAATAAGGTCAACAAAGAGAGACCCCAAGTATCAATTCTTATGGAAGCAAGCAAGAGAGGTAGAAAAATAAAGAAAGCAATCTCATTATGGAATTAATGATAAAAAAAAAAATTATATTTTGAGGAAATATATGTATTCCAATTCATATGAGCTTGAAGGAGCTGATTTTGGATAAATATCAATGGTTTTCCTATGCATGACATCCTAAATATCAAAAGATGTTAACAAAAATTATAAAGAACTATTTCTAGCTTGGAATGTGTAAATACATTGCTGAATACTTGAATAAATGTTTGGAGTGTCAACAATTTAAGGTGGAACACCAAAATCCATCAGGATTTCTCTAGCCCATTCCTGTACCAGAATGGAAGTGGTAAGTCATCTCCGTTCATTTCATGATAGGTCTACCTAGAAGCAAAAGATACAATGATTCAATTATGGTGGTGGTGGAAAGACTCAACAAGGTAGCTCGTTTCATACCAGTTTATTTTTCTTACAAGACTGTATAGATTGTTGACATATTCATGAGGGAGATATTTAGACTGCACGACATCCCAATAATTTTCATCTCAGATCGAGATGTAAAGTTCACCTCATCCTTCTAGAAAACACTATTCATTGGTTTGGGGACACATATCCAATTTATTACAGCCTATCATTCTCAAATGGATGAACAGATCGAGAGGGTGACTTAGATATTAGAAGACATGTTACACATGTACATGATGCAACAACCCACCAAGTGGGAAGAGTACTTACATGTGGTCGAATTTGCCTACAACAATGGATATCAAGAATCCCTAAAGATGAGTTCTTTTGAGCCATTGTACGGAAGACAATGCTCAACCCACATAAACTAGAGAAATCCAGAAACCAAATTGATGCTTAGAGCAGACATGCTGGAGGAGATGGAATGTGAGGTAAGAAAAATTGGACAATATGAAAAATTGGACAGTATTTAAAAGCAACCCGGGACAGGCAAAAGATATATGCCGACCAGAAGAGAACCTTTTGTTAATTATAAGTAGGTGACCATGTTTATATGTGAATAAAACATAATAACAATAGCTTAAGATGGAATACCTTTGCCAAATTAGCTCCTAGGTACTGTGGACCTTTCCAAGTTTCGGAACAAGTAGGGTCGATGGCTTATCGGCTGGAATTCCCTAGCCACATATTGGTGCACAACGTGTTTCGTGTATCAATACTGAAATGATACGTACACAACCCCAAGCATTTTATATAATGGAATAGCATAAATGTAAGTTAGGTTTACAAGATGACTTCTATAAAAGAAGGATCGTTAATTAAATTAATTATGAATTTTGTTGCATGTAGGTAGAATCGGACATCGAATTTCAGGTAAAACCTCAGTGTATTCTTGATCAAAGGGAAATAATGCTCCAGAGGTGAGTCATCCCCCAAGTTAAAGTGAAATGGAAGCACTTTCTCCTAGAGGAGGCTACTTGGGAGGAAGAAAACTCTATACGAAAATCATATCATGAATTTTTTGCTGCAACGAAGTAAAACACGCAGGACGATGTTTACCTCTAGTGGGGGAAGATGTAACACCTAGTTTAATTTTTAAATTTTATGTTTAAAATATTGTTATAAAGATGAATTTTATTTGTTGTTATTAAAAGGGATTAACTAATATTATTATTTGTTAGTGAACTTGAATACTATTTTTTTAATGAATAAATTACATTCAATGGTTGGTAACTGAATTGGAAAAATTTCCAATATTCCAGAATAAAAAGGGTAGAGGCAGTTTTGACAATTACCTTCCCCAAGAGGATAAAAAGGAAATCCTTAGAAGGGGAAGGGGTTCTCTTAAAAGGGTAAAGAAACAGGGTTTACAACAGATGGTTGTAGGGAAGAGTTTTCAAGAGCTGGCTCAAAACTAGTGGAGCTCTATAACCTGAAAGAAGTGTAGGTTGGATAAAGGTCCTGAGGCCTAGCTTCTAGAGAAAATTGTTGCCTTAAACTCTGGTGTGGAGCACAGGGGGAGAAGAGGACGTAATCACTTATCTCATGGTAGGGTGGCACAAATCAGTTGGACAACAAACAAAAATAAGTATTTCATATTTCTGGTTCAGCTTTAAGAAAGTTAATGAAAAAGGAATTATATGTAATCTCTGTGTTGATGTTACTTTAAGTAATGTTTATTAGATAAGCTAGCTATGTCATTTAGAAAAGATAGATTTAATCTAAAAATAATAGAGAAAGAATACCGTTTTTTGCATAATGAAGTCAATGGGGAATATATATAGAATTTCTTGTTGTAAACAATGTATATCTGTGTGAAGTATTATTTCTCAAGAATCGAAAAGTAGTTATACAATTATATTTATACATACTAAATTAATAGAGAACTTAGACAGCCAAAAACTCGATGAGCCAAATAAATGTTTCTAACTCTGACAAGACACTAATATACAAAATAAGTAATTTACATTGAAAAATTTATATTAAAACTGCATGGGAAAATGTATTACAAAAAAGAAAGGATCTGATGAAAATTCAAGTTTTGAAAGTTATTTGAACTACTTATAAAACTTCCAATAACTTGAGAAAGAAAATGTTAGGCCTCAAGGTTTAGATCCTGAGCTTCATAGGGAAATAGAGTAGGGATTAACTTCCTCTGGGTGTCTAATGCTTAAAATACATAATGGTGAAACTCAGATATATAACCAGAAGGAAGTTGTTATTAAAATCAGAATGTGAAATAAAATTGGGAAGGAGAAAGCACAATAACATAGTATATTGAACCCAAAAACTATTTATTTAGATAACGATTCTATTATATCCACTGCGGAGCTCTTTTCAAATAACATATATAGAATAAAATCTTTTCTTGCTTCTAGCTAAATCATAATATTGTTCTAGAGTTTAAATAAAAAGCACTGGAAGTAAAACAGAGAAGTATATTTATAAATAAGACAGTCTGTACAAGATGAGAAAATGTAAATAGGGAAACAAAATTCTTTAGTGTCAAAACTCTTGAAATTTACACAGAGTACAAAGAGGTTTATACAATTAAAAAATCTTAAGTATGGATGTAACTACTGTGAGGTTAATGAAAATATTCATAAATTCTAGAACTAAAAATCTCGAGGAAACCCCTTCCAATATGGTTCGAAAACCACTTTTCACGAACAAAATATTTAAGACTATCTCATGAAATGGCCTGGCCGAATCCTGGTACCTGTTACAAACAGAGGCTTTAACCCTCAGAAAAACCCTCAAGACAAATTTGATAACATCGAATTTATGGCTATGGGATTTTAGCTTACCTATGGAGGCCACCGAAGAGGAACGTAAGGAAACCAAGTTTCTCTCCATTACCAACTGCTTCCAACCCTTGCATACAGAAAGAACAAGTAAAGGGAGCGTGGGAACATAATTAGAAAGATTCTTGCTAAACAAGGATAAGTGGAGAAAACATTTACACAAATATCCACCTGGTTTCCAGCCCTCGGCATGCACAGAAGGTGGTGCTCTATATTCTGGTAGAAAACCAAACATCGAAAGGAAACCGTCGAGCACCATGGAGTTACCTCCTAAATAAGAATTAAACGCAGAAAATGGGTAAACCACAAATTATCTTGCAGTAAACTGAAAAAAAATTACTCTAAATTCTAAACAAATACATGTAGCAATGGCTACTATATTTCATACCTGTGAATACCATAGTAACCTTATGAGTCGGGGTGAGAGTGAAGACATAAAACCATAAACCATACCCCATTTTCATGACCGTTGCCCAGATATTCGCGGTGAAAACAAGGGCTCAAAATAAACAAGCAACACATACCACAGGCAGAACAATAATGCCACGATCATCTCATGTCAGAGAAGGAGGTATAATTCTCATTACCATTGGAGATCATCAACAAAGGAACAAAGGCAATTTGCATAGCAAAAAACCATAGAAGCACATAGTCAAATGAAGTGCGAGTGGGGTGCTTGGGTCAGGTGGTTACCCTAAACCAACCACACAATTCTATTTGCCATTGGATCTAGCTCTTGTGGATCAACGATCAGCATAAATCCAATTAGCCAAACTCATTTGACTGGTTCCAAGCACTCATAGTAAACGAGAAAGGATTACTGGAAGAGGAGTGGGCAGACAACCAGCATGACCGGAGGTCAAGTGCGAGCAGATTATAAATAATTAAACATTCATAAAACCAAATATCACTTTAGTACAATACATTCATAAGTTAATTAATAATCTATGACATTATAAAGATAGGTAACCACTGAAGTTTCGAATAGTTAAACATTCATAAAAACAAATCTCATTTCATTACAATACATGCATAAGTTAATTAATAATCTATGAAATTGTAAAGATAGGTAATCAACGAAGTGTCCAGATTAATGCGAGGAGCCAAACATTATGCCAACATAACGTATAAGTTTGAATTTATATGTTTGTGCATACGATCTCATATATGTGTGTGTGTGTGTGTGTGTGTATGTATATGTATATAGTTAGTTAGTTTATCACATTCTCAAAACCTGTGTGCAAAAATTCCTAACACTTGAACTCTATTATAATCTTTTATAGAAACAAATAATTTATAGAAATATTCAAGAATACATAATTTCTTGACTTTTTAAAAAAAACTATCAATTTAAATAAACTATCCAAATTTTCTCTAACGAAATAAAATATTTCAAAAAATTACAAAACCAAAAATTAGTTCAATAGTAATTTTGAGGAAATAAATTATTACAAATATTCTTCAATATTTCCTTAGTAATATTTGGAGTTACAACATTAACAATTTATTAGTTGTCAAAGTTTTCTTATTTGTAATTAAATTTAATAGATGTGAAAAATAAATTATCTTTCTAACTACAAATTAATTATAGATGAGACCATCTTCCTTGTTAATCAATAACCAATTACTAATAAATCGTTACAATATAACGTCCATAAACATTACCATTCAAACCCAGACACCAACACACAAACCATTCAAAGCATCCAAACACATGTACAAACCTATAAAAAGGGTCAAATAAAGAAGATAATGATAAGATCACTTAGGAAAAGAAAACGTAATGTAAATCCACCACTAAACCTTTTAACAACCAACAAACGCGCAAACCTATAAAAAGGGTCAAATAAAGAAGATAATGATAAGATCACTTAGGAAAATAAAACATAATGTAAATCCACCACTAAACCTTTTAACAACCAACAGACACAGAAAAATCAAAACATGATGTAGAACCACTCGAGTGCTTCTTAGCTAGGGCCAAATGCAGAAAAAGAAAAACATGATTTAAAACCACAAGCTCACCTAAATTTTTAACAACATCCTAATGCAAAAAAATAGTCAACATTCTCACAATCCAAGCTAGTTGAATATTGTATTACAATATAATTTCTTTAAATACTCAAAATTATACATATAATAAAATATAAATTTTAAATTTGTTCATCTCAAACATATACATAATAATGATAGTCTAAAAATGTGACATTGTTTCCTGAAATTGTACTAACATAGATTAATCTAAGTGTGAATCTACCATGCATTGAAAAGTATCAAATCCATATAAGTGAAACTCTAAAATTAAAGTGATTTCATCCCTCTTGATAAATATAGAATTAGACGAATCTAAAGGAACTTTTAAATATTTTATAGATAATCATTTTTACAATACATTAAAGGCAACAATTATAAATATTCTAATTCTTAATGATTTCTCCAACCACTTACTAATTCTCAATTATAAACAAACTATAAAACTATATATATGATAAATATGTAGGTTACATCTATATATATATATATATATATATATATATATATATATATATATATATATATAAAAGTGAATTTATAATTAAAATGAATTCAATATAATTTATTTTAAAATATAGTTAAAACTAAGATGAAATAATAATAATTTAATTTGTTTTAATTTATTACATATAATATTTATTCTAGGAAAAAAATATATTTATTTAAGTATATATTTTAAAACTGTTTGTATTTCAAAAAAAATTATTATCTTTTAACGTTTTAGAATTTTTTTTATTAAAATGGATTTATTAATTATTAAAATAATTAATATATAAATTAAATATATACTTAAAAAAACTTATAACAAAATTATTAACTGTAAAAATTAATCAAACTAAATTTCACTTTCATATGAAAATTAATCAAACTAAAGTTCTACAATCATTTTTTCAGAATAACCATACCTATCTAACATAAATATATTTGTAATTATATTACACCTATTTTGTTTTAAATCCTTTTATTTTAAAAACAATTATATAAACATTAAAAACAGATTTTATTCAAACATAAATATATCTTTATTCAAACATATGCGAGAAAATGTTGACCCATGTGAAAGCATGAAGCAAACTTCCATAGGAATTTTCCATAATCCTAAATCCGTGGGAATTCTCCATAATCCTTTCATGGAACTGCATGTCACGTGTCAACTAAGATTCCATAGGAACTTTCCGTAATAATTCGTCGAAGCTCCTCATCATCTTTTGTTCAAGTTAAAATTAAAACTTGATAATATAAATTTTATTGCACCAAAATAAATTTATTTCATAAATATTCTAAAAGTTTTAAATTATTAGATTATGCTTTAGCAAAGATATGCTAGATACTTTATATTCACATCATGATTTGAAATCATTGAGCTTCCAATAACCTTTCATGAAGTGAAATAAATTAGGTATTATTCAAATAATGGAATATATATATATATATATATATATATATATATATATATATATATATATATATATATATATATATATATATATTAAATTTATTAATTAATAAAAAATAGTATTGAGTTAAAAGCTATATTTTATAGCTCATTATGAAGGTGGTGTGTGATTATGTTTTTACTCAACATAGAGTTGACATGTATCTTTTTGAAATAAAAGTAAAATATTGTCAAATAAAAAAACCAATGTTGATTATAATAAAAAATAAAAATGAGTATACATTAATAATATGAAGGAAATGTGGTAAAAATATTTCTCTCATTCTCAACTTTATATAAAATAAAATAAAATAATGTTAACCATACCAAAATATTTCTAATAAAAGAAGTAATTGAAAATAAAAAAGTTGAATAATTTTTTAATAAAACTAATAACAATGAGATGTATAATTTATTTAATTATTCATATTAAATTTGCATGTAACATTTAAAAAATATATTTAGTCACAAAAAATCAATGTGGATCATAGGTAAAATACATCAATGTTACATAGAGTGAGCCTAATGGTTAAGAGCATGTATCTCCTCCTAAGAGGTCACACTTTCAAAACCAAAGGGGGTAGAATATGTATGCTTTCTTAGACTTAGCAGTCAAATCGTCATGGGTTTCATAGAACAATTTGGTGTCTAACTTGGTTGTGACCTTAAAATTTGATAATAAATAATAATTATAATACAAACCAATAAATTATGCATATATTATATAAAGAAATGAATAAAAATAGAATTTTATTGTCAAGGTTAAAACATTTAAAGTAGTATCACTAGTTTACATTTTGGCTTTTTCTAAATATATTTTTTACTCAATTTTATATAAACTCCAGAAATAGAAATTTAAGCTATAAAGTGGCCAAAGAGATTTTCAAGGCATGAATCCATTAATCCATCCAAAAATGGAGACCAAATCCAAAAACTTTAGATCTAATTTTTTCAAATTTTATACTTAAACAAATTTACACCTCAAAATATTTATTAGTTCTAAAAGTTGCTAAATCCATGATTAATACTAATCTATGCTATTTCTATTTAATTGAATAAAATATCATAACTTCTTTTGAATATATATAAATAAATTAATTATATTATAAATTTAATAATTTTCAATAAAAAAAATATTTATATAAGATACACTATCATCAATATTGTATAAGTCTACTTTCTAATGATTTATGAAAAATTCTAAATATTTTTTATTAGTATATAATAAGTATAATTTAATTAATATACATAAATACATTTCTCAATTAAAATATATAATTTGAAATAAAATTGTTAGATTTCCTTACTTAAAATAATTTTTTAAATATATAAATAAATTTAATACATTGAAAAATCCAAAACATTGCCAATTAAAAAGTTCAAACTTATAATCTTTAAAACTTTCCACCCACCCAAATTTAACAAAATTAAGAAAAAAAAAAAAAAATCTTTCATCTATTAATTAAACTAAGCTCTACAAAATCTTCTCAAAAGCACGAGTCCCATGAATAAACACATGCCAAACAGTCCTCCAACCTACCTAACCACATTGGCAAATCAAGACCGGTAGCTAAGGGGTCATGCTACACGTTTCCATTTGTTTGGGTCCATGTGGAACATGAAGACGAGTAAATAAGGGGCCCTTCCATTTTCATTTCCGGATCTCTTTATACGGAAGTAACACTAGGCGTGCAAGCCAAGAATTTTTGAGAAGGGGTTCCACACGGTTTCCCTTGGTTTACCTTGAAGATAATCTTTATTGCGAGTTGCATGATTGCATGTTATAAACAGGAAATGATATGACATGATTTTTGCACTCGTCCCCTCGCCTCCTGTTGATGTAACGATTCCCGGCCCCCCGGCAATGTCCTTCACAAATATTAAAGCCCATTCTCATGTAACTGCAACATACATCGCACGCTAATTATTCTAATTCGCCATGCAATCAATTTATACAGAGTCCAGACAATATGGAAAGATGAATTATGCTTCGCAGTCCGCGGAATCCACAAAATCCACGGACTCCGCGTTATTATGTACGATCTGTCAGGGTTATCAGGTACAATATATTTGTCAAAAACAGGTCATAAAGGTTTGAGCTCTATCTTTTGATTGAGATTGAGAGTGTGTATTGCTATCAATATTTGTGGAGTTATAACTCTATTAACACTGGTTATCAGGTAGAATATATTTGTCAAAAAACAGGTCATAAAGGTTTGAGCTCTATCTTTTGATTGAGATTGAAAGTGTGTATTGTTATCAATATTTTTGGAGTTATAATTCTATTAACACTGGTTTAAATTTAAAAATTGACATATAACATATACTGGGCTGGGCTACAATAAATAGAATTATATGGATAAAAAATATTGATAGGGTTCTCAACATGATATGGACACATTTTTAGGTCATGCTCAATTTTTGGAGTTATAATTCTATTAATACTGACTTAAATCTAAAAATTATAGCTACAGAAATATTGAAAGAGTTCTCCACTTTATATAGAGACACGTTTAGATTATGAGAAAGTTTTGGGAGTTATAGTTCAAATAATACAAACTTAAATCTAAAAATTAACACATACTAAATATTGATAGCGTTCAACATTATATGGACACACACTTTTAGGTCATCAAGCGTACATGCACGCGGAAAACCTAGGACTGCACGCGGAAAACCTAGGACTGAAAGAGTTCACGGACAAAGCTACGGAACGATTCTTGAGTAAAGAGAATTCCGTGTCCATAATGAAATGATGGATTATCCGGTCAACAATTGGCTTTATTTGGCCGAAGCTGGTCTCTCGGGACCGGCAGCCTTTCTCCTTTTTGCTTATATTGCAACCAATCTAAAGTATATTGTCTGACGTCGTACATACACCGCTGAAGTGGCTGTTACGTTAACAATAAACAATTCGCTCAAATGATCCGGAACTTCGAAGGTGGGTGTAGTTAAATGGTTCCTGGTAGCTTTTGTTGGTAAGGTAAAGTTATGTGCTTTTAGAAATGTTATGATCTGCTCAATCCTTAAAAACATATTTGTGATATTTTCATAATAGAAATCAGAAAGTATAGTCTCTCTGTTGTTATTTAATTTTTAACTGATGTTTTATTTTAATATTTTTGAAAAGACTGGCGATAAAGTAACTTTATGAAATCATCATTGTTTCATTCAAGCTTCATACTACGTCCCTTACGCAAGCACAGTGAGTTGAGATATTATCTTGAATCCTTAGCAAATGAGGTGAACTCTTACTTCACAACAAATCAGGTCAGTCAACTCTCCACAAACGGGACGATCATTTTAATGTAGCTTACTTTGTATTTGGATTCTGCTAATTATACTATTCAAATTTATAATTTCATTCAATATTTAATTTGAACAAAAATACTAAATAGTTATATAGTTATAATAAATTAATTTATTATGAGTAAATAGTTATATAGTTATAACTAAATAATTTTATTAAAATTTTAATTTGTATAATGATATTAATTAAAAAGCTTGTAAATGTAGATAAATATTAAGCTATGAAAAACATCAAAACATTTTAGATATTATTTTTGGGATTCAATTGCTTTAAGTCATTCATGTATGACCATAAATGAATCGCATAGCGCCAACACTTTAATGAGGACTTTCCGGGAGGACTTTCTCGAAAGTCACCCATCCAGAACTCCCTTGGCTCAAGCATGCTTAACTGTGGAGTTTTCTCCACAATCAAGCCCACTTAGCTTGCTACCCCATTTGCAAAACCTTAGCAAGTATTGTGCCTCATGAACCATTCAAGTAGAGATCCCTTTACTCTTTGTATTTTAAATATGAGGGGTTTCAGCAGTGCATTATATTAGATATCATTTTTGGGATTCACCATGAGAGGTAGTCGTCATTGAGTAATTTCTCATGAACATTTGTTTTATTATATATTTCAAATTGCTCAAATTTAAAAAATCATAAAAAATAACTGAATTATAAGTTTTGTTAAAATTTTTATTATTATTTAAAACAATAATTAATATATGAGTTAAATTTATATACATTTTATAATATAACAATATTCTTAACCATGAAGATTCATTCTCATTTTACTGAAAAAATTATTAACTTGTAAATAAATTTTCTCATAATATTGAGTTAATCCTATGTCTTGCCAATACCACATGCTCAATATGAAATATGTTGATTTAGCATTTTCTTTAATTAATTATTTGAGATAAATTAATTAAAAATGCATAACTTAAATGGAGATAAAGTTTAAACATGATTTTCAATACTACTATGAATATTTTGACATAATAATCATAATATTGAGTTAATACTATGTCTTGCCAATACCACATGCCCAATATGAAATGTGGATTTAACATTTTCTTTAATTAATTATTTGAGATTAATTAATTAAAAGTGCATAACTTAATTGGAGATAATGTTTAAAACTGATTTTCAATACTACTATGAATATTTTGACAAAATAATTATTGATAATGAAATTAAATTCTCCTATAAACCTAATGATTACTAAGCACGTAATAGTGATTCAACCTCCATGGGATGTTCTAGAATATTCATAGTAGTAAAAATAGATCGAAGGTTGACATTTATCTCCAAAATAGTTATGTTTTTTTTCCTTTTCAATAAAATTGATTACTTAAAAAAATCGTCATATAACAAGTGTCATATGAAGAATAAAATAATAGAAAGACAAATCGAATTGAGAATGAAACCTCTTCTTTCAGGTGAGGAGCATCTGACGCTGACACAACATTGCATTCATTCATTGAATAATCAATCAAAATATATAGACATTATAGGAGTCCATTTAGTTAGGGAGATCAAACAAATTCCAAGAAAATAGCATTTGACTCCTAAATACACACACAATCTAAACCACCTAATGAATCCATTCTCCATTATTTTCAAGTTTCTTCCTTAATGGAGAAAGGATTTATTTCCAAACCTAGAATCTCCCTAAACAATTCAAATCTCATCTTCCCAAGGGGCCTTGTGAAAAGGTCATCAACATTTTCACAACTATATAATATTCAATAAAAAATTCCTTATACTGTATCTTCTCTCTAATAAAATGAAACTGAGCATCAAAATTCTTTGTCCTTGCATGAAATTTTTGATTATTTGCCAACTTGATTGAGCTCTTGTTTCACAGTTGATTATTGTAGCCTTCTTTTGTTCTTCTCCAAAATCTTGAATAACTCACCTCAACCAAACATCTCCACAAGTTGTTGCACGCAAAGCCTTATACTTTGCCTCTGTAGATGACAAATCTATAGTAGCCTACTTCTTGTTTTTACATTAAACAATCCCAAATCCAATACTGAATGCATAAACTGTATTAAATCTTCTATCATTCGGATTACCGACACAATCTGAATCTGAGTAACCTGTTAGCTCAACATAAAATGAATCAGTATATTTATGACCAAAATCGATTCTACTTTCAATATACCTGAGAAATTCGTTTGTTTCTCTCCAATGGCTTTCCAAAGCTCTGGTCATAAATTAATTCAGCACACTTAGTGAATATGGAATGTCAGGACTAGTGGTACTAAAATAATTCAGACTTCCAACTATTTTTCTGTACAATGTACCATTAACTTCTTTTATACCATCATCAAAATGAAGCTTCACATTCTGTTGCATAGGAACAAAAGAAGCTTTGAATTTCTCCATCTTAAAATTTTTGAGAACTTCTTTGAGATACTTACCATCAGAAACAAAAGTTCGACTAATATCTCGGGAAACTTGTGACATCTGCATCTTGATTTCATAAATTAACTTGATTGAATTTTTTGTAATGATTAAGTCATCAACACACAAATAAATCATCACCACATACCCCTTTGCATCAAATTTGCTATACATATGCAGATCACTTTGACTTCTCATAAAACCGTGGTGGAAAAATAAAGAATCTATCTTCTCATACCACAATCTAGGTTCTTGTTTGAGCTCATACAAATATTTATTTAATCTGCAAACTAAATGTTCTGCCCCTTTCTCACAAACCCTTCCGGCTGTCACAAATACACCTCCTCCTTTAAGCCACTATTCAGAAAATCAAATTTTACATCTAGTTGGCGCAAATTCCAATGATACTTTATAGCTAATGCAATTAAAAATCTAATATTGTTCCATTATGTTACATATGCAAATTTTTCTTCATAATCACTACCCTCTTTTTTAGTGTGTCCTTTTTCCACCAATCTAGCTGTATATTTATCTATATTTTCATATGCATTAAAATTGGCTTTGTAAAACCATTTGCATATAATGGGCTCTTTTCCTTTAGGAAATTTAGTTAATTCCTAGGTTTTATTTTAAAATATAGATTCATATTGTTACTCCATAGCTTTTCTCCACTCTTCATATTCATTAGCTTCATTTAATTTCATGAGTTATATGACATTCAAAAAACTATTCATGACAGTATAATCCTTATACCTTTCAGGTATTTGAATCTTTCGAGTAGATTTCCTTCATACTTCATTGCTTTCAACAGTGTTTATGAAAGTACTTCTCCAGTTCTTATTAGGCTTTAACTTCTGATGATTTCCACATCATTGGATTCTTCCCCAAGATTTTTTTGCTCACTATTTTATGCTTTTTCTTCTTCATTGGTGTCTTCAATTTCAAGAAGAATGTTCCATATTTCATATTTGTTATCCTCGTTGCCTTCATCTTTCTTTTCATGGAAAATTACATCTCTACTCACAAATACTCTGTGAGTAGATGCATCAAACATTTTATATGCTATAAATTCTTAACAGTATCCTACAAAAATACATTTGATACGTTTAGAATCAAGTTTCTTTATGTTCTCTTTCGGAATATGTGCAAAGGATTTACATCCAAACACCCTCAAATGATGAACTGTTGGTTTAAAACCATACTAGGTTTCGAATGGGGTCTTAATATCAAGATATATTGTTGGATTTTTTTCTCTAAATAAACAACAGTACTAATGGCTTCTACCCCAAAAGAATTTTATTGGTTCTTACCTTTGATCATACTCCGTGCACAATCTAGTAATGTTGTGCTTTTCCTTTGTACAACAGCGTTTTGTTGTCGAGTGTAGGGTATTGTAAATCGCTGCACTATACCATGATCCTTGCAGTAGTTTATGAAGTACCCCAACCTGTATTCTCCCCCCTGATCTGAATGCAATATCTTTATGAACTTCCTTGTTTGTTTCTCTGCCATGGTTTTGAATTCTTTGAAATTCTAAAAAACATCACTATTTTTCCTGAGGAAGTACAACCAAGTGTACCTTTTGCGATCATCAATAAACAACAAAAAATAATAGGCATCTCCTATGGATCTCATCTTCATGGGTCCACAAACATGAAAATGTACAAGTTCTAGTAGATCTCTTCTTCTCCTATCATAATTACAGGGAAATTCATCTCTACGATTTTTTCCTAATGCACAACCTTCAGAAGCAGCATATTCATTCTTTAGCCTAGGGAATCCTTCAACCATACTTTGTTTATGCAGCAACAATAAGTCATCATAATTGATGTGACCATACCTCTGATACCGAATACTTTCTATTGACATAGTTGTAGAAGTCAATGTTTGATGACTTTTGTTGGTAACATCAAACTTGTACAAGCCTCAAACTATGACTCCTGAAGCAGCAAGTTTGCAGTGATCCAACATATCTTTCACTATGCAATGTGTGTTGAAGAATTCAATATTTAGGTTCTTATCTGTAATTTTAGACACAAAGATCAATTTTTTCCTGATCCTAGGGACATTCATAACATTATGAATGCACGATCATCTCCAAGGTAGATGTTTTCACCATTGCTCATTTCCCTGAAGTTTTCATACCAATCCTTATTTAATGTCATGTGAATTGAAGATTGAATGTCCACAAACCCTGTATTACCATCATCCATTTCAGTAGACAATGTGCCATTAGACACAAATAGCTTGATATTTTTGAGATATGAATTCAGGGCATCTCCTGTAAAATGTTCTGACTGTCTTCTATGTTTGTGCCTAGATTCATCATTTTTCTTCTTATAACAGTCTCCTGCAAGATGCCCACTTATACCACAACAGAAAATTTTTATTTCAGAATCATTTCTCAAAGATGACATATCTTGATTTGATTTTGGAAATGACATTTTCTAAAAAATAATTCCACCTTTACTTCCTCCTAGTTGTTTCCATTTGAAAAACTGTTTATTTACCATAAGTGTTAAGTCTAGATTTTAAGGACTAAAAATTCTCGCACCTCTCTTCTTCTTGCATCAGTATACCTGTCAATTCGTCAAATTTTGATGCTTTCTCTCCTGCTACAAGACTTGTAATAAACATATGAGATTCCTCTGACATTCCCTTTAACATAATTGTTGCCAGATCAGTACTAGGTATTGATTCTCCTATATCTCCCAACTTATCTTTCAAATATATAGTTCTTGAGACAAAGGCTCCAACATATTCATTTTCTTCCATTTTAATATACATGAGTTTAATTTTCAAAAAAAGGGCTCGATTAGTATTTTTGGTTCAATATAGTTCCTACACTGCATCTGAGGTTTCACAAAATGTCTTACACATGAGTACAAGGGATTATATTTTCTTTAATAGACAATCTTAGAAATAGCTTTGTTTTGTTCTCGCACATCCCCCATTCTTGAATTGATGCAGTTGTCGCGCTTGCAACAAGTTTTGCTTCTTCTCCCTTTCTGATTATCCAAGCGCCATTCTGCCTTTCCAACACTCGTTACCGATGAAATAGGTAACTCCACCAAAACAGAACTCTAGCCCTAAAAACGCCAAAAAACATGAAAAAAAATGTTTCCCCCAAAAAATGTGTCTTCCGTAACGCACTTGTTTTTTTCAAGGTCAAATTTCAACATTTTATAAAATTATGCTAAAAACAAAATTGTTTGTTGAAAAAAAGGATTGAAAAACACCCCAAAAAAAAGTGTGTCTTCCGTAACGCACTTGTTTTTTTTTTAAGGTCAAATTTCAACATTTTATAAATTATGCTAAAAAAAAAATTGTTTGTTGAAAAAAGGATTGAAAAAACACCCTCAAAACAAAACCAGTTGATGTTGGAATAACAAAAAAAACATTGTGTCATAATTTTGACACTTGTAACAATGGAATTAAAGACAACATATTAGGACATTTTTTAAAATCATAAATTTATAACATTTTTTATAGATGATGTTAAAGATAAACAAATACATGTCTGAAGGGCTTATCATTTCAAACAATTTTCATCCATGTTGTTAAACATAAAATATCTTGACTCTAAACAACTCCAAAATTGTAATTATTGTCAACCATAACATTAAAGATAAAGGTAAATCTAAAGTTTTTCAATCTTAAGTGTTCAACATACTTGAACAATGAAATTATGAAGAAAAATATAAAGACTTAACAATCTAAAATGTAAACAAGTAAGAGTAATTTTAATTTTAAAGGATAAAAACTTATCTTTTTTCAAATCTTAGCATAAGACAAATTTAAATATAATTTCAACCAAAACCTAAAAATCAAGCATCAAAAGAAAGTGTTCTGTTTCAATGATGCATATAATTATTAAAACTTTTTGAAGTATCTTATACCAAATGGTAACAATACATAATATCATGGTAATATCACTGCATAATCTAAAAATTCAACATTAGTTTCTATTTTCTATTTTACCTATAATTAAAATATCAACATTGGTACATTGAATATAACATAAATTATTTTTTTAATTCATTGCTACATTGTCGATATTCTAAAGAAATGAATTCTTCATAATTAAAACATATAATCCAACAAACATAGAAATGTCTCAGAACTTCATGAAAAATGAGATGGAAGTCAAAATTTTTATTTCAAGTTACCATGCAAACATCAATTACATAAAAGTGTCTTAGATAGTTATTCAAAATCAGCCATAGGTTCTGGCACACCATCATAATCTACATCTTCAGATGAATGGCTCGATGCAAATGAAGATGATCCATATTCTTCTCTTTCATCAACTAGTGCTCCATCTGAGTCAACATGAATGCCCACCATTTCAGAGTTCAAAATTCTTGTAGATCTACGTCTACATCGCAGAGTCCCATTTCAACATTAATTGTTCTGGTAGAAATTTCTTAAAAATATTTATGGTCTCAGTCCCCCCCCCCCCTTGTCAAATTGAAGTCACACAAGTATGTCAACATCCTCCAATTTTAAGACATCTATGCGATGATTATTTATGTTTGTGCCATTTCTTTTTCTATTTCTACCAATTGTTTTTTCAACTACCATCTCTGGCTTGTACACGCCATTGAAAGGGTGGGTACTTGTGGCATACCAATGTACATCAACAATTGTAATATATTCATTTTCATTAATGACCTTTATAACCTTGGCAATCCAGAATGGATAGCCAAGTGGATCTTCATCTGCTAACAATGCTATCATGCAACCCTCTTTAACATCCTACACAGAACCCCTATAAAGGTCTTCCATGGCTTCACGTTGTGCACATGATCTTCTAGAACTAGTATAGATTTATCTTTCCTCTACCTGTGGAGAATTAATAATAGCTTGAGCCTGTTGTTGTTCAAAAATATGTGTTTCCTCATGTTCATTTGGCATATTTTGTGGCAAAAAAAATGGAGTCTTCAAAAGCGTATCCTCATTTATTGATCTTGAAATCAAATCACTTTGATTATTGAAAAAAGACTCCCACCAAACTGAATCAACAACATCAAAGTACTCATATGTATCTCTAATACATCTTTTAATTTCTAGACATTCAAAATAATTTATCTTCTTCAAGCTTTCGTGCATTATGGAGTCTGAAACTGATCAGAATAACACACTTTTGATGAAAACATTGACATCTCCTGAATGAACTTCAAAAATGCTAAACCTTTCGATGATGGTAAAACTTTCAATAGTTGAATACTTCTTGCCCTATGCAGCAAGTGTTATCCCATCAATTTTTTTTTGATATGAAATCGATGTCAGAAGCTAATGTCGTTAAGTTTTTCAATGCATTTCTCCTCACCATGCGATCCAAAAATAAACCTTCGCATGTCAATAGTTTCTTCCAACACCTGAAAAATAGGCTCTGGAATGTACGATTTCTTAATACATTCAATTAATGATGGCAGGCTCCCAACACCTTTCCTCCTCAATGTTATTGAAAAACGACTGAACATTTGATCAATATGATCATGAGTATGCCCAAAAAGAAGGAAAACAAACTTTATCTTTTTAAAAATCCCCAATTCAACGAGCATGTTTAGATACCCAAAAATAAATTGATTCTTGTTCTCACGACTTGTGTTGTCTAATTGTAAATAAAAAACTTCAGGAAGAATCCCAGACGAATGAGTAACCACATCATGGATTGTATTTATGCTCAGATTTGCATCATTATGAATATTTGGAGTTGTGAAGAAAACTCTTGGAAACATCTTCTCAATAAATACCATACAACCAACCAAGTGAAACTGAATGAAATTTTCCTCCCGTAATTTTTTTGGCGTGCGGAAAAAATGTGGAAGAAGTGTTTTCTTTTGGTCCATACCATCAATTATTAATCCCAGATATTTATTTGGATGATCATAACACTTCTTTCGATGTTTATACAACTTTTTCATTTCACTTGTTTGCTGATTGCGATGGTCTTGAAGTTCACACAACGGAATTTGCATAAAAAACAAGAAACATATGAATAAATATATTTTCATAGTCGATAAGTATCAAATTTTTAAAAACAATGTTTTGAACACATACCTCTTTCTCGCCCCTTGACATTTATCTCTTTTTGCTTTAAGAGAAGCACATGTGCTGCAAATCCCAATCCTTGTCTTCTTAGGAATACGAACATTGTTGAATTCAGTTTTCCATATCCTTGTAAAATAAGAATATGTAATAAAATTACCGTTTCCTTCCACAGCTTCTGCATAATCTTTGTATAACATGAATATTTCTTGTCTCGAGAAATTATCTGGAATATGTATTGTGTCTTTATTTGGCATACACTCTCCATGATTTGAAAAGAAATCTTTCATCCATGTCTTAGAAGTATTTGCAAACGGCCCCACCTCCCATTTATAATGTGCTTCTGAATAATATGTGGGATCCTTTTCCAATCTATCCTGGATTCTTAACAAACGACAATTACCAATTGAATACAACATTTTGAACGCCTTTCTGCAAAGAAATACATTCCCAATATGATAATCATAACCTGCTAGTGTAGATTGCATGCAACCCACTAAATATGTTTTCCTTCGCAAAGCAAAGCTGGAAATCCATATTTTTCAAGCAATCCCTTCGACAACATGCACTTGAAATCAAATGAACGACAGAACTTTTTGTCGTGAGATATTTTGTTCTCGCCCTTGTATAACTGGAATGCCTTGGATTGATATGAAAAGGTCTACTCCTACTCCTAGTTGCAATATTTGCTTGCAACGGCTTCGTCATTCCATCATCCTTTGTAAAATTAGTTTCATCACCATTAGAAGGAATATTATCCCCACTATCATCATCCTCAACATAGTTAAGAAATTCATCAACATCATTGCATGGAAAATTTTTACCATCATCATTGAAGAAAACATTTACTAATAATCATCGATACTTTGTAACCAAGGACTAAAAGAAATTCTTCACTACCTTGACTCCATGCTTTCAAATTTTCCCAGTGATCTACCTCTTCATCACCAAGAGTGTCTTTGTACACCACTTGGAGAAAATGCAATTTTTAGATCCGTGTCTTTAAAATTATCATTTGCAAGAAACTCTTCATCCTCCCCTTCCTCAGTGGCGCTCTCATAATCCTTGGGATTAGGCATAAGTGGAAGCTTTGAATTTGTATTCACTAGACTTTCTTCACCCTGCCCCTCCCCTTCCTCACTAAAGCTCTCATAGTCCTTAGGATTGGGAATAAGTGAATGCCTTGAATCTATATTTATTGGTACCTTTCATCCCCCTTCATAAGTGATTAAATTTATAACCGTTATGATTAGGATGAAAGAAAATTTTAGCTAAGATTGGAGATTCATCCCCGTCTTCATCGGTGGTGGCATAATCCCAGGGATTAGGACGAAGGTGGATATTTTGACGCCGCAAATTCTTCATTCCCCTTTCCTCGTTGGAAGCCATAATCCTAGGATTAGGACGGTATGCATATTTTGACTTTGCAAATTTTCATTCCCTCTTATCCGTGGTGCCGACATAATCCTTAGACAGACGGAGACAAATTCTCACTCGGGAATTTTTCGTCCCCCTCTTCATCGTTGGTGCTGAAAGGGTTCCTAGATTAGGGACGGAGCGGGGAAATTGACGCCGTAAATTTTTCATTTCCTCTCTTCATCGCTGGTGTTGGCATAATCCTTAGGATCGGGGACGAAGTGGATGTTTTGACTCTGAAACATTATCATTCCCCTCTTCATCAGTGGTGCTCGCATAATCCTTACGATTAGGACGAATTTGATATTTTGACCCTGGAAATTTTACATCCCCCTTTTCATCAGTGGTGCTCGCATACTCCTCAGGATTAGGACAGAGTGGATATTTTGACTCTATAGATTCTTCATTCCCCTCTTCATTTGTTGTTCTCATATAATCCTTAGGATTACGCTGAAGTGGATATTCTTCATCTCCCTCTTCATCAATGGTGTCCTCCTAATCCTTGGGATTAGGACGAAGTGAAACTTTTGACTCTGGAATTTCTTCATCATGCCCTTCATCACTGTTGCTTTCACAATCCTTAGGATTAAGAGTAAGTGGTATAATCGGTACTCGGGTTTTTTGACTCTCTATTCATGGTGAACGAACTCCCGTTATATTCATCACTCTGAATAGATTTGTTGCATGACGAAGATGTTGATGTTCTAGAAAGAAAAACTTTGCTATCAGAAGAAACCATGGCTTTCAAAAAGAATAGGTTGAATGATACAAATTCCTCTCCCACTTACAATATATAGCTTAAAGACTGAAAATTTCCCTCCAAAAATTTTCCCTCCAACAAAATTCGCGAAAAAATTTCCCTCCAAAAATTCCCTCCAAAAAAATTCACGAGAAACTTTAACTATTTTAACTATAATCACTACATGTAAATATTTTAAATTTTTTATTTTAAACTTACGTTATATTCATCTAAAATATATTTCAAATTTTTTTTTAAATATTCCTTTCATACATGTCTTTAAAACTAAAATAATTTTCTTATTTGAAAGGTTTAAGATTGACTACATGTAAACATTTACAAAAATAACATGTAAATATTAACTATTTAAACTATAATTAACTACATGTAAATATTTTAGATTTTAAAATTTAATTCCATGATTTTAAACATTTTTTCAATGAGGTGAAAAGCTCACTGAAATCCGCCAAGGCATTTCCCTGCACTTTCGGATGGTACGCACGCAAACCGTTCGGCGGATCCTCAGCGCCTAACCCCCAAGGGACTCAAGAATCGAACCCGTGACCTCCTCAACGGAGAGGCCCAATGACAGCTCACTACCGCTTGAGCTAACCCTTGGGGCTACATGATTTTAAACATTGATTACATATAAATATTAATTATGATAACTAAATACAAATATTAACTATTTTATCTATAATATTAAATATAATTAACTATATGTAAGTATTTCGTATTTTAATTTTTAATCTGAGATTATATTTGAATTATTCAACATTCAATACATGTAAATATTAAATAAAATATTAATTATGATAACTACATGCAAATAATAAGTAGTTTCACTATAGTATGAACTATAATAAATTAAATGTAACATTCAGTACATGTAAATATTAATTATGATAACCACATGCAAATAATAAGTATTTTAACTATAGTATGAACTATAATAAATTAAATGTAAATATTTTAAATTTGAAATTTTAATCCCACATTCATTAAACAGTAAACCAATCAGACAATATACGATATTTAAAAGGAATGATTGTTTCTATTCATCACATCACATCAAGTGTTCTGGTATTTGTTGGAGCAAATTTCTGGAGGTGTTGCGTTGGCATTGGTAACTTCGTGGAGGCATTGCATTGGCATTGGAAGCTTTGTGTCGCTATTGGTAATTTTGTGGAGGTGTTCCATTGGCATTGGTAACTTCGTGAAGACATTGCATTGGCATTGGAGGCATTGTGTTGCTATTCGTAATTGTGTGGAGGCGTTGTGTTGGCATTGATGACAACAACTTCTTGCATTTCAAAGGTTAGTTTTCCTTCTATTCTGTCAATTTAGAGATGATTTTGGGAAAAATCTGTTTTTCTATAGTTTTTTTGTGTTCAAAAACTACTTTTTTAAGGTTTTTAGGTTCAAAAACCTTGATTTTTTAATATTTTTTTAGTGAAGAAAATGCAAAAAAAATTAATTTTTTTAGGGTTTTAAGAACAAAAATTTAGATTTTTTTTCTTTTTTAAGACTTATAGGTTCATTTACACATAAAAATCCATAAAACGACCATGCACATAAAAAAAAAAGTGGCCTTATAACATTTTTTATTTGTATTTTTTTTTATCATAAATATATGAGTGATTTCATTATTTAAATTTTTTTTTATGTGAAAATTTTATATTTTATATTTTATTTTATTTTATTTTTTTAATTTTAGATCTTTGTTTTATTTTTTAATTTTAAATCTTTAATTTTTTTTCCTTTATTGTTTTGTTATATATATACATATATATTTTTTAATTGTATTGTGATATATATATATATATATATATATATATATATATATATATATATCTTAAAGTAAATGTTTTTTTTTTATATAGTTTATTATATTGTTTTGTTTTTTTTTCTGAATTATATGTTTAAATTGTAAAATTTAAAAAAAAAAAAAATGTATTTTTATAGTTTATTATATTGTTTTGGTTTTTTTTTAAATTATATGTTTAAATTATAAAATTTTAAAAAAAAAATTTAAAAAAAATATATATTTTTATAGTTTTTTATATTGTTTTTTTTTTTTTTTTAATTATGTATTTATATTGTAAAATTTAAAAAAAAAATAAAAAAATATATATATATATTTTTTTTGGAGCGGTGGTGCCGGCCGCCCGGGCGGCCCACCCCGCCTCCCGGCGCCCCCATCGGCCGAGGGCCGATTCCCGGAATCGGCCCTTGGCCGATGGGGGCCCGGGAGGCGGGCTGGGCCGCCCCCTGTGGCGCCGCCTGGGCGGCCCCGGCGCCCAACGGGCGGGGCTCGAGTGAATCGGCCCTCGGCCGATGGGGGCCCGGGAGGCGGGCTGGGTCGCCCCCCATGGCGCCGCCCGGCCGCCCCGCCCTCTCCCATGGTATTTTTTTTTTAAATTTTATAATATATTCTTTTTAATTGTTTTTTTTTTAATTTTATTTTTTAATTTTATAATGTTGTCTTTTTTAAAAAAAAATTTAATCGTTTGTTTTTAATTTTTGTTTTTTTTTTTTTTATAATTTGGATTTTTTATTTTTTTTTTTAATTTTTTTTTTTTTTTTTAATAATTTGTTTTAAGAAAACATTTTATAATTTTGATTTTTTTTAATTTTATTTTGTTCTTTAAATTTTTTTTTAAACAATTTATTTTAATAAAACAATCATAGAAACATTGTTATATATAAATATAAAAAAAAATTTGTTATATAATGTAATAAAAACATTATTAAATAATAAATGTTAAAAATTTCAAAATATAACAAATATATATATATATATATATATATATATCAAAAAAAAAAATACAATGTAATAAATTTACAAAAAAAACATTTGTTTTAATATAACAATAAAAATTAATTAAAAATATATATATAACAATACAATTAAAAAAATAAAAAATTATATAACATTATAATATTTGTTATAAATAGTTAATAACTTTTTTGTTTTTTTTTTTAAATATTAAACACAAACTGGAGTTTCAAAATACTAGTTTATTTTTTAAGTTTAATTTTAATGCTTTAATTTTAAACTATTTAGTTTTAGAAATACATTTTGTTTATTAAATTTATTTTATTCGCAATATTTTTCCATTAACTTATATATATATATATATCAGGAAAATGGCATCAAAAAAGATTTCTGTGAATGTTTCTGCACCTAGGGCAGCAGCTCCCAAATCTACAGTTGTAGCTCGACGCACTATGGATACAACTCCCAAATCTAAAGTTGCAGCTGAACGCACTATGGACACTATTGGACGCAATAAGGATATTGTTGCACACACTAATAAAAGTCAAGCAAGTGGGGCACCAGGTTTATTAAAGGTTATTTCTGATTGGAAGAATGCCAAGGAAATAGATAAAACCGATTTCTCATGGTATCTTGAAGACAGTGAAACGGAGGTTGATATACACATCTATCTGATTTGTGGTATGATTGACTTAAATGAGAAATATGAGGTGATGGGCAGAGTATGAGACATATGTATGGTCCCGAATACAAACACTATTTATGTTTTTCTAAGGGAGGCTCAGAAACGTGAGAAGGTTAGATATCGTCTATCAATCGTCAAGTACGACACAGATGAAATAACTTCAAAATTTTCTGAAGAAATAGCAAACAAAATTGCAAATAACATTGTAAGTATGCTTATTTTTATTTCCTCTATGCATTATTGTAAGGATGATTCAATTTTTTATAAATTATTGATCATTGACATGTTTTATTTTATTTCACAGGATTTTGTTCCGAGTCTTTCAAACATGTTTGATGGTATTTATATGTTGGTGCCAAATGTTATGGATGTGATCAAAACTTTCCACAAAGACAAAGCAAAGGAAAGGAGATTGAAGCAAAGAGCAATAGCTCGTGACACTGCAACAGTACAAAGAGGGGATCAACCAAGTGTCACTAAGGTGGGTCAATCTAATAAACTTAAACATGTTTCTTTTGAAGGTGTCGAACATGAAACAGAAAATTATGATAGAATTAGTGAGGAGGAGATGAGAACTATTGTGCAAAAGAAGAAAACAGATCAGACACCAAAAAGAAAAATTTCCAAAGATCTCTCTCTTGTACCTCATAGAGGAGAGCTTGTTTATAAAGAAACTGATATGTTATCCAATAAGGCTAGGAAATCAAATATTGGTGAACCTGTAAAGGTCGTGAGAAGCAGTGAAGAACAAATTGAAAGCTCTTACGGAAGCAGAGAAATCATAACACCAGGTGCTGAGTTAGAGGATGGCATTATTAAAACAAAACAAAATGCTATTCGACAAGAGTTGAGGAAGAATAAATTAATTCTTGGTGGCAAAACATTTGAACTTAATGTTAACCAATTTTATGGCTCAGATGAAGGGCAATCTCAATATCAAATTAGAAAGGCCCATCACCTACATGTACATAATCTGAAAACATTGTTCAGGTTCAATCCATATGCGCATGTGGTGGATTATGTGGTTCTTGTCAATCCATGTCAGGTTCCCAACAAACAAGCATTTGACAAGGCAAAATGTTTTGATTATAAATATTATGTAATTGGAGGAAACCATTCAATAGAGGCTAAAAGACAATTGATTGTAGAATATCCCAATAACTATCTTTTTCAAACAGTGAAATGCATCATTTACGCTGGCTTAACAGAAATGGAATCAAAGTTATTGGCATGGGATCATAATGCAGATAATGAGTACAGAATGAAAATGACTTTCATCCAAAGGGTCAGATTTATTCATAGTGAATTCATAGAAAAATGTCGTGGGGATAAGACAGAAGTTAGTGTAGCATTTCGAAAGGAATGTTTAATGGAAACAGGTTATCAAATTGATGAAAAAAGCAAAAGATGGAAAATTGAATACAAATCTCTTCAGAGGCACAGATAACATTTTTCAGTTGGCATTTAGAACTGGGGAGGTATGGGATTTGATTGATGACATTTTTGATCGATGGGAGAATATTTCCATAAAAATCATAAAGTTAAAAAGAGTAAACCCATAATATGTACCAACAGTAAGGGGGGTCCTGAAATGAAGCAACTTCCAGAGGATATGACTATTACACCTTGGAGAACAATGCAAGGTGTGAAGGATGATAAATTAGTCAAATCAGTATTAGCCCGTGTGAAGTCAGGTGAATTATCAATGGAAGAAATGTGTGCAGAATTTCAAAAGTAAGTTTCTTGAATTATTTCTTTCATTATAATTTTATTTTAAATAAAACATAATTATGTTGGTAGAATTTGTTATACATGTCAATATATTAACGTTTTTAACTTGATTTATTCAGTCAGAAAATTTTTATGAAAATACAAGAACACATGGTTAAAATGTTGAATGAAGACAGTTGGGATGATGTTGTACGCAACTACCCAGAAGCAAGTTCTACATCAACACTAAAAGAGTTTATATTGCATTCAATAAGGTATGTTGATTTATAAATTTATTTTATTCATATTTTAACTATTTTTATTTTATTACTTATACATATCTATATATATATATTTTTATGTCATTAAAGATGTCAAAGAAGGATGGAAATGGAGTACCAGATACTTTCAAAAGCTTTATTGAAAAAATTAAGATGGAGAACATGAGAAGGAAGCATCTTATGAATGTTGAACTAGATCCTACTCTTAATCATTACATTTGGAATGGGTTCGACAGTGTCCAATATCAAATAATACAAGGTGACTGTGAAGACATTGCAACACTAATACCTAAAAGGGAGTATGGCCTAGTTATTGCAGATATTCCTCATGGTTTCAATTTCCCAGACATTGAATATGATAGAGAACCATATACTTATCAAGCTTTTAGTAAAGTGGTTACTGGTTTTCAAGAAGTGACAACATCACCACTTTGGCGATTTGTGACATTTCATTCAGACACACAGTTTCCAATGTTATTAACAAGCTTCAAGGGTAAAGCAAACTCAAGGATGCAACTTACATGGTAAGATTTTGAAATTGTATGTTTGATTCCTCCTAAAAATTTGTATTCATGTAAAATTTAATTGAACTTTTACTATGTTATGTAACAGGAAAAAGTCAAATATTGTTTCTTCCGAAGATCAACCTATTATAAATGATTGTGAGTTCATCCATGTTGAATGTTGGACAAAAGAGGATAGCTATAAGCATATTATTATGAATCGAGTAGATGGGAAGAGTCATAGTCAAGTATTGGTTTATGATGCAGTTGTAAGAAAACTAACATATGAGGATAAAGATGCAAAAGGAGATATAGTTAACATTTATCAAAAACTACAAGCATTGATTAACTATCTTATAGATCTATGTTCAAATGAAGGAGAATGGGTTTTGGATTTATTCTCAGGTTCAGGTAAGTTTTAATATACAAATTTAAATTTAAATATTCTCTTTTTTACTTTTTATGTCTCCATAGTAATTTTCTTAATTATTTTTTTTGTGCTTGATGATTAGGTACAACACTAGCATGTTGCCTACAAAAGGAAGAAATTGCATTGCCATTGAGAAAGATCCAGTTCAATGCAAATTTATTCAACAAAGAATTAACGCTCTTAAATTCCTTCCAGATGCGAAGCAAGAAGTTGGTTTGAGGAAAGGAGATTTTAATGAATCACGTGTGGCAAAAAAAGCAAAGGAACCTCAACCACCATTATATGGAATGATTGAAAAGGGACACTTTGGAAGATTTGTTGACATGAAAGATCCATTAGAAGATGAAAATGATCAAAATGAAGAAGAAAATGCTGCGAAAGAAGCCATCAATGCTGTTCTAGATGATGTTGAAGATGTATTAGTTGATATTGTTGATGATGTTTAAGTTATGCTTGCAAACAAAGCTTATTTTTCAGAACTACTAATCAGCTTTACTTGTAATGTTTAGACTTTGATATTTTATGAGAACAACCCCTTTTTTTTGCAAAAAACATGTGATTGCTATTATTTTTTGACATAAAATTGAATAAAATGTTGTTTTCTTAAGTTTTTTTACTAAAATTCTCCCAAAAAATTAGTTTATTTAATATGTTTTTTTCAACAAAAACTCTGTAAAAGTGTATTTTTTGCATTGTATTTATATTGAAAAATTGTATTTTTTTGTCATATGGTTCAAAATATTGGTTTTTTAGTGATAATTTTTTTGATGTGCATTGAAAAATTATTTAACAATACATAAACATGTGGAAAATATAAACTTTAGAATATTGACCTTTTTTCTATCTTTTATGTATGTGAAAAAGTGAAGATATCATTACAAGTTTTTATTTAAAAAAAAAAAAAAAAAAAATATTTTTAAAACACAAGTACATAAATGCACTTAAAAATAAACATCTCACAGAAGAAGAAGACATTAAAAAAATTATAGTGTCAAAATCAATGCTATAAAAAAAATGTTGGTGATGATACACCACCACTATTCAAAATCGACATAAAAAACACCACTTAAAAAAAAAAAAATTATTAAAAAAAAAAAAACAAGATGAAAAAAAATTAAAGTGCCAAAAACATGCTCAAATTTTTTTTTCGTGATTCTGCATCGCCACCTTTTCAAAATCAAGTGTTTTTCTTGATATTTGAAAAAGTAGGTAACCTTGAGGGTTACCTATTTCATCGGTAACATTGTTTTCCAACCGTGTTTGCAACTTGAATATCCAATTAACATAATTAGATCCGTCTAATTATTGGTCTCATTCAGGCATGTCTGGTCAAGGGGATTAGCCCTCTTGACAAAAAAAATCCCTATTCCAAACCACGCACAACTTCTTGCTCCTCACTTCACGAGCATCTCGAGTAATTCCGCAAATCACTGATTAACAAATTCACGACTCCAACAACAACCAAGGTCCACCGCTTGAAACAAAAAAACAAATGAAACTCAACCAATTTATAAATTTCAAAAAAAAAAAAATATGACAAAACTGAAGAGAAAAATCTCATAAATTTTTAAATGTGCCTATATTTGACTTTTTCTTATAATTATTAACAATAATTATTTCAAATAAAATTATAAAATTATAATTAAATGAAATTTTATAATTTTTTTATTTTTAAAGAAGTGAGGTATATGATAAAGCAAGTGTTTTAATATTGGTTGAAGGTTTTCGTTATTTCATACTTAATGTGACACAAGCTCACCATGTTGGTCTCCAAATTGTTACATATGTAAAGCAACCTCTCCCAATTTGATCTCTAGTAAATAGCGCAGGTCCGTCTGGGCGAGAGACGCTGCATAAGCGCCGCGTGACAGTTACCTGTCTCGCTGCGTGTCGTCTGCTTGTTAATGACATACTGAGCTACTTATACCGAGCCAAGTGGAGGTTAATATCTGATATGAAAAATGTATGTATGTAGATATCTATTAAATAACTAACTTCTACGTTGGAGGTTTCAACTCGAGTTGTTCGCGTGGTCGTTCTCCATCCAACCGCTGAGTTATTTATTTATTTATATTTTTAAATCAATTTAAATTAAATGTTAGGTTTCAATAAGCATTAACAAAAATATATCGTGTGTAACGTGTAACATATAGTTCTATGTTTTTTTAATTTAAATGTGTCTAATATAGACCTATATTAATATAAAATTATTTTTTTATCATCTTTAAGGATATATTTAATATATGATCATGACCGTATCAATTTGATATGATTTTTGAAATATGCTATGAATACGATATATGTTATTATAACGATAATAAGAAATTATTATATGATGTATTAATTATTATATTTTATTATATTGATAATGCTATTTATTCGTTTTTATTTTTGAATGAGTTTTTAAAATTTTATATTAATTATTAATAATTATTAGATGAATCATTGGGATTAATATCTATATTATATTCTAAAATATTTTTAAAAATAGTTATATATCAAGGTTAAGATTTATTTTAAAAGTGGTTATGTTTTCATTAAAAATTTACATTATCATGTTTTATATGAACAAAAGTGAGTTAAAGTTTTTTGAACATGTGATATTGATAATCCATAGTATTGGTCCATGATATTGTAACAAAGCCTATTTACACACTATAAATGTCTATGAAAATGTGGGAGTGAATCTTCATGCTTGAAAATTTTATTAGTTGTTTCTTCTATTTATTTTATAATATGTATATGTTTATGTAATATCCCCTAGTAAACATGTAACTATTTATTGTGGATCAAAACTTATTTCATACTGTCGGCCATGTGGAGGCCAAATAATTAGTGGAAGAAAATGTTTTGTTTAGATTTTATTGATACATACATGCTTCGTGAAGTTAGCCATACAAATGGCATTGGAAATTAATGCAGAGTAAAGTTTCACATTCAAGACACTTGAAAGAAGTTACTAGCAAGGTGGTTGACTTTCAAAAATCCTTCCTTGGGAAATAAACCCTTTGAATTTTAAGGAGGAGCTAAGAGGGTAAGAGAGGAACCCAAGGCGACATGGAAGGAGAGACAAAATACAAAATTAAACCTGTTATAATAGATTGTGGAGGAAGGCAAGACGTTGCCAACATAAGGAATTCTTGAATTGATTGGCTAACAGAATTCCAACTGAAGCGTGTGTGCTTAGTTTTAAAGACTCTAGACTATATCTGGTTGGGATCAGAAAGGTTCCAGGTTATACCTATGCAAGTCACTTTTCTGGATGAGAAGTTGGCTTGGGGGAAGTTCTAGTGGTGTTACTGGTTCTGATACATTGGTGGAGTATCCTTTCCCTTCTGATTTTGTGGCTAGCCAAAAAATAAAAGAAAGAGAACATAAAAGTCCTTAGAAACTTTCTTTTGTGTTGGTTAATTCTTTCTTTTGACACTAGACCTATTGTTTACATTGTGTAGCTTTTTCTAATTGTGAAAAAAAAAAGAGAGAGAGAGAAGGTTTAACAATAGAAAGTTCAGTGTATCATTTTATTTAAATTTTGGGTTAGTTCCAAGGCCATGTTGATATTGTAAGCAACCTAGGAATAATCCCTAGCTTGCAAGAATACATTTGAAATAAATAGACTATGATGGAATTCTTAAAAAAAAAATTATAGACCAAGTACATGTATTGATAATTGTGTTTGTATTGAAATAAATAAAACTATTGTAAATTAAAACTTTGAGAGAAGGAAAATAAATCCATATACATATATAACAGAAGATATAATAAAAATTTCTATACAAACATATAGTCTGACAATCAACATATGTTTGTTTATACCATGAATTATTGAAGGAAGAGTAATTGCACAAAATTCCCATAAGATTGAAGATAAAGAACACTACTATATTCAGAAAAATAATGAAGTTCTTTAGAACTCAGTTCGAACACACATTACGAAGTGAAAAAAACCACATTACAACTATGCAGATACAACAATAAAGAAACCTCACAAGAATAATGATAGTTTTATACAAGAACTGACAATATTATTTATCACACACACAATCGAGAGCTTAGAGAAGCATAATTCGAGAGCAAGTCACTCTAAGCAATGAATAGGGAATGAAAAACCTTACTCTCGCAGAAAATTCCTTGAATATAACTAAATACAATTCCCATTAACATTGGAATTCTCATCAGAAAGGTTTCAGCTAAATATATAAAAATGATCAGTCCTCTACGACTCTAAAACAACTGATGACCAACAAAATTAAAGAGTTGTTTGAAAGGATTATATAAACATAACAATATATTACTAGAAGCCAACTCAAGATGTGAATAATGGTCTCAATATTATTTAATTAAAAACTAACACATGAACTGTTATTTTAGGAACCCAATTTTGCAGGAGTCACAAAAGAGTAGTCTGGTACTGATTAACAATAAGAGAGACATGTATATAACTCCAATTCTATGACAATTCAAAATGAAAGGGGAAAAACCCCTATAAAAATAAATTCAAAAGATTCAAATTATACAACCCTAGAAGAATCCCTAAGCTAAATAAATTTTTAACATCACATAAAGAGAATGAGAGGGAAAATTTGTTAAAAACATGTGAAATGACATTGAATCCATAAAATAGTTGTTTTAGGTTGCAACTAATAGTTTTCATGTGTAAGAGAATAGGAGTGAAAAAACATTAGGGAAAAAATCTATTAAAACCCTACTTAAATTAAATCACAAGTGCATGGAGTTAAAGGTGAAGGGTTTACCTACAAAAATGACCTTCTCCCTTAACGGAATCCATTGCACCTCTATATCATAAAAAAAAATAGAATTTTCCATAAAGAACATAAGGTATAACTGAGTGAAAATGAAATGAATAAGGTATATAACTTTTACAAGTTGTAAGGGTCATACACTGATAAATTTCAATAAAAGTAATTTGAGCAACACAATCCTCTAGGTAAGATTATTTGTGGACAATTGTAGAATGGGTTGTAAATATACATTACCACCGAACCCAAGAATGGGAATGAAACAGCACAAGAATAATCAAACTAATAAAAAAAAATGTTGTGCATGCAAACACACATAAAAGAAATAATTAATGCGATTACCTTAGAAAATGTGCTTCTTGGTGCTAGATGGAGCTATTTTAGGAATTAGCATTAACATAGGTTCACATAAGATGATGCAGAGATATTCTCTATAGAAGGAGGAGTTCAAATTAGCTTCAGATGACACTAGGGAAGGAGGGTAGTTACTCTCTGACCACTTCCTCCTAGGAACACTATTAATTCAAACCCTTATGTGTGTGAGTTGTCAATCAAACTTTACCACATCCTAAGATCTCTAATTCCGAATTGGCGTACAAATAGTAGCACTCCATGTGTGTAAAATTCTAGTTTACAATAAACAAGGGTGTAGTAATAATGTAATCCAAACTATCTGTAATCATAAAATAATGTTGAGAGATTAAAGATATGGAATGAAATATATTTTTATCAATTCCATTGGAGATTATTAATATAGTTTGACTAGAATTTTATGATTGAGGGCATTAGAGCTATGGTTCATATAACCTTGATATGAATCCAACTTATAACGACACCAAATTTAATATGAAGAAGATTTACAAATAAAATAATCTATTGCCTAGTAATTTACATCTATTTAAAATTAATTATAGAAAAAAATTGTTGTTTTTTATGTGGAGATATGTTACAAGTGGTATGAAATCCATGGTAACTACACTGTGGCCTAAGCAACTAAGATATCGACTTCCGCAAAAATGAAAAGAGGTAGTGGCAGGATTACTGCACTACCTACTAGACCACCTACCTAGACCAATTCAATACCATTTCTAGGATCCAATCTAGTGATGTGGGTCCATTTAAGGGATGAACTCAAAACACAACTGAAATGCTAATGGAAACAACATAATAGTTAAGAACAGATATTCTAAATTTAGAGTTGATAGTGACCAGTTAATTTGATATCGAGAAATGGTAATTAAAATTTTAAAAGATTGTTATACTAAAATAAATTCATTGCTAACTCTTGATAACAGAAACAGTGTAGAATCACATAAACAAAGAGAAAATAATGTTCCCAAGAAAAATATTAAATAAGAATTAGGGGTGGTAGGGAAATAGAGGAGGAAGAATCTGGAAAAGATTCTCCATACAGAATGCAGAAGGAAGCAAGGAGAAATAAATTAGAGTTGCATGGGGAGTCTTGATAAATCAAGCCCTCAACTTATGATAGTGAATCTGAGGAGGTTGTTGAACCATTGTTAGTAAAAATTAATTAGTTTTTTCAAATTTACAAGTATGATGACAATTTGAAGGACATTTTGGCAATTTATCAACTTCAAGGAAAAGCAACATTCTGGTAGGAAGAGGTTAAAGTAGTCCAAGGGGTTGATGAAAAGGGAATCAATTGGGAAAAGTATCAGCAATACTTCAAGAATAAGTATTTGAATGAACTATTTTATCATGAAAAATAAAATAAATTTCATGATTTTCAACTTAGTCAGTTATCTGTGGATGAATACGTAATGAAATTCACCTATTTATTAAGATATTTCCCTTAAATACATGAAGAGAAGGATAAAGTGCATCATATTATAAGTAACCTACCTATGTTTATGAAAGATAAACTATAGTTTGATGATCCTAATACCATGGATGACGTAATATGTAAAGAAAAAATATGTTGTCAAAAATTGAAGAAGAAAAGAGATAGCAATAAAAGGTGGTTAGAAAAAAAGGGACAAAAACACTGTCATAATGCTAGGGGTGAAAAATTTGAAAATTCCAAGAACTCACATAAAAAGTAGCAGAATAAATTTTCAGGAACAGATGAACAAAAATATAAACCAATGGAATATTCAAACATACTTGAATTTGGTTAATTGATAAAATCCCCATTAGAATGTTGGAGATGTGGAGAACGTCACTATGTTAACAATTTCCCTTATTATAGGAGGACGTATCAAGAGAAAATAGTGAAGAGACATCTATAGTAGGGGAAATTAAAAGGATTCTACCAAGGATTAATGTTGCACTAGAATACCGGTATGTTGAATATCAACCAACAATGGTAAAGTTTGAAGGTAAGATTTTAAAGCATATCGTGTCTATTCTAATTGACCCTGGAGCAAGTTTGAGGTATAAAATTCCTAAAATAGTGGATTTATCTCATTTACAAGCCATCAAGTTTAAAAGCCCATGGTTTGTACAACTCACCACTCGGGAAAAAAGAATAATGTTAGAAAAGGTAGAGAATTGTATGGTTGAATTAGTTGGTTAGCTAATAATATTAAATATGAACATGTTACCCCTATGTTCTTATGACATTTTAATTGATATGGATTGGATGGAAAAGGATTGCTCCCTTGTAAACTAAAACGACAACACCATTAGTTTCATTAATAGAAAGGGTGTTAGAATATAAATCCAAGGGATAAATAGGACTATAAAATTACGACCAATTATAACCTCATAGTTGGGAAAATTTATTAGGAAGGGTTGTCAAAATTTATGATGTCTAGGTGGCATACACCAACTCTAAGTATAAAATAGCCACCTTAGAAAACATATCGATTTTCTAATAATTTGATGATGTATTTCCAAAACAAATACTAAGGTTACCTCCTAAGGAGGATATTGATTTTACTATTGGATTGATCTTGGAGTGTCAAAGGAACCCTATTGTGTGAAAATACCTCAATTAACAAAGCCAATAATGCAATTGCAGGAGCTACTTGATAAGAAATACATTCACCCAAGTGTATCACCTTAAAGCACCCTTCTACTTTTTGTTAAAAAGAAGGATGGCACCCTAAGGCTTTGTATTGACTACCAATAACTAAATAATATATTTTTCAAGAGAAAATATACACTACCTAGAATTGTGACTTATTTTATCAGGTTAAGTGTGCTGCTCTATTTTCCGAAATTGATTTATGGTGAGGGTACCACCAAATACGAATCAAAGAAGAAGATATATGCAAGGCAATGTTTATGAATCATTATGGGAATTATGATTTTGTTCTCTTACCTTTTCAGATTACTTATGAATGGAAAATACTATCCTTACCTTGATAAATTCATGCTAATATTTATTGATGGAATTCTGATTTATTGAAGAAATATGGAAGAATATAAAAGACACTTGCACATTGTATTGCAGACCCTACAGGAGCACCAACTATATTCCAAGTATAGTAAATGTTATTTTATAAAGATAAAATAAAATATTTGAGATATATAATTACTCAAGAGGGAATAATTGAAGACCCCAAAAAAATCAAGTCTATCACGGAATGGCCCATTCCTAAAATTTTGTAGATATCAGATATTATATGGGTTTAACAGAATATTATTGTCACTCTATAGAAGGGTTCTCAAGAGTTTTCTAACATGTATACTCTATATAGAAAAAGGGAAAGGATTTTAAATCTATAACACTTGGTTCCAATTTAACTTTGACCAACTAAAAAATGTATAGATGACAATACCCATTGTTAGGATTACAAATCTAGAAAAGGAGGTTGTTGTTTACACAAATGCTAGTAAGGAAGGGGTACTAGGTGTGTTAATGCAAGAATGTCGGTCGGTTGTAATAACCCTTAGTTGATTTTCCATCTAAATAAAATAATACGAAGGTCATGGGACATGTATTCCAAGTTGAACGTTGGGAAAAAACTATGGTGGGCATTAGTTCTGGATTAATAATGGCTATGGAAATTGGCAAAGGAATTTTCAAATGCAAAGAGGAAATAAGTGACTTTTAATTATGAGAAATAAAGGAAAATACGATAAAATTAATGTGAAGGGACACTAATCTGCATGCAAGAGAAATTAGAGGAAAAATGAAGAAAAATGAAGAAAAACAGAAAAAAATAATAAAAAGACATCAGAGAATCAATTGGTAGGTTTTTTATAGTTTTAAGGTTATATCTCCTTTCGTTCTCGCATTCTCTCATACACTCTTGCAAAATTATATGATTTTGTTAGCATGCTTGGACCATTATAAGATTAACTTGGATTTGAGAAATAAATTAAGGAAAGGAAGGAAGTGTAAGGAGACAGTTGGATTAGTAGCTACAACGGGCTTACTTTGAATGTAATATGTTTTGTGTGTGATCTCATTTTTAAATTTTGCATGCATGGTATATGCATCTGGTTCCTTGGTTATTTTTTTTCATTCGCATGATAATTTTCTTGGATTCAAAATGGTTCCAGCCTTGCCCTGCCATTTCCTGGATAGCCATGGCATTGAGGGTTTCCCAATTTTTTTTCTAATTGTATTTTAGGCTCTCTATTTTTGTGGGTTGGAACAATTGCTTTGGAGTGCTTTAGAAACTTGGGTTGAGTTACTAGTTCTTGGAACCTACAGATTGGGAAAAAATCTCTAGAGCCTTATGGGTTGACTTACTATCCCCTAGAGCCATGGGTTGGATCAAATGATTTAGAACCTTGATTTAGCTATGGGTTGAGTTACTAGTTCCTGGAGTTGTGGAAAACTTGAGTAGATACCAATCGGGTTAATGCTAGTGATTTATGGACCATATAGGTGAAATCATTGTGGTTGAGGGATGTGGTGGTTTGGATTCTGGAATTCTTGGTTGGTTTTGTTTCAGTTTAACCCATATGATCCTATATTCATGCTTGGAATATGGCAAGGGGTGATTGGCTAAAAGAGAAATTTTGTTCAACCCAATTTATGGTTAGGTCGTACATGGAAGTCCCTAACTTGGTTGGAATTTTCATATGCTAATATGAGGTAATTTTCTATTGTGATCAATGAGCAGTTGTACAAGTTATCATGTGTATATTATCACTAATTTTTTATTGTCTTTATTCTAGTTATATGCTGGTTATGTACCTGGTTATACAATGTCCTATGATGTGCTCTAAAAATGGATCTTGTTCACGATTTGTTAAGTTATTGGATTGTTGAGGAATGCATGGACTAACCAATGTTATTTTAGCTATTTAGAGAGGGCTTGGATCCTTCTTGGAGATTCTCAGATGAAATTCATAAGTTTATGATCATTATCATTCATGACATGTAGCTTTCATTTTTATCATATTTTTTATGAAATGTCTATCATCGATTAGGCATGGCTAGGTCAAGCTATTGTTTGAGTTCTAAATGGTTAGAATTTTTAATGTATTATTTATGTTTATGGAAATTTATAGGTAGTTTTTGGAAATGATATGGAGTATAGCCTGGAAAAGTGGCTAAAATATCAAAACCTTCAACACAAAGTTAGACTTTTTGTGTCATAAAAACGTGGAAGCAGGTTTATGAGTGTGGTTATAGTTTCGTAACTACATGCAAGAAGTTTCAAGGGTGTGATTATGGATTTAAGTCAATAAAATTGGGTTCCAACTCAGGGATTGATCACCTAGGGTATTTATCTGGCTCCTCAGTGGTCTGTAGTCCCTAAGGGATGGTAGGAATTTTTTCGTTTATTTTCAGTTGTCAGCCCCTGTTCCATAACTGGAACATAGAGGTCGGGACATGTCATAGTGACACTCATCTCATGTCTACCCTAGAAATATTGTTAAAGTGGGTAAATATTGGGTGGCTTGCTACAGTTTGGTATTATACCTTTAGGTTCAAACACATGGAATAGATGGGCTAGATATGTTTGTTGTGAATGCAATGTGATTGTTATGTTTATGAAGAATCGTAGGTCATAATTGAAGTTTGTGTGATGGTGATGGTGTTGGTGTGTTATGAGGTTGAGATGGTGTTATGTTAGTTTCATTATGTATATATATTATGTTATTCCAGATTGATTGTGTAGATGAGATATCCTCCCCTGAATGTCATAGAGGTATGACTTTGAATATGTCTATATTTGGTTTATCTAACATGACATGTTTTCAGGAAATAGAAGGTCAAAGGTGATGAGAAAAATAGTGGATTATAGTTCAAGTAACTCTCTGTATGAATTAGTTGAGCAACAAGGAGATGAGTACTATTATGATATAGAATACACATTAAGAAGTTTGAAGGAAGATGTTGGCTTGATGGGCCCTAAAACTAGGTTCAGATATGGTTGTGTGAACCAAAAAAATCTACTATTACCAACCCTTTCAACAAAGATTTGTTTTGCAGACTGAAGTCTCACCCAAGGAAATATAGGAGGATGATAGAATGAGGTTTGTGGACCTCGAGGGACATATAATGTGGCTTTAGGGCTTATCTTCCTTTTAATACTTGACAGAGCTTTATAGAGTAGATAGATTAATTCTACATTCATGGTTCAACACTTCTATTGAGCCAACTTGTGGATTCCAAAATCTTACTTTAACAAGCATAAAACAACATAGATACCCATAAACAAGACTTTGTGATGCAATTATAGATTATCATTATTACTTAGCACATATAATATAAATTACAAGTAAATAAAACGCATGAAATAAAAACACATATATGTCTTCAAGAGTCTTTCATTAATGCTCATATCCTCCCAATACAATTAGTTCCACCCTTCTTACTTAGCTTCAAGGGTAGGCACACTCAACTGCATATTTCCTAAGGTCTCCATGTACTCAGCTACAGGAGCCTTTTCCCTAACCCAAACAACAAAACACAGACTCAAAATAGTCTTACATCCAAGTGAATTATATCATCACACATCAAGTACATATTTAATCTCTATCGTAGACTCCTTATATAGTCTTTACATTTACAATACCATGGTCCGAAAACCCTCGGTAGAGATGAATGTATAGAAAATATTCTCATTCTGTTACAAAATAAGGGGATTTGACACACCCCAAATCCCCTAAGAATATAACTGTATTTTGCATTGTGCACTCCACTCCTCGATATGCCGTGTCTTTCTCAAAATCATTCATCAAGGGGTACTCTGTCCAACAGGCCCCCAACTTAAAATTGCGATTCATTCCTAGTCACTCTGGTGGTGCACCCCCGATATTTTATATGATGCCTCTCAAGGTATCCTTCAGAAGTGGAACTGTTTTGGTGCACTTCTGTTCAACTTAACAAATTTCGATTAACAACGTCTCTGTAGTTGGCCTCGCAATTTTGAGGACAATATCCTTATGTGTTTGGTGCAGTCCCTTAATATATTTCTTGATAGTCTGTGAGAGTTGACAGGCTTCAACTTCCCATGGCTTTTTCCTAGTTGTGATAAGCTATTCTTTTCTGCACAGCTCATCGAACTGTTCCTACAATAAATTACCCCTTTGGAGACAGGCATATTGTTGTATGGGTGCCAGAGTATTCGGGGTGAAGTTAATGTCATACTATTCTAACTTCTTGCGAATTTCTTGTCGAATATTTTGCACTTGAGGGTCCTCTTGTAGTGAGGCCCATACATCCATAATATATTTAAATACTTAGGTGCACTCCTGGACGATGGATGTAATATGTTCAGTGGCAGTGATGACATATGTTGCACCCTTCTCCAGGACCTCTAGTGGAGTGGTGGGATGCAGTTGAATCTGCAACTTGATTATTTTCATTTCATTTCATTTCGAGTCATACATGGTTAAATTCGGTGTTAGAATCCATTATTACCATGGAGAGATTTTCCACTTTTTCCTTCAGGGCGGTTACAGCCTGAATCTTTAGCTGAGGTAGGTCGTTGCAAGCCTAGGATATGGCCTCCTCCAAATTTTATCTTTACGCAGTCTCTGCATCACGCCCATGCACAACCCGATGTTTTTCTTCAACCATCCTCTGTATTTCCTACTTAACGTCCTGGATAAAAACTAGCAATATTTATTCCCTGATATTCAATTCTTTAGTAACGCACTGGTGGAACTCATGCAATGTCTATAGGGGTAGCACGGGAAGTTTAATTCGTGTGTTCTGCCAATGCACCACCTGCTTCATTTTTTTTTTAGCATCAAAAAATAATGTTCCCACAGTGATCGACATTGCGCGGGTATCAATTGTATTGGTAATTTCATGCTCAACTGTTCTTGCGCCTATGGATTCCCCATTGGCTTGAGCCACACTCACTTGAAGCCCTCTCATTTGTCTCACGCTCACTTGTACTGTGCTCATCTAAACCTTCAAATCCTTGAGGCCCTGAGAGAGCTCTACTAGTACCTTCTTGTAGATGTCCTTAATGTTACCCCATAGATTCTCGGTGTCATGCCAAACAGTGTCTCCTATCTCATCAAGGTCCCCCTTAGTGAGGACCATTACTTTCGGGCCAGTGGACCTACTAGACTTTTTTTTCTTCTACGTGCGCTGCCACTCTATGGTTGTCATATTTTAGTAATAAGAAGGGAGAGGGATCTGATGGATGCATAATTGTATCATCACTGTGAGCATCTCCCTCTCCCATTTCTAGAACCTTAGTCTTTATTTCTCGCTCAGCTTACTTTTAATACTAATTAGTTCTCCTAAAGAAGACATGCTTAGGTTTTTTTTCAGTGTCCTTCCTTCATTTATGCACGCTGGTCTTCCCGCCACTTGTGCCACCCTGCTCTTCCTTCACACCTTCAGTGGGTGGATTTAACGAATCACTTGGAAAATTCATTATTATGGCTTAAACATATTCTACTATCACCAGGTACAAAAACTCATACTAGATCCCAAAAATGTCGTTCTTCACCTTGATGTGGACATGGTAGAAATATACATTGAATTCTGTGACCTACTGATATTATTCCAAAATAATTGGTGATAGATGGGGCTTTTGGTTGATCACTGTGAGAAGACTCATCTTAAACCCAACCCAAAATATTTCATTCGCCATCAGTCAGGCTAAATATTTTGAATGTGAAAAGGATACATACCATGCATCCTCACAAACATATGGGTCAACAGAGGAGAACTGTGACTCCTCAGGCTCCCTCCAGGACATCAATGCTATTAAGAGTAAGATCCACGCATAGTGGAATTTCTTTCCCTCCTCTTTAGCTTCATGGCAGTAATCCAAGAATTTGTTACATAAGTATCATGCCCAATTATATGCAATTCCCTTTCTCCACTTTGCATCCAAAGACACCACCAACGTGGAAACCTCCTCTACGTGACACTGCTACATGATTTTTCCTGCCAAAATGTGTGTGAAAACACACAAAGACCAATCAGTGATGGAGTAAATCGAGTAACCCATTCTTCCCTTCATCAAACCAAAATATTACTTCATCTGGTCTGTCAAATTCTTGTTTTAATCCTTTCCCACAAATTCTTCTGCAGGGTCCAAGCCAAGACAAGGAGGTGTCATGATTTTTCTTATCAACATCACATCAATATCGATCCTCTGTTCCAACCATAAGCAATCATTGTGCACCAGGGAGAATAGGTTGCACATAAAAAATATAATGTTTCAACCAAAGTGTTGAAAATATAGCATGTTCAACAACCCTGCATCCTCAAGACCATCCACTCACTTCATTTGTTCTAATATTCTTACTCCGGTAGCTTCATAATAGGTGGAGCATTGAAACCAGCTGGTCTCGAACTGCAGGTATTTGCTATAATTGTTAAAATATGAGCCCTCGATGTGTAGCTGGGGCATTTTTCCTAACAAATCCCCATCAAATGGTACTTCGTTCAGAGGCAATGGTGTAAAAATATTGTATTTGATTGTTTCCAGATCCTTTATAGGCTTCGCAACTATCAGCGTCTATGGAAGAATATATGGGGGACACCTAGAGATACGTTCTACCACCTCCACATCAATTTTTGCTATTTATCATGGTGTGATTTATTCTTTGTCTGACTCTTCTACCTCGAAATCCTTCTTACGCCAATCTTGGGTTGCCTTAGCTCTTTTCTCCTTTAGAATTTTCTTCCTACACAATGTTCTAGGCATCAACTTCTTCGAATTTTGCACAGATCCATGTCCATAGCGGTCTTCTTCCTGTGCAACCTCGACCCTGTGACATTTGTTGGTGGCGTAGACATCATTTTGTGTGCGAAAGTTGGATATTTTGTGTACCATAGCCCTACTCTGATCAATTCCTCTCTAGAAACTTCAAAGTTTTATTCTGACATGCACGAGATTGCTCGACGCTCTTCCAGGAACAAAATCTCAATTCTAATAATTAGAGCGCAACGTGTCTGAATGTGGAGCGAGATTCCTGATATATAACAAAATTAAAATTCCAACTCCATGATCTCCTTCGGATAGGCCTCATCAATGTAGATTTGGAAGAAAATCCACCCATATATTCGCATTAAATATGTCCCTCACACTCCTTTTAACAACGAAGTCCTTGTCAAATCAATTATTTTTGTTCGAACAGTTACTTTTTGGATGAATTTCATTAGACTCATCCCTTCCTCACAGTATATCGTCTCTTGGCACAATTTCTTCCATTTTGTCCACCTTCCCATAGGTTTCCCAATGCTATGATTGTGATGAAGCCACCCTTCGACAGAATCGTTTATGGTACCATGCTCAACTACATGGAGAATTAAGGCTCTTTTGCAGCCATATAGTCATTGGGAACCTCCAAGGACAAATTCCCCTGGGTACAAATTCAATATGCTGCCATTGATACATCCATGGAACGATTCTCCATTCATATTTTCGAGTGTAATTGTGCCCCCTTAAAAAACATGCCTGACAATGTAAGGGCCTAACCAATGCATTCGCAACTTACTAGGGAACTTCATGAAATTTTTGTCATATAAAAGAAATAAGTCTCCATATTCGAACATATTTTGCTTAGTATGGATATCATGCCAGGATTTTTCTCTCTCTCCTTCTGTAACTGTTGGTGAAACCGACCGATGAACCTATCATCCTCCAGCACGAAAAGTTGCTCCAACCTCTACTCTACATGATCATTGTCCACCATAAATGAAACTATTGCGATGTATAGACTAGGCATAATGTACTCCATTTGCATCATTTCTTCTTATCCATACACTTATTTTAATGGATTCTGAATTGTGAATTTCATATGGGTAGTCACGTAGGCCCATAAAACTATGGGAATTTGCAGATCCCAGTAATCCCTGTTGACATTGCAGACCTTCATCAAAGTGTTCTACATAATTTTTTTAAAGGCTTCAATTGTCCCATTTTCCTCTGGGTGATATGGCGTGCTCTTCTTGTGATGCATTTTGAACTCCATAGTTAATGTGTCAATAGTGTTATTTAGGAAATACATAGCTCTATCACTCATCAAGATTTTTGGGCAATGAAACATTGAAAAAATATGTTCGAAAATAAACTTCACCACTATATCAGCACTACAATTTTTCACGGAATGTAGCACCGCCCATCAAGTGAGGTAAGCAGTGGTAGTAATAATATACCGTGAACCTATTTTTTTTCCGAGGTGGATCAATCGGTACCATGAAGTGAATTATTCATTTATCAAATTCCTGCAAAGTAACTTGAGGGTGAAATGTCATTTCATTCCTTTGTGAGAGTCTACTAGTCCTTTGACAAACATCGAAAGCACTACAATATTCCTTTGAATCCTTATGTACCACAGGCCACGAAAGTCCAACTCGTAGAATCTTTTGTGTAGTGGCCTTCCCTACGTAGCAACCTATGGTAACTCCTCCATGTGCTTCAACCAAAACATTTTTTCTTTCATGTTCAGGAACATATCTTCACAAAATCTTATCAGCCGCTGTCTTGCATAGATGTCATGAAATCAGAGTAAAATTTGTTGCCTTTACTACCAACTCTTTTTTTCACTACGTAGTGTACTATATAGGCACAATGTACATAGTAAAAAACTAAATTCTATCCAAAAAGAAGTCATCTGCAACCAAAATAGTGAAAAAAAATTCATTAGGTAATCCTTCCTCAATATTTGTCAGTTATTCAACTATCTCGATCCTAGGCAAATGATCTAGTCCTACATTCAACCCTTCGAGCTTAAAAATTACTTCGAAACCATGCTCTTAGAATAATAATAGCCATTGGAAAATATTCCCCCCCAGCATAGGCTTGCTGACCATGTATTTCAAATTAGAGTGATCTGTGAACATTTTGACATGCACACCTAAAAGATAGTGTCTGAATTTTTGTAGCACATATACCATGCCTAGTCCTTCGTGATCTATGTTGGAGTCATTTCACTCCACCTTAGACAACTTCCTACTTGCAAAAGCAGCATGTTGATCTATATTTCCTTGTACTGGCTGCACTAAGACAACTCCCAAATCTATGCGAGATGCATCAATGTGTACACAAAATTCCTTCTTCCGGTCTAGAAATACTAGAATAGGCATAGTTACCATCTTTTATTTCAGCACATCAAGGCTCTTCTCACAATCGTCATCCCGACGGAACTTGACATATTTCTTAAATAATTTTTCCATCAGCATAGTGATCTAACGTAGGCCTTGATAATTTTCCTATAATAACATGTATGCCCAAGTGTCATGCCTATCTACATCACATTTTTCGGTGGATCCAAGTTGGTAATCATAATGATCTTCACAGGGTCGACCATCAACCCCTACTTGTAGACAAAATTCCTCAATAATATATCACATGGCATACAAAAAATACATTTCTTCAAGCTCAAGGAGATATGATATTTCCTGTAGGTATCCAACATCAAGCGCAAACTAAAACATTCTTCTTTAATAGTCCAAATATTGTCCAATAATCAAATTACACCTCCAAAAAATCGTGAATATATTCTTTAAATGTTGCGACGACGACTCTAAAAAATATTACTGGAGTGTTCTTCAATCCGAGTGGCATAACAATGTATTGAAGTCATGCCCATTTAGTAGAAAAAGTTGTGTTACTGCTATATTTCGGCGCGATCATGATCGGGTGGTATCCCGAGAACCCATCTGTAAAGGAGTAGGCCTCCTTCCCACCCACATTTTCCAATAATTTTTCAGTTAATGGTGTCAGAAACAAATAATGGACACATGCATGATTCAAATTTATGAGATCAACAAAAATCTTTATTTATCTCTTAGATTACTTTTTCTGGACCACCATAGAGCTAACCCACTCAGACTCTTCTACTGGTTCAATAATGCCAGCAATGAGCATTTTGTCGAGTTCCTCCCACGCTTTTTATTTATATTTTGGGTTTAGCCAATATGGGCGATGCTTGACCAGCTTTGCATCATGCTTCAAAGTGATGTTCATAACTCCCAAATATCCCATAATGCCTTTTAGATTAGAAAACTTCGTCAAGAGTATATCTTGGTACTCATGTAACAATTCAATGACCTTGCTCACTGTTTCATCATCCCAATATTCCCCAATCTTTACAAACTTATTCTTGACATGGTCTGCTATGTTTGGGATCTCTACTTCAGGACCTATAACCTTGCATTATCCTTCTCATTCAGGAATATTGATATTACATGGATCCTCATCACCTTCTTCCATAATCATATTATAAAATTCTCGGTCTTGTTCCAACTGTCCAGCCTAATCAAGTTGATCTGAATATGGACAAACTAGTTTTTTTGTGCTAGCTTCCTCATAAATATAAAAGAAAAGTGTGCTTAATGATTGTCTAGAATATCCATTTTATGAGAGGGTTTATGTGTCGAATTTGTGTGTCTTTTATGAGCAATTCATTAGGAAAATTATCTTTAAAAACACATATAAAAGTAAATTGTAGAGAAATAATACACAACAAGCACATTACATAGAGCTGATAAAGGATTTCACCCCTCCTGGACTACATCTCCTTGGACCTGCTCCAATGTCTTGGCCCTATTTGTATTAAAGCTAATTAGCTGATTACATGCACCTACATTTCTCCAATGGATTCTCAACCTGCTCCAATAGATTCAGAAGACCGAAAAACCCCTAATTTGCCTCTTTTGGCTCTTCAAATGGTTTTCAAATGAAGCAGACTTGGCCTCCTCTCCTGGTGGCCCTGAGCATATTCAGTCTTCAAAGTGGAAAAATTACTTCCATAAGTTCTCCTCTTCCTCTGAAACCTGCACCAGAATCTCCAAAAATTCTAGGATAGCCTCTTTCTGAGCCTAATTTTGTTGAATTTTGCTCAAGTTATGGCTCATTCAATTTATCCTACAGAATCTCCTCTAACTCTGGTGCAACTCTATTTAACTCCACCAAACCTGGAGTTCCTATTGAAATTTTTGGACTCTGCCAACTTAAACCGAATTTATTTTTTTGATTAATTAATTGATAAGAGCACATTAACTAAGGGTTAGGCGCTAATTAAGCACAGTTAAAAAATTCACATTAAAAATGGTTTAGTGCTAATAACATGGGTTATGGGTTAATTAACCCACATTAAGGAGTTAACTCCACGCATTAAGGTTAGGCCTCCACCTGTGGTCATGGCGCGTCGTCTTGTGATAAGTGGTTGGCCCCCATATCCTTCCGCCATAAACCTTTGTTGACTTCAAATATATTTGAATGGAATAGTATGGTAAGAAACGACTTGGAGCGAAGGTGGTAATACATTTCATTTCTGTTGGGGAGGTCGCACGGTCAAGCCCAAGCTGTACCCGTCCACCATATAAAATATTTGTTCAACCATAATAACACAATTTCAACCTTAAAGGGGCACGTGACGCCCTCCGCGGTAGCCACGTTTCATGTCCTCATTCATCCAAACCAAAGCAATCAAAAATTTACATGTAGCCCACAAATTCGGGCCAACCACAACTTACAAGTGTCAGCACACCATTGCCCAGAGGAAGACCAAATTTTGACCAAAAATTTGTCCCCTTTGACCCTATTTGACTTTTTTTTTTTTTTTAAATTAGTGTGTTTGGAAGGCAGAAAATAGGAAAAATTTCTCATACAAAGTCAGTTTTGATGAAATGAAGTGCGATAGAATTAGTAAGATGATACCTATCCGACAATTTCAGTTTTGGACGATTCTGAGGAGTTTTAATTTTTAGCAAATTTTTACCCCCAATTTAGTTTCTGATCATTCCTTCCCACTGAAAGGATTTTGGACACAGAAAAGCTTGTTGTCTGATGAGAGTTTAATAATCTTTTATTTTCCAATTTATATCATCTTGACTATACTTGAAAAAATCTCAATGACAACCAATTTGGTTCACTAGAATTTCTTGCCTTGCAAATGGCTTAGCACTTCAACCAATGTACTCCTTTCACTGCTAACCTAATATAACACTTGTCGGCTACTTAATAATTGATTAAAAAAATTGTTGTACCAAATTATTCGGCATCTCTTTCGATTCATTGTGTCAACACATCAAATGGTATACAATGGTTGTTGTTTTGGATGCGGACTTTTTTGGTAACTTTTCCACTTTTCACTTCTTGATTCCATCATCCTCTAGTATTGACATGCTTCTCATGCCATGATTTAAGAATGAAGTCTAATAATGATCCTTTCTCTCAAGAGTGGAACTTCCAAAATCCCAATACATCTTGTCACAAGGAAAACCATTAACTTGAAAAACACATCATGCAAGAAACACAACTTGACAACCTCTTCCTTTTTCTCCTTCAAACAACAAATGTCACATCCTATGAACATCACCATGCAATATTACATATTCGTGTACAAACCCAAGTCAACAAAACATCTGTATTCAAACCATTGACTCTTAAGTCAAACAAAACCATGTACAACACTTGACGATTATTTTCCCAAAAAAAAAGAATTTCACATCTCCTGAAACAATTCATAAACATATCCATTTCATTTCTAGAGAAAAAATAAAATCTTCCAAGTCGATATGACATGCATGTAACTATGAATTTACTAACACAATTCAATCACTCATGCATGTTCAAGCCTAATGAAACCATAAAAAATTCCACTATTCACACACACAAATTCTCATGCATGTATATAATGCTCAACTCTATCTCAAGTAAAATCACAAGTAAAATAATCCCATTGGTATGCACAAGTACTTAAAGAGATGAAATGACCAAATTTTCTGCAACAAAGTGAGTCAACATCCTCCACTTTCAAACACCTTTCTGGGATAAACATCTTTCTTCGTGCAACAAGCAACATAATTTCAAGAGAAAATAAATGCATTCAAATAACAAGGAAATGCATCAATAAGGGAGGATTTGCATCTATTATCAGAATAAACGTAAGGCCGTAATTGGTTAAGAAATATAACCATATATTTCCAAACTACTTCAATGGCCCTTCTTTCAGCTGTAGTTCATAATGTGTATCATCCTGACCAACATAAATTATGGCATCCTCTTTTCCATTCTTTTTAAAATATCTCTCTACCTTCTTCAAATGTCATGCCTGAATTACTGGATACAAAGTCCAACACTTGTCTACAATATGAACCTACTTATGGCAATGAGTGCAAAATAATCGCATCTTCTTTTCAACATGGTTTTCATTTTCCATTAGACCTTTGGATTTTTGTCTCCTTTGTTTTGAAAGTTTCATGTGTATGGCTATCTTCTTCCAACAGTTCAAAACAATATGGCTATTCAAACAACAAAAGGAACATGTAATTTTTCTCCAAATCTTATGTAAGTATTATCCATGTTTATCATAATTACAAGCAACTTGATTAAAGGAATATTTATACCTTGCACATTCACCGTTGTTGCCTTCTTAAGGAGGTGAATTTGATGAGGTAGTGGCTCTATTTGAAATACCAACAATGGCTTAAATGGATTTATAGCTTTCAACATAATCTTGTTTTCTATTTCCATTAGTTGCATGCTTATGCACATCTTCTTGCAAAGTGGGTGTAAAATTTTTTCATTCCTCATAAACACAAACTTCAAAATCTTGAGGTAATGAACATGTGATGAAAGTATTTCTTGAAACACCTTCATGTGCCTCCTTTGCTTTGGTGAATTCTCCATCACTTTGTCCATAACCAAGACCCAAATACCTAGGCCTTTCCTCTATAACAACTGGATCAACTATGCCTTGTGCATGTTTTCCCAAACCTTTACCTTCATATCCCATATTCATAAATAATTTAGACCCTATTCCTCTAGTGTGTCTTTCAAAAACACAAAAACATTCATCTTGAGAGGAAATAAAAGATAAACTTGATTTTCATACCTCATTTTCAAGCACATACTTGGCTAGGGTTTCCTTGGCATCATGGAGTTGAGTCTCCATCTCATGCATATTTTCAAGAATCTATTGCTTCTCCTCCTTCATGGCCATCAAATGCTCTTGAAGTATAGTGCTCTCTTTCTTATCTTCAACCATCTCTTCCACCATATCTCTTATGATGAACAGCTTCTGCAACAACTCTTCGTCAAAGAGTTTGGCGAAGCTACATCACACTTGTAATGCATAAAAAGATTTTTTTTTGTGGTTTGAGAGTTGGGTCGTTAATCTTGACCTTCTCATCATTTCAACTTACAGATAAAATTGCTCAGAGTTAAATTATCCTTGCACAAATACTAAACCAATAGCTAATTCCAGAGCTAACATTGGAAAACCCAAAGATAAACTTGGGCTAAAATGAGCTAAACTATGATTTGATACCAAATTGATCTAAATATGGGAAAACAAGTTTTGATGTGCTAGCTTCCTCATCAAGATAAAAGAAAAGTGTTCTTAACGATTGTCTCAAATAGCCAGTTTATGAGATGGTTTATGTGTCAAATTTGTGTCTTTTATCAGAAATTCATTAAGTAAATTATCTTTAAAAACACATATACAACAAATAAATTACATATAAATAGTACACAGTAAGCACATTACATAGGGCTGATAAAGGAGTTCACCCCTCCTAGGCTGCATCTCCTTAGACCTGCTTCAATGGCCTGGCCCTCTTTGCATTAATGATAAATTCTTTGATTACATGCACCTATAGTGCTCCAATGGATTCCCAATCTACTCAAATGGATTTAAAATAACCAAAAACCCATAAGTAGCCTCTTTTGGATCTTCAGATGGCTTTTACATGAAGAAATCGTGACCTCTTCTCCTGGTGGCCCTAGGCATCTTTAATCTTAAAAGTGGAAAAATCACTTCTAGAAGTGCTCCTCTTCCTCTCAAACCTACACCAAACTACTCAGAATCTCCAAAAATGCTAGGATAGACTCTTTATGAGCCCAATTTGGTCATTTTTTTCTCCAGTTATGGCTCAATCAATTTCTCCTAAGAAAGCTCCTCTAAATCTAGTGCAACTCCAGTTAACTCCACCAAAATCTGGAGTTCTCATCGAAATTGGTGGGCTCCACCAGCTTAAACCACATTTAAGTTTTGGATTGATTAATTGATAAGTGCACATTAACTAAGATTTATGCCCTAATTAAGTGTGATTAACAAATCTGCATTAAAAATGGCTTAGTGCTAATAACATGGGCTATGGATTAATTAAACCACGTTACGGAGTTAACTCCACACATTAATGTTAGGCCTCTGCCTGTAGTCACGGTGCGTGGTCCTATGGTAAGGGGCTGGCCCTATCAGGCTAACACCCATATCCTTCCACCGCAAAGCCTTGTTGACTTCAAATGTATTTGAATGGCATAGTATGGTAAGAAACGATTTGGAGTGGAGGCGGTAAGACATTACGATTGTGTGTGCGAGATCACGGGGTTCAGCTTGACCTTCGCCCATCCACCATATAAATTTTTTGTTTCACCATAATAACACAATTGCAACCTTCGAGGGGCATGTGGTGGCCTCTAGGCTAGCCACGTGTCATGTCCTCAATCGTCAAAACCAAACCAATAGAAAACTTACATGTAGCCCAAAAATTTAGGCCAACCACATTGTGAGAAGTGTCTGCACACCATTAGATAGAGGAAACCAATTATTTACCAAGAATTTGACCACTTTGATCGTGTTTAACTTTTTTTAATTTTTTTTTAATTTACCTGTTTGGCAAAGCGAACAATAGGCTCTGAATTTCTCACACACAGTCGATTTTGATGAAATGAAGTGCGCAGGAATCAGGAAGACATGATCTATCTAGTTGTTTAGGTTTCAAAGGATTCTGAGCACTTTGACTTTTTAGCAATTTTTTTCCCCCAATTCAGTTTTTGATCACATGTTATTCTAAAGCCCTTGGCTTAACTATAATTCAGAATATTATCGTTCTAATTTCCTGGATGGCATCATTAATACAATCCCATCCATTAGGGAAGTTATAAGGCAATAATAAAGCTTCTGTCATCTCATACCAATTTTTGGTGCTATGATGTAGCTTTGTTTTAAGATACCGCTGTTGAGGTATTGTATCCAAGGTATGAAAGAAGACATGCACCCATTTAGGTTGAGGTTCCTCACCCCAATCTATAGTCCAGTGAGATAAGTTCTCATGAGGATCATATTTTACATTGTACTTATTTGAGATCTTATTATCTACATGACCAAACCTAACCTTATCATTCTACAAAATTCCTTCCATCCACCCAAGGTTTTTTTTCACGCACCCCACCATTTGGCTGTAGTAGAACTCAAGAAAAAGTCCAAATCTTCATATTGCTATTCTTCACGCACCTTCTTCTTAAACTCTTCTAAAAATAAGGCAAAATTCCCAGTTCCATCATAAAAGAGAAATTCACGTACCTCTGAGGTGATGCAAGAGAGCACTTTGGTAACTCTGGTACACTTCTTAGTAGATACTTCATACAAGTGGTTCTGCCAATGTTTCGATTCCTTATCGAAGTCAGAAACACATGAAATATCACACCCCCAGCTTATTCTACAACTACCGGTAGGATTAATCCAATCTTCATCCTACGCGGTGATCTTATAGACCTGATCAATATCAACATCACCATATTAATGGTGGACAGGTTTTGTGTATCACATTCCTTTAGAGGGGTCCAAAGGCACAAAAACCCTTGTACCAGTCTTTTCAAACACCATATGTCTATTTATGAAATTTATTATAGCATCCATGTCATAAGCCCAGTCAAACCCAAGAAAGACAAGATACAGATTGCTATCATCAACAATCTCATTAACTTAAAAGTTGGACAACACAGTTGCTCCATCAATATCTACGTTGATGCCATGCAATCAACCCATAGAAATGAATTTATGTTTATTTTCCATTATAAGCTTAATCGGTGACCATTCCAGGTTAGGTACCCCCATCCATTCCCATGTATGTTTTGCTAAAACATTCACATCTAATCTAAGGTCAAGGTTTACTTGGTCCATTTCATAATCGTTGATCTACACAGTTAGCTTCATTTCACTTCCAATTATATTCTCATGTTTGTAGACCTTATGCACTGCGAGATGTTCTGGTTGTTGGTATTCTTTACCAACGCATTTGTCAATCAGCTCCTACAATCCATACACAACTTTTTGATTCCTGAGAAATGTCATACATGTCTGCAATAAATATTTCAGAATGGATGGATCAACTTACTACAATTTAGTAATCTCCTTGGATTTATTCTTCATTGAAATAAGTTTCCTCTGCGTTGTTGATGTAAAAAATCAAGGGCTCATAAAATTATTCTTCATGTCCATGAAGGCTTTTCTTTGACACTTCATATCGTACCCATTATTCTTGTCTCCAACTTTCCAGGCCCATGTATCCTCCATAGACTTCATTCCTTCTCCTTTATTTTCTCCTGTATTTATACCACTTCGCGTCATTATTTTGAAACTTAGATCCCCTTCGCACGGTTCAACTCTCATCATTTTTATGTTCTAGTGAGGCTGCTAATTGCACTTCTCCTACATTCTATCCAATAATGTAGGAAAATCCTCTATTTCATGATCAAATGTGCAACAATACCTAAAATATACAACATCGAGATTTTGAAAATCCCTGGAGAAATGTCGAGGTTGACCATAATTATAGAATATGATCTGTCCGCGACTTTGCCCAATGCCTCCTCCTTGCCCATGCCCTCAGCCTTGGAAGGCTTCTCACACTATTGGAGAACCTGGATCTTCATGACCTTCATCTTGAACTTGGTATGATCTGTTATGAAACTAACTCACAAAATACAATAAAAGAGAGATCAACAACTTAGAAATCAACCTCTTTGAGGGAGCAACCTCCTTTACATTTCATAAATGAAAAATTATTGGGTGATACAAATGAAAAAACCTCCTGTCTATATATAGGAGTCCATGGGGTCACGATATAATCCTATTCGACCTAACAATAATAATGTAAGGGCACAACAATAATAATAGTGGGATTTTATAAGGCACAATAATAATAATATGGGGACTACAGGCATTAAACATTAACAATAAGGGGGTTACACTAACAAAAATAACGGACTACACTACTAATATAGGGACCGAACATGCCCCTCTCCTTAAAAAATGTGTTTTACTCAATTCTTGAGTAGTTATGGATGCTTATGGATAAAATTATCATCCTCCCATGTGGAATCTTCAATGGGTAGGTTCTTCGAGTTGATGAGATACTCTGAAGTTGATCGATTTCATAGATGTTAAGTTCTTGTTTCCATGAATGCTTCAAGTTACAATATGATTTTTCCTTCCTCATCAAGTTCTGGCAATATATTGTTTGAACTAGAATTATGTCTCCTATAACCTTCCTTAAGCATGAAACATGTAAAAATCGGTTCACTCGGGAAGAAGAAGGAAGCTCCAATGTGTATGCAATAGTACCAATATTTTGCAAGACCTTGTAAGGACCATCGTACTTTGCCAACAATTTATTATCCTTCTTAGCTTTCTTTAGGGGCATTTGTTCCTATGGTTGTACCCATAAAAATACCCAGTATCCTACATAAACATTTCTCTCACTACGATATTGATCTGCCTGTTTCATTTGACTTTGTGCCAAATTTAGATTATCCTTGAAGAGTTTGAGAACTTGTTTTTGATTCTCGATGTGATATTCCACTCCTTGAACCTTAGAATTCTCTTTTAAAGATGATGTTATGGATAGTGGATGATATCCATAAAGTGCCATACATGGAGTCATTTTTTCTGCAGTATGGAAGGAAGTGTTATACCACCATTCAGCTAGAGGTAACTAGTTGACCCATTGTGTTTGTTTATCAGATACTAAAAAATGAAGATATCCTTCCAAAAATTTGTTCACTATATCATTTTTCCATTGGAGTGAGGATGATAAGATGAATTATGAGCTATTTGAGTACCCGAACAAGAAAACAACTCCGTTCAAAAAATTCCAGTGAAAATGGGATCTCTATTGCTTACAATAATATTTTGGTTTCCATGTAGCTTTTGAATTGTTTCCATAAATGCAGTAGAAACTGTAATTTCTTTAAATGGGTGATATAATGCACAAAAGTGTGCATACTTGGTCAGTCTATTAACTACCACCATGATGAAACTCTTTCCTTTGAACTTATCCAAACCTGTGATAGAATACATTGAAACCTCCGCCCAACATTGAATTGGAATGGATAAAGGTTGTAGTAGACCCTGGGTCTTAATTCTCTAAACTTTATTTTGCTAGAAAATCAAATATTCCCACAAAATTTTTAATATCAGATTTAAGGCCATCCCAAAAAAAATCTTTCTTCACCCTGTGGAAAGTTTGTAAAAATCCTAAGTGTCCTCCTAAGGGAAAGGTGTGCAATTCCAAAAGAATATTTTGTTTTACTTGGTAATTTTTACAATGATATAAGTGGTATTTTTACCATAAGGAATCATGTTTCCAACTAAATGTATCAGATGTATGGGGATCTTGCTGCAACTTTTGAATTAGTGTCCACACTTCTTCATCATTCTTCCATTCCTTCCTTGCTTCGTTTATCCAATTTGGTTGGATAATAGGAATGGTACAAAGAAATGCTTCCAACTCCTCATCCTTTCTTGAGAGTGCATTTCCAACCAAAATTTAACTTCCATTTTTTGTATATTATTTCAAATTCATAACCCAACTTCTTTGTGACCCATTTTTTCTTCTCTTTTGAAGATAATATTTGTTCAAAAAAGTATTTAAGGATATCATGATCATTTTCTACCGTGAAGTGTCTTCCCATTAGGTAAGGTCGACATTTCTTTTGTTCATGTAGCATTTCCAACATTTCCTTCTCATAAATATCTATCTATATATAATTTCCTTTGATTGGATGACTTTCAAAATAAATGGTTCTTCTTTCTTGCATTAAAACAATACCAATTCCATTTCCCGAGGCATCACAATCCACAATAAAGGTTTTTCTGAAGTCTGGAGCAGCTATGACTAGTGCTTGGCGCATTGCCTCTTTAATATGTTGAAAGGCCTTAGCTTCTTTAGGAGTCCACGAAAATCCATATTTCTTCAATAATGTTGTTAGAGGTTCTGCTATTCTCCCATAATTCTTAACAAACTTGCGATAATACCCTGTTAACCCAAGAAATCCTCACAGCTACTTTATGGTTGTGGGGAATTTCCATTTCTTGATGGGTTTAATTTTGTTAGGTTCTACCTTACCACCCTCCTAAGATACAATATGACCTAGATATTCCACCTCTGTACTCAAAAGAAACATTTGGAGGTTTTTTCATATAATTTTTTCTTCTGCAATAGTTTGAGCACCTTGTCAACATGTTGAACATGATCCTTCCAAGGCTTGTTGTACATTAGTATATCATCTAAAGGTACTAACACAAATTATCGAAGGAAGGGTTTAAAAATCGAATTCATCAACCCTTGAAATGTAGAAGGTGCATTGGTAACCCCAAAAGGCATGACCAAAAATTCATAATGACCCTCATTAGTCTGAAATGATGTTTTTGCAATATCTTCATTCTTCATTCTAATTTGATCATATCCTGAACGAATATCAAACTTGGTAAAATAAATTTCTCCATGTAATTCATTGAATAATTCATCACTCATGGGAATGGGAAATTTATCTTTAATAGTGATCTTATTGAGCTCCCTATAATCTAGAAACATGTGCCATGATCCATCGTTCTTGCGAAATAATATTAATAGAGTAGAGAATGAACTCTAACTAGGTTTTGTTTCACCAGCCTCTAAAATTTCTGCAATCATACGCTCAATTTCACTCTTTTGGACATAAGGATATCCGTGAGGCATGATGTTTGGAGGAACATTTGCTGGAACCAAATGAATGCCATGATCATGATCATGAATAGGTGGGAGTCCTTTGGGAGTTTCAAACACTTTGGAATGATTTTCCAAGAATTTTTAGATATCTAGAGAAATAGATGATTTTGATGTTCGAACTTCTAGTGAGAATAATTGTGCAATTATTGTTTAGTAAATTTAGTGTCCTAAATTGCTAACATAAATTATCGACCAGGGCTAGTAAACTGATGAAGTGTGATGCACTATATGTGCCTAAGTATCCATTTTTCTTACTTCGTTGTTTTAAGTGTTTTATTAAAGTTTTGGGGTTTTTATGTTTGATGCTTAGTATGCTACTCTATGCTAAAAATATGAAGTTAGATCTATGTCAAAAGGGAGAAAAGGAAATGTTAATAAATGAATTAAAACATAGTTTATTTGCAAATTCTATTCCTAACTAGAAAATGATGAAAACAGAGAGTCCTAATCCATGGATATTATAGCTTCTAAATGAACATTCATGAAAAGTCACTCAAAACACTACAACTTAATCTGATTCATTTAATTAGAGATTTGTTGGAAAATCTTATGAAAAAGATTAATTCTAATGCAATGAGGATCTCCTAAAACATAAAAGGAAATGCTGAAACAAACAATAACTTAAAACATTATAGTGAAATCTCATTCATTTGATAGAAGTTTATTGGAAGAGCTTGTGAAAAAGATTACTATAATGTAGTAAGGATCTCCTATGAAATGCTGAAAAAACTTATAACATTACATCTTAATCTCATTCATGAGTTAGAGGTTTATTGGAAGAGCTTTTGAAATAGATTAATCATAATGTGATAAGGAAAAATAATCAATAACTCACAATATTACAACTAAGTATCATTCATGAATTAGAGGTTTATTGTAAGAGCTTTTGAAAGAGACTAATTGTAGTATAATTAGGATCTTCCTTTTAACTAAGTAACAGAAAATGAAATGCTAATAACTCAGAATATTACAATTGAATCCCATTCATTTAATAGAGATGTGTTGGAAGAGCTTGAGAAAGAGACTAACTGCAATATCATGAGGATCCTTTATCCAAGCAAATGACATGAAAAATAGTGCTAAAAGCTATGATTTCATAAATCAGTCTAAGTAAGGAAATATGACAAAACATAATTGAAAATGACTTATCTAGAAAACATGTAAAACCTCCTCGAATAGCAGGGGCCCTCTACTACCAATTTGGTGAAATTCTTCAGCTTCTTAAAGTTGCAATCAAAACAACATCAATGAACTGAACTTCTTTATTCATAAACTCACAAATCTACATCCCATTCCATATCAAGCTTTGTTACAAAACACTCTCTAATACTTTCTCTTCTTATCCTATTTTTCACTACCTTTGATAGGAAAAAGCTTCCCCTATTTATACAAAAATATGAGAAGTTATCTCATTAATGAGAGTCCATGAATCTCTCCCTCTATCTCTAGAGTTACAATCAAAATAGGAAATGATAAGACACATGTATTTTTAGAGTTTCAATACAAATAATAAATGAGACACATTTCTTCTTAGAGTTTCAATACAAAAAGGAAATGAGACACATGTCCTCATGATCCCATGATCTTCTCCACTCAAATTCGAATTTGGTTTTGGGAGGCCACATAAAGGTCTTTTAAAAGCTTCCTTTTGACCTACACATGTCACAAAACTCATAACACATATATAGATATATGAAACTATGTTAATTTTCTAGTTTTTATTCATAAATTCACTTTAAACACATAAAATAAATAACTTTGGAAGACAAGGATCCTAACCCATATATTTATGAAAATGGTTACTTGATGTAGGGTTTTAGGTCAGATAGTTATGAAATGAGAGCTAAATCGTAATGACATAATGGAAATATGTATGAATATGGAAAACACTTTTGAGACTCAACATACCCCCCAATTGAGCTTGTTGCATGTCCTCATGCAACTATTGCAATGATTCATTTGTTCATGAGTTGATCTTTTGTGAGTTTTGAATCTTATTGATTCATTCCAAAACTTTCTTTATAATATTTTCTTTTGGCAAAGTATAATACATTTGATTGCAACATTTTTTTTATGGTTGGTTCTTGTGTGACAACCGGTTTTTTTGAGCAATGGTTCTTGTGTAACCATGCTTTATTTTCTTTGTTGCATCAAAGTTCATGAAAACATAAAGAAGCGATTACTTCATCAATGAATTGATCATTTGCAAAGCATATAATCTTTTGGATCATGTTGCAACGATAGTTGGTTGGGAAGTATATGTGGGTGGAAATGAAATGAAAATGTGTGATAGTCTATGACATGTGGATATGAAATGATGTCGCTTCCCCCCCAACTAAAGATATGAAAATGTGAAAAAGGGAGTGAGGAATTTTTCCAAAGTTACAATTTTAGCATTCTAATGAATTACATGACTAAAAATTAGAAAACTAGATACCTTCACTTACCTTAAATGTGGATGAGTTGTGTATACTGAAAAGTGTGGCTATTGATGTTGTTGGATCAGGAACTATGTAAACAAATGAATTTGATCTGATTTTTTATTCTCTTTGTTCTCTTTCTGCTGATGGAAATATTGGGATGTTTATTGCTGCTGATACAAATTGATTCCTGCTGCAAACTACTGAAATGATGTAGTCTTCCATTGTTACAAAATCTGATGGTACAATTCTAGTCATGCGAATAAATGTGTTGATGTCGAGCATGAAGAGAAGTCATTGGATTACCGACCATTGATGAATGTCGCTAACCAATGCGAGACAAAATAACCATTAATGTCAATTAGTGCCAAGGTACCTATGTACATCTTTCAAAGTGCGAATAAATGGGCTGATGTCAAGCCACTTGCAAGATCTGATGATCTAGGGACATTGATGTATTCCCATGATTGTCAGTCAGAGAACTTGTCATTAATGCATACAAGCCTCAAGGTACTATTAAGTACTCTAGTCTTGGACCTAGATAATGTGCTGATGTCGATAGGCCAAGACTTGTTAGAAGGGAGACCTTAAGGAATCCTCCATCATCTAACCCGAGTATGAAAGAATAATTTTTGAAGGACTATGGATTCAATAATTTTCATTGAAGTAAGGTTTATTTGCAAAATGAAAAGGATAGAAAAAGGAAAATGGAAATGGACAATGAAAAATGGAAAATGACAATGGGAAATGAGCATGTAGGTGAGCTTCTTACTTTTATTTTTAGAGTAAACAAAAAGTAATGGAAAGTGTATGTGAATGAAGGAAAATGAACAACTAACTCTTGCTGGGAAAATAATGGTGGTTTTCTTTGAATTTCTTGGTTGGATTTACAATTGAAAAAGGGAGGAAAAGTAATGGTCTTGATGGATATGAACATGGACTTGTTCTTATGTTTCTCATGAAATTGGTCCTTTGAAAACCAATCATGTGCACAATTAGTTTCCTTCAATGATCATTCGATCATCCCAAATCTGCAAAGAAAAACCTGACATAAAGAACATACGTGTGTTAAAAAAGAAGTAGCTAATTTCTTTATGATTCTTACGCAAAAATTAAATGTCAAATGAAACAGATTAAGGTAAATCAAAAAGTTCTATATTCGGTCCAGTTCATGATATCGATAACAATCCACTTTTAAAGAATAACCATGAAAAATAAATCAACTCCCTATTATCGGATGACTTCATGCATTGTGCTTAGTAAAACAATTGGCATCACAAAGATTCGTTGTGTTCTGCAAGTTAAAACTTTATAGAAAAATACACATCAACAATATTAATGCTAAATGTTTAGAAATCATCTAAATAATCTTCCAATTGTCCTGCAAACTATTATTAAGAAGATTTTTTTTTTTGAATTTTTTTTGAATTTTTTTTTTGAATTTTTCTTTTTTTCTTTCTTAAAAATAAATTATTAATAAAGATTTTATTTTATTTTATTTATTTATTTTTTAAATATATATAAAAATAAATAAAGCATGGATTATTTATTTATATTTTTGAAACAAAGTCATGCCAATGCCTCTTTCATGCAAGATAAAAATAAAAAGCTTGAAATTTCTAAAATCAAGTTCCTAACTATGAAGGAGATGAAGGCAGAATCCTTCTCAATTTATACAACTTGCATTTGATGCACATGTGATAATATCTTTGCCTCAAATAATCCATTTGTCACTCACCATGTGCCACCACAGATGAATTTTGCCACATTTTCCTTCAAATAAGGAAATTAGATCCTTGATTATTTCTCAAAATTGAATTTTATAAAACCGTGATTGTTTTCGTAAAAAAAAAAAAAACATTTTTCTTTCACGCACACTACAAATTAGTGCTTCGAAGAACCCTAAATTTCTCCCAAATGGCTTCGAATTTCAGAACGTTATTCTGAAATTACATAATTCACCCCCTTCCCGAAAGAACCCATGTTTTAGTTTTTTCTAATTCACCTTGGTTTGCTCAGAAAATTCATTTTAAAATCGGGTGTTTTGAAAATTACGCATTTCGTTTTCTGGAAATTACTTGTGGTTTGATTTGTTTTTATTTGTAGGTTTTGAAGTGTAATGCCTTGTATCTCACAGAGAACTTCAGATTGATCTCCCTCATTCAAATTATTTACAATGGAATCTGCAATCTTCTCTTCATCAGCAGTCTAAAATCTTCTCTTCATTAGCAATTTCTTCATATGCTACACTTCCATTGTCTGTCCCTACAATTGAATTTGTAATCTTCTTTTCATCAGCAATTTGCAATCTTATCATCATCAACAATTTGAAATCTTCTCCTCATCAACATTTTCTTCATGTGATATACCTTCATTGTGTGCAAGTTTTTAAAAATGATTTCTAATAACTGTTGTTTGAGGAAAAACGATTATGGAAAAGAAAAGGTTCTTTTTTTTTTTAAATTGCAGTGCATGGGTCTTTATGTGGATTGAAGGACTGCATATATGCGTAAAGGAAAGCCAAAGGCTGGCCTCATGCGTATGCGTGGGTCTTATTTCCATGAGCCAATTTTTTTTTTCATTTTTAAATTTTTTTTTTTTAATTGATTTTTTTTTAATTGATTTTTTTTTAATTGATTTTTTAATAAAATTATATATTATATTTTCAAAAATTCAAAAATATACATATATATTTCATTAAACAAAACAATTATTGAAACTAAAATTTTTCTTCATTTTTAAAGTTTATTGTAAAATGAAATGAAATGATGAAAACATAATTTATTATTATTTTTAACATAAAAATTCTTTTTCTGATCCTCTAGATTACACAAAGTGCAGGAGGAGAGCATACTTGAGAAATTATTAATTTTTTTTTTTAGATGTAAGAAATAAGGCTACATAGTTACACTTCCCCGGCAACGGTGCCAAAATGTTTAGTCAATTTAGTGTCCTAAATTGTTAACATAAATTATCAACCAGGGCTAGTAAACTGATGAAGTGTGTTGCACTATATGTGCTTAAGTATTCATTTTTCTTACTTCATTGCTTTTAGTGTTTTATTGATGTTTTAGGGTTTTTATGTTTGATTATTAGTATGCTACTCTATGCTAAAAAGATGAAGTTAGATCCATGTCAAAAGGGAGAAAATGAAATGCTAATAAATGAATTAAAATAGATTTTATTTGCAAATTCTGTTCCTAACTAAAAAATGATGAAAACAGAGAGTCCTAATCCATGGATATTACAGCTTCTAAATTAACATTCATGAAAAGTCACTCAAAACACTACAACTTAATCTAATTCATTTATTTAGAGATTTGTTGGAAGAGCTTGTGAAAAATATTAATTCTAATTCAATGAGGATCTCCTAAAACATAAAAGGAAATGCTGAAACAAACAATAACTTAAAATATTATAGTGAAATCTCATTCATTTAATAAAATTTTATTAGAAGAGCTTGAGAAAAAGATTACTGTAATGTAGTAAGGATCTCCTATGAAATTCTGAAACAACTTATAACATTACAACTAAATCTCATTCATAAGTTAGAGGTTTATTGGAAGAGATTTTGAAAGAGATTAATCATAATGTGATAATGAAAAATAATCATTAACTCACAATATTACAACTAAGTCTCATTCGTGAATTAGAGGTTTATTGGAAGAGTTTTTGAAAGAGACTAACTGTAGTATAATGAGGATCTTCCTTTTAACTAAGTAACAAAAAAGGAAATTCTAATAACTCGGAATATTACAATTGAATCCCATTCATTTAATAGAGATGTATTGGAAGAGCTTGAGAAAGATACTAACTGCAATATCATGAGGATCCTTTATCCAAGAAAATGACATGAAACATAATGCTAAAAGCTATGATTTCAGAAAGCAGTCTAAGTAAGGAAATATGACAAAACATAATTGAAAATGACTTATCTAGAAAACATGTAAAACCTCCTCGAATAGCAGGGGCGCTCTGCTACCAATTTGGTGAAATTATTCAGCTTCTTAAAATTTTAATCAAAATAGCATCACTGAACTGAACTTCTTTATTGATAAACTCACAAATATGCATCCCATTCCATCTCAAGCTTTGTTACAAAACACTCTCTAAGCCTTTCTCTTCTTCTCCTATTTTTCACTACCCTTGATAGGAAAAATCTTCCCCTGTTTATACAAAAATATGAGAAGTTATCTCATTAATGAGAGTCCATGAATCTCTCCATCTATCTCTAGAGTTACTATCAAAATGGGAAATGATAAGACACATGTCTTTCTAGAGTTTCAATACAAATAAGAAATGAGACACGTCTTCTTAGAGTTTCAATACAAAAAGGAAATGAGACACATGTCCTCATGATCCCATGATCTTCTCCACTCAAATTCGAATTTGGTTTTGGGAGGCCACATAAAGGGCTTTTAGAAGCTTCCTTTTGACCTACACATGTCACAAAACTCATAACACATATATAGATATATGAAACTATGCTAATTTTCTAGTTTTTAATTATAAATTCACTTTAAACACATAAAATAAATAACTTTGGAAGACAAGGATCCTAACTCGTATATTTATGAAAATGATTACTTGATGTAGGGTTTTAGGTCAGATAGTTATGAAATGAGAGCTAAATGGTAATTACATAATAGAAATATGTATGAATATGGAAAACACTTTTGAGACTCAACAATTATGTCTCTTTTTTATTTCTTCAGAGGTTTTGTCATGACACTACAACTTATTATGTTTCCCAAATTACCTGCGATACCTCGTAATTGAAATTCCTTTCCTTCCAAAAAAAATCAAGAAAAGTTCTTGAAAATTAAAACCTACAGTCCCCAAAGATTGTAACCATTGTACTCATAGTACAACATAAACACCTACCATTTGAATGGAAATTATTTGACTATTCAATACATATTCCCCCATGGTTAACATGATATTATGCCACTTTCTAGAGAAATTTATAGTTCCTCCATTTGTAGCCATCACTTGAGACTCTAGTGCTGGGTATAGGAAGAAATTCGATTCCTTGGCTACCTTACAATGAATAAAACTATGTCTACTACTCGAATCCATCAACACTATTAAATTTTTGTTCTTAATATGTCCCTCTATCTTAAGAGTTTGAGGAGTGGTAATTCCCACCAATGCATTACGGGATAAGGTCAGACTCATTTATTATTTCTCTAGGGTTGGTTCTTGGTGTATATCCTCTTCTTTTGAAGTTTCTGGTTCATTTTATTCCTCATCTTCACAATCTATGTAAAATAATTTCTTTTCAACACACTTATGACCTTTATTGTATTTTCTATCACATCTGTAGAAAAGCACCTTCGCTCTTTTTTCTTCCATTTTTTTTGATGTAATCCTCATAGGTTGTGAAAGTCTAGGCGTAGCACCACTTCCATATTTATAGATGTCAGTGACAGGCTTCCTTGTCGCCATAATTTCACTTTAAATTTTTCTTGCCAACCTAAATGTCTTCTCCAACAAATCAGGTTCCCAAGGCGAACCTCATGTTCAATGTTATGCTTTAAAGTCACTATGAAGACATCAATCTTGTGTTCCTTTGGAATATGGGTTACCCTTATATTCAATTTTTGGAAGTACTCAATGTGCTCCACCATTGAACCCTTTTTCTTGACATTTATCAATTTTCTAAAGAAGGTGTTTCTCTTTGTATCCTCATAATGTGCTATTATTTCCTCCATAAAAATTGACCAAATGACAACTTTTTTACGAGAGAAAAGCCATCGATACCATATAAATTATTTTTTTCTAAATATAAAGTTGCAATGCATACCTTTTGTGTGTTTTTCACCGTAACGAGATCAAAATATTGATCCATCTGTAGTATCCATGTTACCTCCATCAAAATTCCTCATATCGATCTTTGGAATATGATGGGTCTTCAATCCAACATTAGAGTTTATGAAATCACGATTAACATTTATTTTTTTCTCATCATGATTTTCCTCTACTACCTTTTCATCATACAGAATCATTTCTTATATCAACTTTGTTGAACCTTCCTTTAAACCTTCTATGTCTTCTTTTAGATCATTCTTCATGTCTTCCAAGTTGCCTTTCATTTTTTTGTCGATCTTAGCTTCCATGCCATCCATCTTAGATTGCATGCCATCCATTTTAGCTTCCATTCCATTCTTCAAGTCATCCTTCTTAGCTTCTACATCTTTCTTCAAACCATCCCTCTTAGCTTCCACGCCTTTCTTCAAACCATCCATCTTAGCTTCCATTTGATTTTTTGGTACTCTTTGCAAGAGTGAAATTTTTTGCACTTGGTCTTGTGATTTTGATATACCATGTTCCACTTATTTCTCTTCATGAGTCATAGAAGAGCCTTCTGAGGGATTAATAGGTGTTTAATTGTTTTTAAGGGGAATTTTAGAACCCAATACTCATATCTATGATTCAATGTGCCCTTCAATCACTTCAAACAGATTTTTCAAACAAGACTTATGCAATTTTTAAAAAATAATACAAACATTTTTCTTTCTTTTGAAGAGCTCGATATTGAAACTGATGTACCTCTATAATTTAAAATTTCCCATATTTTATCTTCAGTCATTTAGTATCCTTATGGATCTTCTTTCCAATGCCATAAGTATGACCTGATTTGGATTCTTCAAGGCAAACTTATGACCAATCTCCCACAATGACCTAATTATGGACTTCTTTAGTATAGAAAATTTGTACATCGTGCCACGTGTTACTGTTTCCTCCTTTGGATATGAAATTGATAAATAGGGAAGTAAATTTTGTGTACTTTCGGCCACTTTCGACATAATTCCAATCCAATGCTCAGAGAGAGAGTTATGATGATTTTCCCAAGGTCACCTATTTGAGATGAAATTCGAGAGCCTGCAAAAACCCTAACTTCCACAAATCATATCTCCTAAAATATTACGAACCAATACTTGAAATTTTTACACGAAGTTCCTCTAGCATTCTTTGCAAATTGGTTTTGTTTTTAGCTTCTAAATCTTTGTAGAAGAAAAGGTATAGTGAAAATTCTACGATGAACTGTTTGAATTAGCGAAACCCTAGAATCTAAAGCTTTGATACCAAATGTTATGAAACCAACTCACAAAAAAGAAGAAAAGAGAGATCAATGACTTACAAATCATACTCTTTGAGGGGGAAACCTCCTTTCCATTACATAAATGAAAATTTCTTAGGAGATACAGATGAAAAAACCTCCTTTCTATATATAGGAGTGCATGGGGTCACAATATAATCCTAGGCAACCTAACAATAATAATCGAAGGGAACAAAAATAACAATAAGGGGGCTACACTAACACCAATAAGGGACTACGCTAGTAATATAGGTACCTAACATGCTCGAAAACTCTGCATAATTAGATAATAGCTTCGATAATGCTTGTCATCATGTACCACCAAATCACAGAAATTAAAGAACAATTGCTTCAGTGACCAAATGTAATTCTGTAGCAAATGAAAGTATTTTGTGGAGTGTTGGCCTGCAACTTCGCATAAGCTACATCAGAAATTTTCTTCCAAACTGGTGCAGTACTTGGCCTAGGACTCAATGTACTTGGCATCCCGGTGCCCAAGTAATCTTTAAAAACATGACATTGATCCTTATGGTGGCCCTCTGCTTTGCACTTTAGGCAGCAAAATTCTCCACGAAATTATTTTCCCTTATTCAAATCTTCAAGTTCCATATGTATGGTTTCCAACTGGGCTTGGATATGTTGAACCCTTATGTTATTATCTGCTATCGATGAGGCTTCTAGCTTCATTGAAATCTCCAAGGCTTCCACTTCTGTTTGATCTTCTTATGAGATAATGGAAGCTTAATATGTGGCAATATCGCAGCTATAAACCATTCCTTCTGCTACTCGTTAGGGATATCGAAGCTAACTTGACTTAGTGGTGTCTTAAACCTTTGATCGACTTCCCACACCATTTCAGTGGCTAATTACTTGATCTCTTTGATCTTTATACTACATTGGGGCTGGGACTTTGGGTTCTTAAATTCTACATTCAACGCAACCTTCATCTGGCCCAACATAGAAATTTTGTTCTTCACAGAGTATTTCATATACGATGATAATGCTATATCGTGTAGAGATGTGACCAGCTACACTTTCTTCATACTCTCATCAATGATGTTCTTTGATCTCCATATCACTTCCGTAACAAACCAGAACTGATCGGGATCATCCGATCCTTTGAAAATAGGAATATTAGGTGAGTTAACCATGGTGAATGGGGGAGGTGGAGGTGGGGGGAATAATAGGAATGGGTTATGATGGGAGTGGAAGGTTGGGGAATTCCAGAAGCACCGTAATGACCATCAAATTTTTCTGACACACTTCAAGGGTTAGCTGGGTGGCTTTCTCCTTCTTTTATTTCAGACCCAAACAGTGGAATGTACTCATACTGAACATAACTATTATGGTATACCTTAAATCTCTTACCCCTTCACGTAGTTCTAGTTCTATTTCCTCTAGATATCAATATGATATCATCCATAGTACACCCTTCTCACACAATAAAATATTAATCCAAAGCTTCAATAAGTTGCAGTACTTACCTTGCAGACCTTTGAAAAATTTGTGCTCAGCTTCGCTATAGGATACAGATGTGTCAATTGCGAACTCAGTAAATAAAGCCTCCAAGGATACTATCAATTCAATAATAAATGACCCTTGCAACCTTGTTATCAGTTTTCCTTAGTTGCTTAATCAAATATGGAGTGCACATAGTAGGGTTATCGTTCTTGAAATAGGTATTTTTCTCAGCTAATCTTGATAACTTCTCATACAACTTGATTTCAAATGACGAGAATAATATCTCGTGTTGATTTATATATGTCTACAACCACTTTTCAGTAGATAGGCGCAAATTTTTGTTTTCTTGCGTAACAAACTCACATATTTTTAGATCTATCGAGTATTGAATCTTTGTCTCAGATGAATTCCACATCCACGTACCCGTTAATCAGATCCTAGTTCTGGCAAAAAAACCATTTTTTGGCTTCATGGGGCCTAGACTTTGGTTCTTATATAGTTGCGCGAACCAAAAAAATCCACTATTACTAGCCCTTTCGGCAACGATCTAATGCGCAAATCAAAGTCTCACCCGAGGCAATATAAAGGGATAAAAGAACTAGGTTTCTACATCCAGAGGAAAAATATAATGTGGGTTTAGGGATTATCTTCGTTTCAATACTTTACAGATCTTGGCGAAGCATATATATTAATTCTACAGTCGTGGTTCAACATTTCTATTGAACCAACTTGCAAACTATGTGATCTTACTTTAACAAGCATAAAACAACATTAAGAACCATAAAGAGGACATCATGATGTAATTATGGATTAGAATCGTTACTTAGCATAGATAACATAACTTACAATTAAAGAAAACACATGAACTCAAAACACATATTTGTCTTCAAGAGTCTTTCATTAATGCTCAGATCCTCCGAATACAATTGGTTCGACCCTGCACACTCAGCTACAGGTGTTTTCACACTCAGCTACAAATTTCCTAAGGTCTCTACATACTTAGCTACACGATCCTTTTATCTAACCCAAACCATAGAACACAGACTCAAAATAATCTTACATCCAAGTTCATTCCATCATAACATATCAGGTATATCTTTAGGCACTATCCTAGACTCCTTATATAGTCTTTACATTTACAATACCATTGTCCAAAAACCATGGGAATAGCTCAACATATACAAAATACTTTCATTCTGTTCCAAAATAAGGGGCTTTGGCCCACCCCGAAGCCCCTAAAACTATAACTTAACTTTGTGTTGCACGCTCCACTCCTTGATTTGTGAATTCTTTCTAAAAATATTTCATCGAGGGGTACTTTGTCCACTAATAGAGATCAAAAGTTGTAAGGAATACAATAATAGGTTGGTTGAGTCATAGGAAATACTTGGTAGAGCTTAAGAAAAACAAGAATAGGTTAATTTAGTGATCCTTTAGAGTATTTAAGGTTTGCATGAGCATGGAAAACTAAGGATTATTCATGGAAAAGAGGAAACGACTAATGGGACATATGCTAGTAGGTATCGATCATGATATAAGCTAGATAGATATGATATAGTGATATGTGGTAGATGGTTGGATACACCTAATAGGGGAGGCAATTTTCATGGATTCTATTCTAGTTCCAGTTCTAGCAAACATAATCCTCACTACTGCCAACATAATTATAGCAGGAGTGAGAAGAAATATTTTCCAAAGAAGTTCAAGAAAGCCAAGCTTCCTACGTTTTATGGGGATTCGAAGAAACTAGAAGATACAAAAGCATGGATACTTGGGATGAAGATTTTTTTTTAAATTGCATGATTATTAAGAGAACATAAAAGCAAGGATAATGATATTCAATATCAAGGGAAAAGAGGATATATGGTGGGAATATGTGAAGCGTGTAAAAGGCATCAAGTTAGAAGAGTTTAGTTGGCATGAGTATAAAAGAATATTCTAGCAGAACTAATCATTTGAGAGATATTATGATGGAAAGACAAAGGAATTTTATCAATTAAAGATTAGTTATATGATACATGAAGAGTACATGACTAAGTTTCTGGAGTTGTTGAGGTATGTTCCATATATTATGTATGAGAAGGAAAAGGTCCAAAGGTCCATCAATGGGTTTCCATTAGCATTAAAATATCATATTGAGTATCATGAGCCTCGATCATTGGATGAATTCATCGAGAAGCTAAATCATTGTGATGAGTTGTATAAGTGCAAGTTTGAGCCTAAGTGTGATTTTAAAGGTAATGATAATACAAAATGAAAGTGGACTAAGAAGTTAGGAAGACCTTAGGATGTAGGTGATAAGGATAACATTGCACCTTATAAGAAGTTCAATGTATCTAATACATGATATGGATTTCTGTCTAAAGAGTTGAATAAGGGCGAGGATAGCAAACCTTTACAGTGTTACACTTGTGGTGGACAGCATCATAGGAGAGATTTGCCATCGTACCATGGTGGAAGAACTTATATTTATAGTGACAAGAAGGCACACAATTTTGGAGATGTTGGGCAGAGTATTACTCAGATTTATGCAGTATTGGATAATAGGAAAGTTGATCATCACACATCCATTATTGAGATGAAAGGTAAGCAGCATGATCAATTTGTTTCGATTTTGAATGACTCTGGTTTTAATTATAATTATATCATTCCTCACCTAGTGTATATGTGTTTCTTTAATAAAAAAGTGCATGCAAAATCTTGGTTGGTGTAGCTGGCTACAGGGACCAAGTGATCAAGTGCTCAGTTTTATGCCCAAAATTCGAAATTCTCAAAATGGTGTGAAACCTAAATGACCATGTAGTTGTTTTCATTCTGAATTAGACACACTTCGTTTCTCAAAAAATGGACTATGTACACTCCCAAAAATAATTTATGTCTTTTTTCACAAACAAGAAAAAAAATGGTGAGAGGGAGCCTAACGAGTAGTTTGTAGTGCTGACATGGCATGATGACTGGGCATGGTAAATGTTTGGTAAATTTTCCACTGAAGAATTAGGGACTGCCAAATGGCAACACTTGATTGGTTTGAATTTCATGGTGTGTGGAAGTTTGTGATTTCTTTTCGTGTGGGCTAATGGGGAGAGGACACGTGGTGCAGCCTGGGGCCGCAACATGCCCCCCCCTCCATGGTGGTGTAGAAAATGCATTATAAAATCTTGTTACAATTCTGGGTAGAGGCATCTGGGTTTGACCCCGCGACCTCACACACAATACACAAACGGTTTACTATTCTGTCATACTAGATGTCCTTACCATATAATGCATTTCACATTGTTTTAATGTTTATTAAAGTTGAGGATGAGGGGAGTGGGGGCCAACCACCGAAACACATATTCCTATGGCCTCTGACCACAGTGGAGTGAGAGGGTGCTAACTCCTAAGTGGATCATTAACACAATTAATCTGCCATTAATGGAAACTAATCCCCATCATTAACACTAATCTAGTTTAACCCCATAAGCGCGGTTTAGATGTTAAGTGAACTTAATTAGCACTAATATGCATCATTAAAACTAATGTGGATTAATTTTTTGGTCTGCCAAATCCAAAAAAAATTCCAGTTTAGTGCGAGCTAACCATATTTAGCTCAAGTTAGATAAATTTAGGCCAGAAATTGCGGGAGAAATTGAATGTGTCACAACTTTTCGATTTTTCGACAAAATCGGGTGTAGAAAGAGGCTAGATGACCATTTTTGGAAAATTTGGACTCATTGGTGCAGGTTTCACGAGTAGAAAAGAATTCTAAACACATAATTTTGCAAACTTGAGAATAATATAGAGGATCAAGCCATGGATGTTGGACCAAGGAGATGTAACCGAGGAGGGGTGAACTCCTTCATCAAATACCTGTGTTGATGTTTTGTATGGTTTTTCACTGTACTTTTATTTTTTTTTGTTCAACCTTTATTTTATGTTAAATGTTTCATAAAATTAAAATGAAAAACACTCATGAGACTTGATAATTTGAAAGAGAACTTGAACCCTTAAGCACACATAAGATAGTGTATTCAGAATCTAAAAGAGTAATTAGCACAACAACAGTGACATACTTCATTAAGATCATTTTTGGTATGAGAGCATTAGGTCTTTAGTTTTTTAGGTTCTGTTGTGTAAAAAGGGATCTAATTATTTTCAAGTTTGTGTCATGCTTACAAGGTTGAAACTCAAAAGAGGAGAAGGGAAGCTGGTTGAAAGCCATGCAATTGGGTCAAGATGAAGCAGGGAAAGGTTTCCAAAGTATTCAACACCAACACATCCTCAAAAGAGGAGAAGGGAAGCTGGTTGAAAGCCATGCAATTAGGTCAAGATGAAGAAGGGAAAGGTTGCCAAAGTATTCAACACCAACACATATTCAACTTGAATTAGATTCCTCAATGAGCATGTATCACGAAGGGTAACCTACCATGACAGAATATGAGAGAGAATTCAGAAAGGAATTTTTTGATATGAATCAGATGCTAAAATTCCTCAATGAGAAGAGGAATTTAAGGATTGTTGGCTTGAGGAGTCCTAACCCAAGTTCGGAGCTTATCGATAAACCAAAAAATCGTCCAACCATTGGCCCTTTTGACAATGATCTACTTGCGTAGACCAAAGGCTCATCCGAAGAAGTATGGGGGGATGCTGGAATCATGATTCCACACCCTAAAAAATAATTTAATGAATTTTTTCTTAGCAAAACCCGAAGTGAACTTATAGAGAAGCGTGCACAAATTTATAACATAATCACGAAGAATGCGCCATTATTAACAAAATAACACAGGAATATTGTTTACCTTAGCGTAGATAACAAATCAGAACCAGATCTAGATCTTAATCAATGTAAATAATTAATAGATCTCTTAATTATCAACAATCATGCATAATCAGATTACATAACTTTGCACAATAGTTAATAAGTGAGTAGAAAATGCGATCTTAATAGAGCATAAACAGTAAGAAATATAGATGCATACAGAGAGCTTCGTTGAAATTGTTCTTTCTATTATCGTTCAGATCTATCAATACATCAATTGTTCTTTCAAAAACCCTAAAATTCCCTTTTTCATACACATCCAATGGAGTCCATACACAGCCAAGACTAGGTCTCTACCCACATAGCTAGCATAAGCATTTCAACCCAACCCAGAAAACCTTAAAAAAGCATAAACTATCAGAACATAAATATCTTATCAACTTAAACTTTTCTAACTTACCTTAGAAATACTCTATCTATTTATAGTATGCCTAACGGAGAGATACTATGGTCTCAAACCATGGTTTGAGGCCCACAGTATACATTTAACGCCATTTACTTCCAAGGTTTGGGACCAAAATCCTCTTGACTTCATTTGTCAACGCGCACATACAAACTTATACAAAAAGTGTCTTTGGAAATTATACCTCAGGGGATGCCACTCCAACATGCCCCCAACACAAACATGTGACTCGTCTCGAGCCACTGAGGCAATGGTTCCTTAGTCTTATGCTAATGTCTCTTTACATAAGTCTAGAGAGGGAGCACTAACTCAAGGCTCTGCACTACTACACTCTACATTTTCTGAACTAGTTTGTTTATAGTAGTGTCCTCAGCGGCCATCTCATGCACTTTACCTCCAATGTCCGCAGTAGGGTCGGGCCCCTTATCAGGCAGACTTGTTATTCGACAAATCAATTATGCATCAATCAAGATGTGCTTGCCCAATCAAAGCGCATCGTCATGGACCAACAGTAGTAGCTTCCTGACACAAATATTATTAATGGGGCTATGTCCAAAATGAGTGATTTGCATCAAATTAAGGAGGCCTTCCTTGTGTAGACCTAAAATTCCTCTCTTGGGTTTGAGGCGCACCACACCTCCTTCATATGTAATTTCATATAAATATATCTCAGGCGGGAGCTCAGGAAACTTCTGGACATCCGCGATGTCCCAGTCATCAAACCGTAGCTATGAGATTTTTGAAAGCATATCCCCTTCCATTGGGACATTCTATAGGATCAGAGGCGCTTGTATACTTGTGTGCACCTTATGCAAGTCCTTAGGTGCTTTTACACTCGGGTTGTGCGGTGCAATATAACCGGGAAGCCGCAAGAATGGGGATACTTCCACAAATTCTTCGTCCCCTTGCTCAATAGTCTCTCTAATTTCTGAAATAGACCATTCAATCTCCTCTCCTGTGGAATGGTGTGGTCTTAAGGAATTTTATCTGGGGGATTTGCGCATTTCAAAGGATTTCCCCTTATTTTTTTTGGATGGTACAAGTGTGTCTACAATAGGCACTTCCGGTGTAGCAAGGTCATCACCCGGTCTTCTGGTTGTCATTGTGCTCTAAATTACTTACCCTAACCCTGCTTGGCACAATGCATCCTCAAACCCTTGGTTCAATCCAGACATAGATGCAACAAATGTAATGGCAAACATAGAGCTCAGATAAAAAAAATCTCTTATAACACAAAGATAACTATTGCAACCCCATAGATGATATTTATACTTGTTTCACATTTGCAATAGATCCTTGTGCATTAGTGAGGATACATTACTAAAAAAATGGTTCCAAATATGGAAACATCCCTTCATTAAATGCATCTTGGACACTCCTAAAATTGGCAATAAATCTGTCTTATCCAGTTTTATTGTTCCAATGACTAGTTTTTGATACTTCTGTGCCCTAGTCAATCTCTTGGCGTAGATATTGTGCGTGTGTCACACCTTACTACACATATAATCTAGAGCTAATAATAACCATCTACAGACCATACCCCACAACATAGGATTCTTGACTAGGTAATTCAAAGCATATGTGCATTGTCTGTCATATCCCTCAATAACTGTAAAACTTTCTGACATTCATCATCCCAATGGAATTTCATGCCTCTTCTGAGTAATCTGGTCATGGGCATAGTTATCAATTCATATTGTGGAATGTTCTTTCTGTAATATCCCACAAGTCTCAGCATGGAGCACATTTGTCTAACATCCGAGGGGATCGAGGTTCCTCTGAGCGCGCGCAATTTCGTTACTTCTAAAGGTGCCAATTGTCTGTAATGCACAGTCTCTCTTATTGTCACATTAATAATTTCTTGGATCAAAGCTTAACCAAATGTTTCAAACCCATTTTCAAAGCTAAAGGTAAGAATAAATTTTTTTATCAGCACATGCCATTCACTGGTGCCTCTATGTAGCTCTGTCTCCAAGTACCATTCAGTAGAAACCTTTCCCAATGTGTGAATAAACATATGAACCCATTCAAGTCTTGGTTCTACACCCCATTCTTGATTCCACTTGGTCAAATGTCTGCACATATCCTCTTTCCATAATAGGCATCCTCCATTTTAATTAATGGAGATTCAAACCACAACCTCATCATGCGCGCACATTCCTCCCAATTTCCCATATTTTCCTTATGTATTTCCCACCATCATGATGTAGTAGCATGTAAGAAAATATTGAAAGCATGGAATATTTGTTCTTTAGGCACAACCCTTTCCATCTATCCTATAAACATGTTTACATCATTTGAGACATCATAGTATGAAAAATCATGTACCTCAGATGTTATACAACACAAAGCACATCTCACACGATGACAACGTAGTGCAGACACCTCATGTAACCGATTCTTCCAATTCTATAGTTCTTCATCAGAGTTTTAAAGGCAATAACCGACATTCTCCCATTTAAGGTTCCCATCTACTGTATGATTAATCCAGTATTCCTCGCACAAACTTAGCTTATATATTTAATCGATTTTGTCCTTAGTGCGCACTGTTCAGTATGCCTTTGGCCTTCTACAGGATCTAGAGGAATGATTACCCTAACTCCATTGCTCTCAAATCCCATTCTTCTTCTCTTTATATTAATAACATCATCCATGTCAATAACCCAATCCAATTCTAGTAGTGTAGGATAGGGATAAGTATCATCTACAATTTTTATGACCTCAAAGCTTACCAACACCTTAACAGCTTCTATATTGACCACAACTCTTGACAACCTTCCCAAAGGAATGATATTTTGTTGATTAGCCATGCACAGTTGGATAGTAGAACATTCCAGCTTTGGCTCTCCCATGCACTTCCATGTTTGTGTAGGTATAACATTAACGTTTGATCCTATATCTAAAATAAATTGGTCCATTTCATAAACACCAATATATGTGGTCATATGCATCTCTCTATCCATTCTCTTCTTGTCCTTGTATATTTTATTGATTTTTCGTTTTTCTACCATGGGTTGTTCTTTCTCCATGCAATTATCTTTCAATGCCTATAAATTTTCAATATCCTTGTTGTTGCACAAAAACTTGATGCATGCTTATAAAAATGGCTTAATCTCTTCTTCTCCTCCTACTTCCTTCAATGTTCTATCACTTGTCAAAGTACCTATTTATGAAAATTATTTGCTTGCTTCAATAGAGGTTTCTTTGGTGCACTGAAGATCAAAGCCTTCTTTGTTCTTAGGTTCTTTCTAGATCAATACATCGGTGGTAGGTTTCTTTCCTTTATCTTCATTAGTAGCTACAACACTCTTGGTAACTACATTCACACAAGGATCTTCATCACAATTTTCCGCACAAAGCATCTGAATGTTTTGCGTTGGAGGCTTCTTTTCCTACATTTTAGCAATCAAGATATGAAGCTCCTCTATAAAATGATCAAACTTCCTACATTACCTGCATGAATATTGCGCTGGATTCAGAAAGTCACACGCATAATGACCAACATCACCACAGTTATAGAAAATCACGTGTCCTTTTCCTAGACCAGTTGATCCACCTCCTTGTCCTCTTCATATGCTTTGGAATCCTTCGCGCATAGAAGGGGATGCTCGTGATGTAGGATCAGCCTACATTCTATATATATCTTCTTTATCCAACATCACATCATAGGTAAGACAGTATTGTCATCATTCCCTAATGACGAAAAAAACTTCCAAAATAACTTCTTCAAATCGGAATAATATTTTCCAATAGTTGGGCAAGAATTTGTGTCATGTAATCCAGAAAATTGACAGATAGTACACCATCCAGGATGCTTTAATGGAATACGACCTCCAACATGAAAATAATTGTCGAAAACATAACACTAGTAGTTATGGTGCCCAGAAGCTTTGCATTTTATACACCACACCTCTACGCAGACCTCCTTGCCTTTGTCTTTGCATAGAATTTGAATTTCTAGATGTAGGGCTTCTAGTTGGCTCTAAATTTGTTGATCTCCCAGAGTAATAGGCGTTGGAGTAGGCTCTAGTTTCATTGCAACTTCTACAACCTTAACTTGTGTGGCAATCTTTTGCTGACCTAATAGCTAGCGTATATGTGGGAGAAACATAGAAATGAACCATCCTTCATGCTGAGTATCATCAATCACAAATCCACCATCTATGACAGTGCGTTTCAATCTTTGATTGGAATCAGATACATAATCATTAGGTTCCTAATGAATATATTTCATTTATGTCACCAGTGGCACGTATGACTTAAGTTTCTTAAATTACTCTTTCAGGGAGGCTTTAATTTCTTCCAGGGTAGCATTATGGTTTCCTTGCGCATAACTAATGTACCAGTCTAGTGCACAATCTTGAAATGTAGTATCTAGATGCACTTTTCTAATATCAATATTTTTCACTTTGTCAGCTTGCCATATGGCCTCAGTCACAAACCAGCAGTGATCAGTGTCCTCATTTCCAATACCTCTAAAATTAGGTAATTTCATGGATGCATCCATATCTACTTCAGGGGCAAGTGGAGGTGGAGGTGGGTATGGACTACGTGGTGGAGTAGGTGATCTGTGATGTGAGCTTAGAATTGGAGTGCATGGAGTGGGAAATAGATTCAAAGATTTATGATATGATGAGATTTCTTCTTCAGAGTCACTTGAGCCAGTAGTTTCTGGTTTAGGTTCACTATCAGATCTAATCTTGAGAGGGCTATAAAATACTTTCTCAGAGTATTCGAGGTAAATTCTTCCACTGCGTGTACTTGAAACTTTTTGATGCATTCAAGAAATATATTTGCACAGACAACCCAGTTCACACAATATCATTTTCAGTAATAATTTTAATGAGTGCTAGAACTTACCTCTACGGCCTTTTAAAAACCTTCTTTCCACTTTAGAATATGACACAAATTGATCAACAACAAGTTCAGTCACAAATCCTCCCAAGAGGTGATCGATCCAATGATCTACTACGCAAGTGATGTTATTATCAAGCTTCTCTACTTGTTGGATCAATTGAGAAGTCCACTTAGTGACTACATCATCTTTTTTGGAGTGATGGAATTCAACTAAGGGTGAAAACCACTCCTATAGTTCATGCATACAAGAACAAAACAAAAATCATGCACTTATGTATAAATATATTTTTTTACTCACTGTTCGTCAGATAATTTAGTGCTTCTATTTTCTTTCAATGCAAATTAAAGGATCTTTCTATCCAACCAATCTTGTAATTCATTACACAACATATGCCACAACATCAAATATCTCTCAAAATTATGATCCTGGTCCTGGAAACGGAACCATTTGTTGGCTTGAGGGGTCTTGTCCCAGGTTTAGAGCTTATGGATAAACCAAAAAACCGTCCAACTACTGGCTTTATTGGCAGTGATATGCTTGTGTAGACCAAAGACTCACCTGTAGCAATATGGGGGTAGATGGAACTAGGTTTCTACACCCTGAGAGAGAATTTGATGAAGTGATTCTAAGAAAAACCCAAAGTGAACTTATATAGATGTGCACAATAGTTTAAATTAGAATCACAAAGAATGCACAATTATCAACATAATAACAAAAGAATATTGTTCACTTTAGCGAAGATAACATATCAGAAAGAGATCTAGATCTTAATCAATGTAAATACTTAACAGATATCATAATCATCAACAATAATGCATAATCATATCAGATAACTTTGCACAATAATTAATAAGTGAGTAGACAATGCGATATTAATAAAGCAGAAACAATAATAAATATAGATGCAGACGGAGAGCTTCGCCAAAACTGTTCTTTCTATTATTTTTCATATTTTTAATACATAAATTGTTCTTTCCAAAAGCCTTACAAAACCCTTACAATCCCTTCTGTGCACACAGCCAGCGGAGTCCGCACACAACCAAGACTAGATCTCTACCCACACAGCTATTAGGAGCCTTTCAACCTAACCCAAAAACCCTTACATATGCATAAAATATCAGAACACCAATATCTCATCAAATTAAACTTTTCTAACTTACCTTAGACATACTATATCTATTTATAGTATTCCTAGCACGTAGATAATATGGTCTCAAACCATGCTTTGTGGTCCAAAATTTACATTTAAGCCCTCTTACATCCAAAATTGGGTACCAAAAGCCCCATTGACTTCATTTTCATAGCACACACATACAAAATCATAGAAAAAGTGTCTTTGGAACTTGTGCCTTGGGGGACAGCACTCCAAGAAGGATGCGAGGAGAAATTTTTAGGCCTCTAAGAGACGAGGGTTATTTATGAGGAGGAGGCCATGGATATGGTAGAATACCAGCATCCACTCCACCATCATCCTCACTACCATTTACACCTTTCTCATCATCATCTTCCACTACCACAACTTTTCCATCTGTTAATCCACATACTTCAAAAGGAAATGATAAATCACCCTTACATAAAATTGATGTCAAATTTTAGCTACCGATGTATAAGGAAAAGTGAAGTTAAAGAAGATGGATAATTGGATTCATCAATTGGAGGTTTATTTCAAAATTGAGAAGCTTAAATAGGATGACACAAAACTTTAGTTGGCTTCCTTTAGAACAACACTTGTATGGTGGGAAGAAAGGACTCAATATGAGATTAAAAACCATGGTAATATATCAATGTCTTGGTAAAATTTTATTTCTTCCACGAAAAGGAAATTTTACCCTCTAGCTTACATGAAAAAATCCATTATGGACATGAATAATTTTAGAAAATTAAAGGGACAAAGTGTTCAGGATTATATTCGTGAATTTAGGAGAAGAGCTCTTATTTTGGATGCCAATTTATCTTCTCAAGAAACTTTGTTAAAGTATATTGGCGGTTTGCATAGTTATCTTAGACATACTATTCTCATATTCAATCCCACAAACTCAGATGAGGTTTGCATTCAAGCCATACATCTAGAAGCAAGAGGGAAACATAGTTCAGATGAGAAAAGAGATGGTTTGCTTGAGTATGAAGGTAAAGGAAAGGGTAGGTTTAATGGAAGTGGAAAAACAATGGTTCTATTAATATAGAGAAAGAGAAAAGCACATGTAAACATTGTTCGAATAATGGCCATGATGAAGAACATTGGTTGTAACTCCTTCTAGAGTTGAAGCCAAACAAACTTAAAAACAAAGAGAAGGAGAAAAATGTTTCAATCATTGAACATGACTTAGGTTCAAATTTAGGAGATGAAAGCAATATTACAACAATGGGTTTCAAAGGTAATAATATAGAAAGAACTAGTTCTTCAAGTTGTTCCAATGTAACTTAAGATGAAGATACAAGAATTGAACTCTTTCATATTAGAGTTGTTTCAAAGCATACCAAAATAGACCCACTATTTGATAGTGGTTCTCAAGCTAATTTGATTTATGAAGACTTAGTTAAGAAGTTAAACCTTCAAAATATTACATATCCAAGACATTATCCTTTAGGCTGGATATGCAATAATGAAAATTTGCAGGTAACAAGGAAGTGCATCCTAAGGTTTGCAATCAATTCAAAATTTTTTGATGAAGTTGAACTTGATGTAGTTCTGCTTGAGATTTCAAGTAATGTTTTGGGAATTCCTTATCTTTATGACAAGAAATAAGTATTTCATCACCATGAGAATAAGTATCACTTTCAGTACATAGAGCACATAAGAAGAAGAGAATTTTGTTTCTTATACATGTAGGAGAGATGAAGAGAATAGTGAATCCAAGTCAAAATTTGGCTTTGTTAATGTTCAAGAATAGTGGTTTTTGAATGAGGCCTTTCAAAAATATGCATCAAAGGATCAATATGATTTCATTTAAGTTATTAATGGTTGTAATAAGATGTTTCAGTGCTCTAACATGTTCCCTTTGAAAAGAGGTAAACAAGATGAGAAATATTTGTGGTAGTCTACATCAGTGTCGAGCAGTGATGGAAACAAGATGCTAGTCAAAGAGAGTGAAAAGTTCAAAGAAAAAGTGCCAAAGTGATTTAACAAAGAAGGCATAGGTTCCACAAGTGTCTTTTTTTGTTTCGAAATGGTACATGGCAATGGAAAACACACTTGGTAAAAAGTTGATGCAAGTACAAATCAAGGCAAGCTAAAAAGCGCCATGTAGATACTGTTCGAGGTGAGATATATTTTAAGTTTCCTTTGATTGATGACCAAGGCGGGAACAAGTTTGTTTACTCAAGGATAGATTTATGTTCTGCAAATTCTAGGAAATTGCAGCTTGGCAGTGTCTACAATAGCAAGACAGGGTCTCCAGAATGAAGGAAAAAAATTAGTTTTTATGAAAAGCTCATATTGTTGAAATTGGGAAAATTCTAGTGGATTGAGACTGGAAGGGTGAGGGAACTATACCCTCATCCATATTTTCAGTAATGAAAGATGTTTGGGGTCCAAAAGGCTTCTAGTGTGAAAGAATGATCAGGTGCTTAGTTTATGCTCAAAATTTAAAGTTCTCAGAATAGCATGAAACCTAAACGATCATGTAGTTCTTGTCATTATGAATCTGACACACTTTGTTTCGTGAAAAATGGACTCAGTATGCTCCCAGAAATTATTTCTGTCCGTTTGCACAAACATGCAAAAAAATGGTGACAGGGAGCCCAGTCAACAGTTCATACCACTGATGTGGCATGTTGACTCAATAGGGTCAATGTTTGGTGAATTTTTCACTAGCGAATTAGGGACTACCAAATGGCAACATTTGATTATTTTTAATTTCATGGTGTGTGGAAATTTGTGACTGGTTTTCATGTGGGCCAATGGGAAGAGAACACGTGGTGCATCCCAGGGCTGCCATATGCCCCCCCTCCATAGTGTCGTAAAAACCACATTGTAAAACTGTTTTACAAGTGCAGCTGGAGCCATCGACGTTCGACCCCGTGACCTCCCACACAATGCGCAAATGGTTTACCATTCCGCCATACCAAAAGTCCTTACCATATAACACATTCCACATTATTTTAATCTTTATTAAATTTTTCGACGCGAGAGTGATGGCTAGCCCCCAAATGCATATGCCTATGGCCTATCACCACGGTAGAGTGAGAGGGTGTTAACTCGTAAGCGCATCATTAACATGATTAATCTGACATTAATTAAAAGTAATCCCCATCATTAACACTAATCTGGTTTAACCCCATAAGTACGGTTTAGGGGCTAACTACACTTAATTAGCACTAATTTTCTAATTAAAAAAAATGTAAATTACTTTGGTAGTCCACCAAATCTGGAGGAACTGCCAGTTTAGTTCCAACTAACCGGATTTAGCTCCAGTTAGGTAAATTTAGGCCAAAAATTGTGGGAGAAATTGAAAAGGTCATAAATTTTGAAGTTTTCAACCAAATCAAGTGCAGAAAGAGGCTATATGACCATTTTTTAGCATTATGGACTCATTGGTGTACGTTTCAAAAGCCGAAAATCATGTTAAAGACACAGTTTTGCAAATTTGAGCATAATATAGGGGCCCAAGCCATGGAAGCTGGACCAAGGAGATGAAGCCCAGGAGGGGTGATATCCTTCATCAAATACTTGCATTAATGTGCTCTATGGAGATGTACTATGATTTTACTTGTTGTTGTTCAACATTTTTTTCATGTTAATTTTTTCATAAAATTAACTCGAAAAACACTCATGGGACTTGATAATTTGCAAGAGAACTTGAACCCTTAAGCACACATAAGAAATTGTATTCAGAATCTAAAAGATTAATTAGAAGAACAACAATAACACACTTCATTAATATCAACAAGAGAAGATTTCATCATTGGGTGATATCTCTCACATTTGAGTTGAATGGTATGCCTACATTATGATATCTAAATGTGCTTCCTTTAGGATCATAGAATATGATTTTGGGTATCGATTGGTTGTTCAGTCATAAGAATAAGGTATACTACTATGATAATTCTATTAGTGCCTAAATGATGACTAAGAAAGGGGAATATTGGAGGGAAAGAATAATCCTACGTGATTTAGTGGGAATGGTTACAATTATGCAGGAAAATTGAAGTTGTAGGAAAGGATGTGTATTGATTGCATTTCATATTTCCAGTGATGAAGGGAAGTATTTTTAGGGTAATGAAATCCTAAAGAGGTATCCTATTTTGTATACTTTCAAGATGTGTTTCCTGCATATATTTTAGAGTTTCTTCCTCATAGATAGCTAGAATTTTGTATTGAGTTAATACTGGCAGAAACACCAACATCTAAGGCACCTTACATGATGAGCAGTCAGGATTTGGTGGAATTGAAGTTGTAGCTTAAGGAGATTCTTGATAGGGGATACATAAGGCCAAGTGTGTCACCTTAGGGCCCACTAGTATTTTTTGTAAAGAGGAAGTATCACTAGAGGAAATTTCAACCTAAAAGTGGCCTCCTAAGGAAAAAGAATAAAATAATAGGAAAATAATAAAATAAGAGTTGTAAATTTTAGAGGGGACAAAAGAAACATAATTTTTTGTTATTGTATTTTTGGCTTATCTCCCAATAATTTTACTCAAATTTAAGGTGTATACACTTGTTGGATGAAAAATTAGATTCCACATCCAACGAGTACCCATTATGCACACTTTTGAGAAGACCCACATTGATAAAAAATGAAGATACATTAAAAAAATATGTTCAACACACTTCTTTAATGTATCTTCCATTTTTAGCAATGTGGATCTTCTCAAAAATGTCCATAATGGGTACTCATTATTCTGCATCCAATAAGTGTCTACACTTGAAGTTTGAGTAAACCTTTAAAGAGATAAGCCAAAAATACAATTAAAAAACTAGTTTATTTATTTATTTTCCGTACAAAATATCTATATGTACCTCTTTTTAAATTTGAAGGATTTTGATTGGTTTACATATTATTGACATGAAATTTCATGGGCACTTTTAGGTTGAAATTTCCTCTATTGGGTACTCTTATATTTTGCATTGATTATAGGAAACTTAATAAGGTGACTATTAAGAACACATATCCAATGCCATAGAGTAATTATTTGTTTGAATAGTTGAAGAGAGCAACAATATTTTTAAAGATAGAGTTGAGATCACGATATCAGGTTCACATCAAAGAAGAAGGTATATACAACATTGCATTATGTACCAGGTACGGGAAATATGAGTTTGTGGTGGTTCCTTTTTGGTGTTACTAATGCTCTAGCCACCTTCATGTGCTTGATGAACAATGTGTTGTGTCCATAAGTAAACAAATTTGTGATATTTTTCATTGATGATATATTGACATATTTTAAGAATGAGAAATAGCATGTAGAGCACCTGGCAACAATATTGATGATTGTTGAGAGAGAATCATTTGCATGCTAATCTTAGTAAGTGTAGTTTCTTTCAGTCTTAGATTCACTACCTGTGACATGTTATTTCCATGTATGGCGTATCAATGGACCTGTAAAATAATAAATATACCATGGAGTGATAAACTCCTAGGAATGTTGATGAGGTCAGATCATTGATGGGCCTAGTAGGTTATTACAAGAGGTTCATTAAGAAATTCTCAAGGATTGGATATCCTATTACATATTTGCAGAAGAAAAGGAAGAAGTTTGAATGGAATGAGGAGTGTGCAACTAGTTTTAAGCAGGTGAAGAATTTCTTACAAATGATTCATTTTTTAAGACTGCGGACCCCGATAAGGAGATTAAGGTTTGTAAAGATGTTTGTAAGGAAGGACAATTTGTATGCTATGAGTCGAGGAACTTGAATGAGCACGAGTGAAATCTAGAGAATTTATCTTCTTGGTAAGAGGTTTGTTTTGATGAGTGATCACAATCGGATGAGGAAATTGTTTGACCAATTCCATATGAATTCCAAGCGAGCTATATGGTTGGCTATCCTCAGTGAGTTTTACTTTCAGATTAGTTACATCAAGATAAAGTAGAACATAGTTGCAGACACTCTTAGTAGGACAGTGTAGGTGAATCATATTTTAGCTATGAGTTCTTATGGGATAGATTTAGAGGAGAATATCTTGTAGGAAGAGGAACATGATGATAGATACCAACATATAATGTAGACATTGTAGCAACATGGTGAAGGTTATAGGGATGAGGAGTGTCACCTCATGACAAATGTCTTAGTCAAGTTCAAGGACAAGAATTATGTGCCAGGTATCAATGAGCTCAAGAAGCTTATCTTGAGGGATTTTCATGTCAAGTTGTATTCAAGTCACTCGAGATACCAAAAAAATTTAAAATATGTTAAGAATTTCTATCATTGACCGCACATGAAGAAAGAGGTGGCCGAGTTTCTCCCAATATGCTTGGATTGTTAGCAAGTGAAAGTTGAGTTTAAGAATCTTGCTCATTTGTTACATCCTATTCAAAATCTATAATGAAAATGGAAGGCTATTTCAATAGACTTCATTACAAGTTTTCCAACGGGATCGAAGCATCATGATTTCATCATGGTTGTGGTTGACAAGTTGAGTAAGGTAGCTCATTTAATTGTAGTGATGTCTACTAATTCATCTAGTGAGGTATCTTAGATACTCATGATAGAGATATTAGGATTGCATGGTGTTCCTAAGAAGAGCATATTAGAAAATATGTGAAGTTCACGTACAAGTTTTGGAAGGTTGTTTTGCAGGCTTAGGGAAAAATTTATCTTTCTATATATTTTATCATCTAGAGATAGATGGACATATATAGAGGGTTAAAATTATTCTTTAGGAGATGTTGAAGATATATGTCATGCATCAACATAGGAAGTTGGAGGAGTATCTTCGACTAGTATTTTTGCATATAATAATGGGTATCATGAGTCCTTCAAGATGAGCCCATTTGAGGCCTTTTATGAGCAGAGTTACAATACTCCTATCAGGTGGAGTGATCCACTAAACATGGTATTGATTGAATCAGATATATCGTTTGAGATGGAGCAGGAGATGCATGCTATTAGAAGGAATTTAAAGGTAGCATAGGACTCATAGAAGATTTATGCAGATCAACATAGAGAATTTAAGGACTTTCAGGTTTGGGAGTATGTGTACTTGCACATCAATCCCAAGACGAGCTCCTTGGGGATTGGATCATGTACCAAGATCGCACCTCAGTATTGTGGGCATTTCAAGATCCTTGAGAGGATTGGACCGGTGGTGTACCGACTTGTAGTTCTTTCAACAATGAAATTCCATGAAGTTTTTCACATTTCATTACTTAAGACATATGTATTTGATATTGACCATGTGACTTATTGGTTTGTATTGTAGGTGGAACTAGAGGAAAATTTTGAGCCACAAATTCAACTCATTTTACAATGGAAACAAATCGTGCTCCAGAACCAAGCAACCAAGAAATTTTAAGTGCAATGGAAGAACTTTTGGCTCAATGAAGATACGTGGGAAATTGTTGATCAAATTCAGGATTTTTTTCCTTCATTATGTTAATTTTTCTTAGGGATATGTTGTTCTTTTCTTTTATAATTGCATTTCGTTTTTTCCATATCAAATTCACCCCATAGAATCATATTACTATTCATATTTACAACATTATTCAACAACGTATGTAATTATATAGAAATAATATTATCATCATCAATGCAACAAAACAAAAAGGAACAATTGAAGAAAATAATTCACACATAGAGACACCAGGATTTTTAGTAGATTAGGGAAAAACCCACTCTGGGGAAAACCCTTTCAAATTCTTCTTATTATTGCAATTTAATTGAATGATTCAAAAAAATGGAGTACAATGATCCATATCTTAATCCATACAAATAAATAATATCCATGAAGATGATACAAAATAAATAAATATATGATCCAAAAGAGGATTTCAGGAAGAGTACGTATCATATATCACTTCATCACACTGTATTCAACTTCATTCATTTATTGTTAACTACAGTCAATTGCAGAAAATGACGGGAAAAAAAACCCTACTTTCCAACCACAAGTAAGGTGTGTTGTGTGTGTGTGGCTAAGAGGCTTCAGCTTCATGGATGAGTCGATCTACATGTGGTTGCAGCTAATATTTCTCCTTGGCATGCCTGTGGTTGAGACCCAAAACCCTAAAATAGAGATGCAAGCTTCAAACCCTACAATTTTACCTTCATGAAAAATCATTCTCTACAGAACTACCTTAGACCTATGCGAGCCAAAACAAAGGAAGATAAATTTAAGAATGATCCAAGATGGTTGACTAAATGAGGGTCACTTGAGTTGTATTTATAGCCTTCCATGAGAGTCCAATTTTCTTTAGGCATGGCCTCATCAAATATTAAAATATGGGTTTTAATTCAAAAATACACTTTATCTCATCAAAATTGAGTGCTTCAATAATGAAAATTGTTCCTCTCGAAAAGAGGAACCTTGTCCCATGGTTGGAATTTATCATGGAGCTACCAGATTAACATCCTCTCTCAGCTAGGGAGAAATTTCATCTAGAACATGTAACCATATCAAGTATCCTCTCATCAAATCATATCCAATCACGTATCTCACCATCAAATGTCAACACTGCGCATATCGGTTCATCTCTTCTTATTCCTACTTATCTTTTGATTGTCCCTGATCATTTTATGAACATTATAGAATCTAAAATAAGAGGAATTTCACATTGGAGGGGAGCCAAAGCTACCACCCTCTATCCATATGGGAGTCCTTGGTACCACCCAGAACCACTTCCACCAAGGATCCCATTACTACTACCCTAATAATGTCATTAGGGAGTCAGTTCTATGATGCACATCAACATCAAAGAGCCTAGCTCAATTAAAAAGAACATATGAGAGAAAATATCATCCTGAAACCACATAAAGGAGCTTAGTCTCAACCCAAATACACATAGGGGAGCACATCTCAACCCAAAATCACATCGAGGATAACATATCAACCATAAATCTCATGGGGGAGAAAAACATCTTCCACCTCATATCAAACAATAGGATTTATCGCATAGGGTAGCACATCTCAACATGTCCTACTGCCCATTTATACTCCCAATAATGACGTTCAAAATTCAAGTGGTAGAACACATGAATCATAATTAGTTTCTATTATACTCCTCCAACCACTCTCTCAACCCTTTCTCCAAACCGAGGGTGGTATTCCCAGCAAGCCCAACTTGTGGGTATGATGCCAACTGGGTTATACTATACATATACCAAGATAACGGAGCTAACATATCCAACCCTATGGGTGACAGATATGGGAGCAACATCTATGACCCTATTATCCAAATATCCCTCAACTCCAGGAGACCTTTGTATGAATTCCTCACCCTGGGATCTTAGACATAGAGGCAAGAGTTGGCTTAGTGTCCTTGATTAGTCCTACACTTTGTATATTAGAAACATATCATGCTCATATATGATATCAAATTAATCACCATGTAAGAGTAGAAAAAATATATTTTTTGTGGAATACTTCAAATCAAATACTATATTATAATGAAATATATATAATAAAAAGGATACCTTATTCATCCTCCCTCTCATGGAGGAAACAACCATAAGCATAAGCTTGCCTCATACAATAGTATTAGTTGAAGATATATTAGTCCCACATATATACAGGATTCTCTACCAACTGGATCCCACTCATTATTATCACAATGTATATTTTTCATATCCAGAACCTCCTCAAACAGTTCTTCAAAACGCTTCTTGAACTTGCCTCATAGCTAGTTGTGCCAACAATACCATACTCAACATGGAACTTGGTTAAAGCTACGCACATCTCATCAAAAAGTATCATAAAATATATCATACTAACGCAACACCTAGATGTGCTCATATCATCAATAATGATCCCAAACAACACCAATACATCCATGTAGTCACATATCATAGGAAGAATACCTTAACCGAAAATTGATTGACCCATGAAAATATCTCGAATGGTGCTTGTAAGAAACTCAATATCTTTGAATGGGCTCAATCATGAATTGAATAAGATTCTATGAAATATATATATATATATATATATATATATATATATATATATATATATATATATATATATATATATATATATATATATATATATATATATATATATATATATATATTGACATTTTTTCACACAGAACATCGATTCTTCAATCAATTGTCAGTTTCCAAGGTAGGTACAACAACATCTGTGCATAATTCAATCGAAGTGTCCAAGGATTTTGATTTAAAATTTCCAAAAACTCTTTAATGTCTTCATGATATATATTTTATTTTCCAAACATAAGAAACTAGTCCATCATACTATGATTCTTCATTTTGAACATTAAAGGCCAAATCCCTCTTACTTTGAGAATCAGAGGCTCGTTACCTATCAAGAATAAAATATTAGCACATGAAACCAAATTTATATTCATACCTTGGACCACTTTTGAGGTAGAGGCTTTGATAAAATGATATTCATGGCTTCACCAGATAACTGTTATTGTAGACATACCATGTGTTGGGATCTTCCTTCATATAATTCTTTCTTAAAACATAACACTTGACCAAACCAATATGCTCAGCCTTACACAAATCAATACCGTGTAATCAAATCAACCAAGTAAGCTTATGAAGCATTAGATTCCAGATAAAAAATAATATCAGAATCATAATTTTTTTTGCCAAAAACCTCGTGACAAACTCTTCCGACCAAATTTCAGATAGAGCTCACATCCAAGTACCAAGTCATGGATTAATCTATTTACGTTTCAACAAATTGTTATTAAGAAATATAAATTTCCGTGAGGCCATCCATATAATCATGACATGAATTATTTTTGTCACTAGATTAAAATGCATACACCAAAGATAAGTCACAAATTTTTATACTTCAACCAATGTGAAAAATCCAATGAAGCCAATACAAAATCAATGCCAACATTAATCATTGAAAGTCACTATGCCCAAATAGCACTATCATCAAGGAAAACAATCAATGATGAAAACCTTAATTTTCTATCATTATGAATTCAATAAATCCATAATCCAAAACATTTCTATTAACCATCAAACATCATGTCAAAGTTTTAAGGAATCATCAGTTATCCAAGCCATCTAACTTAATCGATAAGCCAAATATCTTCAAACCCTTGCAATTTTTATCAAATACTCTGATTTACTAGCTTCAAAGATCAAATAAAAATAACATGCTTAATATGCATATTATGATACCTTGAAAACACAAGTTTATTCAACACATTCACATTCTCTATATTAAGTCAAATGTTCAAACTTCCCTACTGAGAGGACATTCTATTGTTTGCTCCGTATCTGTAAAACTTTCATACTTTAGGTGAACTTATGATTTTGTGCATGAGGCTTCATATTTTGTGAACTATAGGAAGAACTTCACCCATGGGCCTTATTTCATGTGATTGTGAGGTTGTGGTTGGGGTTTAGAATAAGGGAATCCCTCTCTTCTTAGACCAGAACTTGCTACAAACTAACAATATTATATATTTTTCTATTTATGTGAGAAAGCTTACTTCAAAAGTATATAATCTTATATATATTTAAAGCAAATGATAATAGGCGTAGGGATATTATGAAGAGTTTATCCCTCTCAATAAGAATCCACTTAATCATCATCATTCAAGCCATCAACCTATTTATGATAATACTTTCATACATGAACAAAATATTTAGATCATAAAATCAAAGTATATTAGGTTCTAAAACATATATTCATCATGGTCGAAACATTTTAGCATCAAATACTTAATAATCACATATGGACATGACATTTTTTGTAACATTATCTATTTTTGATAGGTTATCATAATTAGTCAAATAATTTTGAAAATTTTAAGGTACGATATGGATGCAGAAGAATGAAAAAGTGAAAAAAATTTAGGAAAAATTTGTGTTTTATAGGCATCCATATCAATAAAATTATAGGTGTTATTTGACCTAAATAAAGAAGGAAAAGAAAAATAAAATGTTAGGGAAGCAAAAAGAAAAGGAAAGCTTCATTTCTACTGGTAAAAATTGCACAGGCTGCTAGTTTAAATGCGCCCATAAAAGAAGAAAGGCTTATATGGTTATTCCAAATTATTAACACTATCCTAAGTTTTAAAACCATATAACATACCCCACCATTCATCCCTTTTCATTTCATTTCCCTAAGCTATATCTCTTTATTTCGTTCATGATACTTTAATTAACAATTCCCATTCCCACTTTCCACATCATCAGTTCCAAACATCCTTCCATATCTCCACACATCCAATGGTACTCCCACATCTTTCAGCATCCGACAACTCTCACAAATTTTCGCCCCACCTTCACGAACGTAACCTTATCATCGAGGGCGGGAGGGGTGGGGAGGGTTTGAAATAAGTGGTAAATAAAAATACCCCGATGATATGTGCCATCACCTTAGCTTTTCAGACCACCCATGAGCGAAACCAAAAATTACTCAACCCCCCCTCCAAAAAGATGCTTTCCGATACAACTTACCGGACCGTTGACCATTCAACATTCTACTACCACCACCTCATCTGCCACTCATCCACCCATTAACCTCATTCTCTCGTTAAGATTCAAACAAATCATGTTATTCCCTCCATTATCAGTCTATTAAGCATTCGATTTACTTAATCGTTAACCCACGCCACCAACGAAAAGCCTACATTTCTGTATAAGTCTTCTTTTATCCGTTTACATATTACAATGTTGTTTATTTGCAGGTTTCTCACCAAAAATCTAGCATTGTCAAACTTCCACCATCCATTTTCTTCAATTTTTCTTTCTGTTCCCTGTCCAGAATGCATTTTTTTTCTAAGAAATTTCCTAGATTCTCAGTCAAATTACACTTCCATCCTTAGCCATCATGCCTCCCAACGACAACGGACTAGAGGAAAACATCAATCCTCTAATTTTTCCTCATGTAGATCTTCACCATGTTCCTATGGCTGATAGAGACTACAAGATTCATGAAACACTTTGTGAGCTTGACATTCTCAACATGTATTACTGGCTTGAAGATAAATGTATTGAGAAATAAGATGAAATCCAGCTTTGGGATTCAAACCTACCTCGTTATATTTTTCCTCCTACCCACAGCATTACCGATTTCATTAGAAAATGTCATGCCTCATATTTTCCAAGAAAAAGGGACATAACCAATTCCAATGGACAAGTTTTGTTTACCATAACCCCTCAGGCTATTGATTAAACTATGCTAGCCCCCACAATCAACAATAACACCCCATTTTCTCATGAAGCTCTGGTTGAAATATACTAGGAATTAGAAATTCCTAAAAGAGCACAAACTCTAGAATTATTCTTAGCACAATATGCTCCAATTCCAAAGAAAAATACTCCTTATCCTTCATCCCTATTCCTTGAGAGAACCAAGCAAATAACCATTGTTATATCTTACCTTCTTCGATCCTACTCTGATCAATATGTAGATGAGGCCATTATAGGATTTTTATCAATCTTTTCTAATGATTCCAAACCATCAATTGTGTTCAATTTCAATAATTTCCTTGTATATTCTATTCATTAACAGTTGGTAAATTTTAACATGAAGGAAGTATTTAAATATACCTTTGTCTTTGTGTACATGTTCCTATATTTTCACGGGAACAACATGATCCGGATTTATGCAGGAATGAAATAGAATAAACACATAACCATAAATGTAGAGATGCAGCAGAAATAACACTTCATTTCATTAATATCAAAGAACTAAAATTTGCTTACAGACATAATGGAAATAAAACTAGCTAGGGCGCTTGTAGCTATCTCTTAGAAGAGATGTGGCGGCTACATGCCTCTGAAATGAGTTACAATGAGGCTCGAGGGCCTATTTATTATTGAGAAACTCTGGAGGACTCTAAACATCTAAAAACCTAACCCTAGGAAATGAAGCGCCAAAACTATGGGCCCCGTTTGGGTAAATTGGTGTTTCAGCTTCCCAGGGATGTAACTTTGGCATACTATCTCCGTTTGACGCACATGATACATCATTCAAAATTTATATCCGAGGACTACAAATTTCACCACGAATATCCATTCTGAAATGGAATGATATACGCCATATGCGCGATGCCGAAAAAAAATCTTTTAGGGCCTCAAAATGGCTCCAGAAGTTCAGGACCCGAAAAGATGCTAAAAATGGTAAGTTGTGCCGAAACTGAAAAAATGAAAGAGACAATGGTGGGGCCCCAAGTGGAATAGGCGGGTGGCCACCAATATCCACTTCGATCATTCCTCCCCCCTTAGGAAGCAATGGTCCCCATTGCGTTGAGTTCCTCCATGAGATGAGGAAACTTCTGCTGAACTTGGTCCCTGGTGAACCACTTGCCTTGGTGCAGGAGTTGGCCAGCTTCGAAAATACGATATAGTTGGATATTTTGCTGGCAAGTGCTCTTTATTTTCATGTCCATGATACAACCTGTGGTGGACTGTTCCATGCAGTCTGGTTTTAACTTTGTTGGTGTGAGTCGTTCTGCAATGTCTGAGGTGTCCAGTAGAGGTGGGAAGTAAGGACGAAGGCGATCCACATTGAAGACTGGGTGCAGACCAAGGAATGGTGGAATATTGAGCTCGAAGGCATTTCTTCCTACAGCATTGGTTATGGTGTACGACCCATATCGGAGAGGGAAAAGCTTGCGGTGGGTTCCAGTGAGGCGCTCCTTCTGCAAATGTAGCCATACTTTGTCGCCCTCCTGGAAGTTGTGTGGCACCCAGTGTTGATCATGACGTTGCTTGTACTTGGAATTGGCTCTGTCCAATATATCATGAACCTGTTGGAAGATGTGTTGAATACGCTCGATGAAGCTACTTGCTTTGTCAACTTCAGACTGGACATGAGCTGAATTGGCCTGAGCAGCTGCAAATGGCATGGCTACGTCAATGGGACATAGTGGCTGGAATCCCAAGCCCACCCGAAAGGGGCTATGGCCGATTGAACTGTGGAGAGCCCGATTATAACTATGTTGTACATAAGGGAGGCTCTCGTCCCATGTGCGTGGATGCTTTGAATTGTACATGCGCAGAATGTGTACAATCATTCCGTTGACGACCTCTGTCTGGCCATCTGTTTGGGGATGGAAAGCTGTGGACTTGGTGAGCTTGGTATCCAACATCGACCAGAGGCTGGACCAAAATGTGCTGAGGAACCTGCTATCCCGATCTGATATGATAGACTGTGGGATCCCAAAGTGCACCCACACTCATTCAAAGAAGAGTTTAACAGTGGCTTCTGCTGTGATATTCTTCTTGCAGGCCGCCATAATGGCCATCTTCGAGAATCTGTCGACGACCACAAAAACACAGTCATTTCCCTGCTTAGTAGAAGGCAGGCCCGACATGTAATCCATGGAGATGGATTCCCAAGGTCGACTAGGGGTAGGTAGAGGAGCATATAGGCCTTGCTTCTTGATGGTCGGTTTGGCAATGGCACAAGCAGTGCAGGATCTGATGTGCTTCTCGACATCCTTTCGAAGGTTCGGCCAATATAAATACTTCTGCAGGATTGCTACTGTTTTCTCGACCCCGAAATGCCCAGCGACTCGACTGTAGTGTGCTTCCCATATCATCTTGGCACGCTCGCTTGAAGGAACACAAAGGTGTCCCATGTGACATAAAAGTGCATCTTAGAGGTGAAAATTTTGAACTTGCATACCCCCCAAGAGTGCCTTGTAAGTGTGGCCAAATTTTGGGTCACTCTCATAGAGAAGCAGCCAATCAGAAGTCTCATGCCCACAAGATTTGAGCACGGTGGTGAGCGCCACGATCAGTGGTCGGCTGTGGCAGTCTGCAACATTATTGGTGCTACCCTTCCTGTACCTGATGTTCAAATGAAACTATTACAGATATGTGGACCACTTTTGATGGCGATCATTCGGCAACTTCCCGTGTGTCTAAATGAACTGCAGGGGCCGGTGGTCTGTGTGGATGATTGTTTCCTTCCCCATAATGTAATGCTTCCATTTTCAACAAGCTTGCACAATGGAATACATTTCTTTGTCATAAGTGGGATACTTTCGAACTATGTCAGACAATGTCTCACTGTGATATGCCACTGGATGTTTGTGTTGAGTAAGAACTGCCCCAATAGCATAGTCGGAGGCATCTATCTCGATCTCAAATGGCTGTTGCAAGTCTGGTAAAGTGAGCACTGGGGTATAATAAAGGTGATTTTTCAATTCTGTGAACACCTTCTGTTGAGGCTCCGACCAAAATAATTTTTCTCTCGCTCCTCGCTTGGTGACTTGACTCAAGGGCCAAGTGATATGAGAGAATCCCAACACGAACCTCTGGTAGAAATTAGCAAGACACAGAAAGCTGCAAAGCTCTGTTATAGTAGTTGGGGCTGACCAATGTCGAATGACTTGGATCTTGGATGGATCCACATGCACCCCCCTTTCATCAATAATGTATCCCAGATATTGAATCTGGGTCATGCCAAAAATGCACTTCTCTAGATTGGCACACAACTTGTGTTGCTGCAGTGTTTGGAGGACTTGCTGGATGTGGTGAAGGTGCTCTTCCCAAGTCTGGCTGATGATCAAAATGTCATCCAAGTACACCACTACAAATGAGTTGGTGAATGGCTGCAAGATGTCATCCAACATCCTCATGAAGGTTGTGGGAGCATTCGTCAACCCGAAAGGCATGACCATCCATTTGAAAAGGCCTTCCTTGGCTTTGAAGGTAGTTTTCCACACATCAGAGGGTTCAATCGGTACCTAGTGATACCCCGAATTCAAGTCAATATTGCTGAAATATTTTTCACCTTTGAGTTGGTCTAGAAGGTCATCAATCCATGGGATCGGGTACCTATTCCAGACAGTGATCTTGTTCAACACCCGATAGTCAATACAGAGTCTCCACGTCCCATCCATCTTCTGTACCAACACGATCGGGCTCCCAAAGGGCGATGAACTTGGTTGGATGTGACCTTTCTGCAGTAGCTCCGGAATCTGCCTCTTGATTTCATCATTCTCCAGAACAGAGCGTCGATAGATCGGTCCATTGGGTAGCAGCGCACCTAGGGTCAGATCAATCGAGTGCTTGACCTGACAATGTAGAGGAATCCCTGTGGGTGAGGTGAAGATGTCCCCGTACTCCTCCACAACCTTATCCATTTGTTTTTGTCGTGTAGAGGAGCCTTGTCTGGAGGTCGTGGCCATAATCTTCTTCTTTCCCTGGGGGCGGATCATTAGGAAAATGAATTTCCTGGTTTGGGAAATGAGCTTACTGCATTGTTTTGCAATAACCAAAGAGATAACAGTAGGAGGTGGTACCTCTGGTATCCTGTACAACTTATTTCCCAAAGTAAGAATAACAACGTGAGGCCGAGACTTGTACATAGCATGACGCTTCCACAAGTATGGTTGTCCTAATAATACATCAGAAACGTCAATAGGAGAAACGTCACATAATACCTCATCCGTGAAGGGCTTGATGCTATAGGGAAGGCGACACTGCTGGCTGACGCGGAGATCTCGTACTTGGTGAAGCCACCCGATGGTGTATGGATGTGGGTGAGCTGTGGTCGGCAAGCCCAACCGCTTCACAGTGTCTGCCGAAATGAGGTTCTTTTGGCTCCCATTTTCAACAATAAAATGTACTGGGGAGCCATTTAACCACATCTGGGAGTGGAAGAGATGTTCCTCCTGCTCTGGATCTTTTGGTTCCTCCTTCTGGATCTTCGCAGTGGTAACAGTGGCATTGCACTCTGCATCAATAATATGTTTCCCTTTGTCATTCCCCTTGTCAGGTTCTAATTCAGAGTCGGAGCATGCATCTAACTCAGAAGCCCGCATCTCGGCCACCAGTGGCTGCTTGGCCCGACACTCACCTGTGTTGTGAGTGGAGCTCTTATGGAACTCACACCACTTTCCCGTGTCCTTATTTGGCTTTGCAGTGTTGTTATTTTCTTGTGGCTTCGAGAGGTTGTTTTTAGTCAGCATGCCTTGGCTCTGTTCGTTGTTCTACAATTTGGGAGCACCTTTCCCTTCATTTTGATTCGCAAATCCAAAGTCTCGCTTCTTCTGTTTGAATTTCTGCTCAATCTTGGCAGCATACCAGTATGCCGTACCAAGCGAGGAGATGTCGAGGAACTCCATTTCCTCCTGAATGTATCTGTGTAGAAAACTGCGATACTTTAGCACCAAATTTTTCTCTGAATCTTTGATACCCAACTTGGTGCACAAGGTATGGAACAGAGTCGTCAGCTCATGCACATCTTGATCCCTTTGTTGCCGCAGCGTGGTCCATTGTATGTACTTGTACTCATACCTCCCCACGGGATAGCATTGTTCCTTGACGATGTCTCAGAAATAATTCCAAGTGCGTACGACAGAGAACAGAGAGGGTTCTGTCTCGTCCTTTTTCTCACAGTGGGTTTCCCACCAGTCCTTGACATGGGGGGCAGCTTTAAGGAGTGCAAAAATAATCTTCTCCCTGTCAGAAAAGTCATGAACTGAGAAATATCCTTCTAATAGATTCAACCATCTATCTATGGCATCTGCATCTATTTGACCCTCAAATATGGGAATGTCAAAATTTACTTGTACCTTAAAAGGAGTTGCACCTCAAGAGTGGCTGCTGGATGCAGATGCGCTGCTGGTGGGAAGCCATTCAAGGATCTCAGCAAAGTTATCTATCATCGCGTTCCATTGTTTTTCGAGGGCCTCCTTGAGCAATATTTTGATAGGATCTCCTTCTCCCTCATATTTCTTTTCATCCCCCATGGGTGTATGTCAGGGTTTGCGAGGCTGATCTTGCAAAGGTTCCACCAGATCGAGCCCTAAATCCTTATACCCCGACCTCGTTGGGGACATGCAAAGAAGTATCGAGAAAAATAAGACTGCTCTGATACCACTAATCCGGATTTATGTAGGAACGCAACAGAATAAACACATAACCATAAATACAAAGATGCGGTGGAAATAACACTTCATTTCATTAATATCAAAGAGCTGAAATTTGCTTACAGACAGAATGGAAATAAAACTAGCTACGACACTGGTAGCTATCTCTGAGAATAGATGTGGTGGCTACAGGCACCTAAACTGAGTTACAATGAGACTGGAGGGCCTATTTATTATTGAGAAACAACGGAGGACTCTAAACATCCAGAAACCTAACCCTAGGAGATGAAGCACGAAAACTATGAGCCCCGTTTGGGTAAATTGGTGTTTCAACTTCCCAGGGACGTAACTTTGGCATATTATCTCCGTTTGACACACATGATACATCATTAGAAATATCTATTTGAGGAATAAAACTTTTGCCACAAATATTCATTCCAGAACTGGATGCGCGATGCCCAAAAACCATTGTTTAGGGCCTCAAAATGGCTCCAGAAGTTCAGGACCCGAAAAACTGCTAAAAATAGTAAGCTGTGCAGAAACTGAAAAACAGAAAGAGACAATGGTGGGGCCCCAAGTGGAATAGGCGGGTGGCCACCAATATCCACCTGGATCACAACATGAAATTGTCATTATAGACACTGAATGAGAAAGGAGACCAGCAGTCGGTCATTTTCTGGACCACCCTGGTTATGAAATATCAGAATGAGTTCACATATAAATAGTTCATTCAGATTTTTGTTCACCCATCAATTACTCTTCTAAGCAGTAGAAAAAAACCAAGAATTAGTGAAGAAATTCAAAATATTTTGTAGCTATCAGAATAGTTATAACAAGAGATTGGTACTTATATGAAAATTACAAAGAGATTAGAATTTTTGGATATGAGATGCAACCATATAAGTTGCCAAAATTCCTTCCAATGAGGATTTCTTCCTTAGAATTCATTAGGCAGATGATCAAGATGGATCAGGTCCATTTTGTTGCTGCCAAGAAAAAGTCTCAGTTTAAGTTAAAAACACAGGTTTGCCCATTCATCTGAAACAACAGGAAAGGAGGAGGATAGGCAAACCAATTGTTGGAGAAAATGAAGTTTGATCTTAGATTCACTTGGTCATATGATCCATTAGGGATAGTTTCTAAATTAAGGGTAGAAACCAAATATACTTCTTATTTTAACACACGTAGGCTAGAAATAGAGAAGTATAAGAACTAGCTAGAGTGGATAGAAAATACATTACATGAGGTGGAAGAATTACAAGTCTCTTCATCAACAATGCAGACTCCTAAAAAGCAAGAGAAGACAACGAAAAGGAACAGAGAAGAAGGATCTCCTTTAGAGACAGATATCTTCAGCAAGGGATTTAAAATCATGTATAGAAATAAGGCTAAGCTTAGTTCCAGATTAAGCCTTAGCAAATATTTAGAGCAACAAACTCCTATCAACACTAATGATCCTCTTGTATCTTCATTGGTTGGTGAGAAATCTACATAGTCTCCTACCACTTCCATGACTACAACAGAGCAACACCAGACTATGCACACATGTATATCAAGTTCAAGCGAGCCAGAGAAAATCACCATGGATATCTTCAAGTAAACAAAACTTAAAAATCAAGCCTTGAAAATAAACATAGACAATCAATTTTGGAAACAAACCTCAGGTGCCGAAAGCAAGCTATTGTCAGCCTTTGAATCAGAAAATGGGAAAATAAAAATGACATTTCTTCAAGAAAAATTTCCTTAACCCAAAGGATAATAAGATTATAAGAAGACATCCCTTGAGTTTCATGTTGATGAAATACATCCCATTGATGAAATGGAGATGCATAAATAGACTAGGGAGATGATTTTCTCCATTGTAACTAACACTGCTATGACTATATCTAAATTGCGGGTCACACTAGAAAATGTCTAGCCACAACTCAACATGGAAAAAGTTTCAGCCTTTTCCAAAGATACCAGGATTAAAACCTTGGAAGATTTGGTGATCAAAATGGGTTATGATCCTGCAAATGCTAATGCTGCAGAGGAGCTCATTAAGAAAAAGGATGAAAATATTGCAGCATTAAGGAAGAAATTAAAACTTCCAGCAACATAAGATCCTTTAACTAGGGAGATTGAAGAGACATTGCCAAAAAAGGAAGACATGATGAAGCTCATCATAGAATAGAATACAAAATTGAAGCAAATGGAGACAAAGTTGGAGAAATTGATTAAAGAAAGTAAGAATCCAGCTAAGCAAGTTGCTCCTTTAGAATCACTTCCTATTACAACTATTCCTACTGCTATATCTGCTACCACCAATAAAGGAGATGCTACAGACCAGTTAGGAAATACACTTTAAAATATGACCTTGCATACTGAATGAATTAAGAATTTACAGGATCAAGTGAAAGTTCTATAGAATCAGTAAAAGAAGTCTGACACTTTCCATGCATTAAAGGTTTAGAGAGCTCAGAATCAAGTAGAAATATGGAAGAAATCACCAACTGAAGCTTCTATTGGCTGCACTCTTGCTAAAGTTAAGGAAATTATTTTGAACAACATCATTGAGGAAATGAGCGAAATTTGGCCATGTATCAATATCATAATTGAGAAAAAGGAATTAGCGGAAAAGGGAAACCATGTGATTTATGATATAAATACTCAACCTGGAGAAATTCCTAATACAACCAACAACATTATAAAGTTTCTAAATTCTAAAGACAACCAAGAACTGGATGATATAGGGGTAGATGATAGAACTGTGACCATTCTTGAGGTAAATAATGTTCTGATAAAAAATAAATTAGTAGTGAGATTGACAGAGAAGTGTCACACTCTTGATTTTGCAATCAATTGATTTCTCTCAAGAATTGATGCATTGATTAAAAAAGGTATGACCTCACTATTTGTAATAAATGATAAATTGATTCCTAGGGAGGATTATATGAAGAAGCTGAAAGAAACAGTAAGGGTTTCATCCATGTCTTCTATTAAACGTTCTATGATAGGAAAAACATTTTATAAAGCTATTGAAAATATCAGTTTTATTCATCACGAGATAAAATATATTTTGACTGTAAAACCAACTTTTGCAAAGTATGCGAAGGTAGATAAAATCTACCACAGGGTTATTAAAGTTTCAATTCTAGATCAAGAATGGCGGGAAAAGCTTTTCAAATATGAGGAAAGAAGACGGGTCAATTTTTCTAGCACAACACTAGAATAGTGGCCACTCAGCAACATTTTTCCATTAAAATAGGGCGATACATGCATATTCATTCCTTTGGATCAAATTCCTTTCCTTCTTGTTAATTTTGAGAAATTATAACTTGCCTTGTCACTCAGCCATTTATTGTAATTTTTATTTTTGTTTAAATACTTCATTCATGGAATTATTCAAGGTTTCACCCTTGAGATAGTTATCAGACAAATTTGTAATAATATGGAGCATTTTTTATATAATAAAGGACTCTAGATTTACATCATATGGCTTGTATTCCTGTGAGTTATTTCTATTGTGTTTTTGATTATGTGCTCTTCATATAATTTAATTCATTAAAAATTATCCGTTTGGAAATTTAATTGAATCTCAGTTTCATTTTTGATCCATTGTGAAGTTGTAGTTGGATTAAGAGATTAATTTACAAAGCTATAAGTTATTGTAAATTCCTCTTGAAGTTTAATTTCACAAAGGTTCCTATTATGACTTCATTATATTTTGTGGATTATGAAAACATATTTTTCATAATTTCTACTTATAAATGACGAAATTATCTATATGAATATTAAATCATTTATAATTATCCACATTATTCTTATCCTTCCAACTTAGAATCAAATTAACCATATGTAATCAAATAAAAACCTTTTATTCTATCAAGGCCTTTTCTAAGTTAAAATCACTTTTTCAAAAAGTTGTTCAATGGTCATCCAAATATTCAAAAACAACAAATATTTTAGATGCTTTGGCATAACTGATTGACCTTAGGTTATCTCAAAGGACAACATCATATTAGCACCGTTTCCGGGGAGATGAAGTATTGAAAGCTAAATTTTCCATGGGACAATGATTTTCCCCTTTCCTTTAAGGTGAATAAAGGATAAGGATATAGGTCAAAATATTTCACCTCACGATTCCACTAGTTCAAGCAGGCTCCCTTTAAGAACACTAGATCACATTCTGATTCTAACATTGTTAACACTTTACCAGATCTATAAAAACTTATTAGGGAAGGCTCTTTGAGAAGAAAACATAAAAATTCTTCTTCTTCCTCTTCAGCTTTACACCCTGAAGATTTTTCATCTGTAGATCCCTTTTCAGTATTATCATCTCATCCTGATTCGACTCAAATACCTATTAGATTTTCCAAACTTTATTCAAGAGGAGTAGATCTTCAATCAACCATGTTAACAAAATCACTTGAGTCATATCAAGCTCCATCCTTCCCTTTATACTTACCTACATCTGAGATAGAATTGGGCTTACACTTACATGAATTTAAGCGTATAGATTTTATCACTCCAGTTTATTATTCTATTCCATCAACCTCTACTAAAAAATAAGATACATTTTATGTCCATTCTAATCCTTTGTTTGAATATAAAAAAGAATATTTAACACCATCAACTCAAAGGTTGATTATTAAAATCCCTTTGAAATCCTCACATCCTCCTCCTCCTTCATTCTCTCCTCAACCTCTAATACTCCTTCACCTACCCATTCATCAACATGTTCATCATCATCTTCATCATCCAATGCCCCTTATGATATTATGGCTTTTCAACCCATTATACAAGCAAGGTATGCTACTCATGTTCTTCCTAACAACTTAAAAATTTTCCTAATGGATATATAAAACACTTACCAGGATTTAATGGAGGAATAGGTCCCTCAGTAGAGGATCATATAGCAACCTTCTTAGATTTAGCTGATAATATGAACATCGAGCATGAATATTTCTACATGAGATTATTTGTACAGTCTTTAGAAGGAAACGTTAGGATCTGCTTTAGGAAACTTAGAGCTGATTCTATTCATACATGGAATGAAATTATAAATATATTTAAAAACCAATGGGAGTAAAGAAAGATGATGTCTAATTTCTAACTGAATTTGAAGAGTTAAAGAGAAATCCTGGTGAACCAGTTGCTAAATTTATTAAGATATTTAATAAAATCTACCACAAAATGCCTGTTTATTGTAAACCACCAGTAGCAGCTGCAAAGGTAAGATTTTCCAAAGTATTTGATGATGAATTTGTATTTATGCTAATCGAAAGGGTATGTAACACACCACGATATTTATAGGATATTCGCCCTATAATCATGAAAAGATATCAACAATTGTGTTTCTTCAGTAGAGAATATGCCCATAGTCCTTTCATCTTCATCACAATCTTTGGAACAAGAAGAAGAAGATACTCAACTATCAGAATACCAAGCATTTTTCTGAATTTCTCATTATAGATTTAGATAGAATGTATGATCTAAGACCAAGATGAAGCCCATGTAGACCTCTAAAATCTACCACAATCATTGAACCTACAATAAAATCCATTCAAACACAAACTCCAACACCTCATACTACAGAGTCAACCACTGAAACCACTTCATCTGATAAAATCATTTTGAAAAATTTTAATATTAAAAAGGAATTGGAAAGGGTCAAGATTCCTATACCTTTAACAGAAATTTACAAAAATTCTGATTCTAAAAATCAAGTGTCTAAATGGATACAATCCTCTAATGTATATGCTAAGGGAGATATTATCAGTTTGAAAGATGAAAATCCCTTAGTAGTCTTTGGACCTAGTTCTAATAAGATCAATGAAATTTTTCCACCATTTTATGTGACCTTTAGGACTCATGATTGTTTATTGTATAACTGTATGCTTGATTCTAGTGCTTCACACAACCTTGTGCCAAAGGTAATTGTGGACCAGCTTCAGTTACAAGTTACTCGTTCCTACCATGATCTTAACACCTTTGATTCAAAGAAAGAACCATGTCTAGGATTGATCAAAGATCTAGTTGTGACCTTAGCCCACAGACTTGTCAAGAGTTTAGTATTAGACATTGTTGTCACTAATATTCCACCGAAATTTGACATGCTTCTATCTAGATAATGTTGTGCTAAACATGTGGGATCACTTCAGATAGACATGTATTTTGCTACTATTCCAGTCTATGGAGGCGAGCATTTAAGGTTATATAGAGAAGTCATATTCCTTCACAGTTTTTGCAGATTTGATCAAGAAAAAAACCACCCTATATATGTAGTAGATTAGGATTTTTGTTGCTTTCAGTTATCTTCCCAAAAATCATCAAACTGTCAACTTTCCATTGAAAACATAGTTTCTAAATGAAATATTGTAGAATCAGATATCTGGAAACTTTATTTTGATGGGTCTTTCTCAAAGGAAGGAGCAACAGCAGGAATGGTTTTAATTTCACCAAATAAAGAAAACATTACTGAGTCATGTAAACTTCAATTTGAGGTTACCAATAACGTGGTTGAGTATGAGGCTTTTCCTCTTGGCTTTGAGCTGGCAAAAATTTTAAAGGTTAAAAAATTGACTGTTTTCTCTGATTCTGAGTTTATAGTCAAGAAGATTAGAAACCTATGTCAAGCTAAACACCGAAGGCTTAGGTCCTATAGAAATGAATTTTGTGATACAATTGGAAATTATTCCTTGGATTTAACATCATTTCTATTCCCAGAGATGAAAATATGCATGCTGATTCAGTTGTTGTTTCAGAAAGTTCTTTCGAAATCCCTCAACCAATATCATTAGATTACCAAATTTAGGGAAAATACAGACCATCAATCCCTGATAACCTTAAACATTGGTAGATTTTTGAAGATGAAGAACAATTGAAGTTTTTAATTCAAGTCATCGATGAATTCTCAAATATGAAAATTGAAGAATACCAGAGAGATATTCAAGAATTAAATCATCAAAAACCAGAAAATTCATTTAATCCTAAGATTCTTGATCATGATATCATTCAATTATATAATAATTTTATTCCTATGGGATTAATTCCAATGGAAAATCTATTCAATGATAATGATGTTTCTAAGAGCCCTTTGTCTAAATCACCTGAAGAAGAAATTGAAGAATGCAATATTGAGACTTTAGATGATGTAAGAATTGTTAAGTTATCATAAACCTTGCCTTTGGATGTGAAAACAAAATACTTGAATCTTCTTAAAAATTACAAATATGTGTTTGCCTGGTCTTATAACGAATTAAAAGCTTATGATCCAACTTTAATAGAGCATAAGATTCCTTTAAAACCAAAGGTAAAATCTTTTCAATAAAAATTAAGAAGAATTAATTCCATACTACTTCGAACCATTGAAAAAGAACTAAAAAAGTTGCTTGATGCTAATATCACTTTACCTTTAAGGTATTCTAATTGGGTAGCTAACATAGTTCCAGTCAGGAAGAAAAATGGTGAGATTAGGCTACATGTAGAATTTCGAAACCTAAAAAAATCATCCTTAAAAGATAATTATCCATTGCCTAAAATAGATTATTTACTTCAGAAAGTTTCAGGATCAAGTATGATTTCTATGCTAGATGGATTTTCAGGTTACAACTAGATCATGGTAAGTCAAGTTGATCAAGAGAAAACTGCTTTCAACATTCCTTGGTGTACATTTATGTATGTCAGGATTCCATTTGGGTTAACTAATGCTGGAGCCACTTTTCATAAAGCAATGGATTTAGTGTTTGTCGGTAAAACCGCTAAATTTACTGTTACTTGTTTGAATGATTTAACTTTTTTCTATGATTTTGATGAAAATCATCTAAAACACTTGAGAAAGGTTTTTAACAGTTGCAGGAAATTTGGTATGTCTATCAATCTGAAGAAATATTTATTTGCTGTAAAGGAAGGGGAATTACTAGGGCATATAATCTCCAAGGATGGAGTTGTAATTGACCTAAAGAGAGTATCAGCCCTTCAGACTCTATCTCTACCAAGGAATAAGAAAGAGATCAAAAGCTTCCTTGGAAAAATTAATTTTCTTATAAGGTTCATCCCCAATTATGTAGAGATAGTAAAGGACATAAGTGATATGCTAAATAAAAATGATGGAAAGTTCCAGCTAGGTATGCATTTTGATCAAATAAAAAAGGCAATATCTGAAGCCCCTACATTAGCTTGTCTTGATTATTCTTTACCTTTTAGCATATTCTCTTTTGCATCCGAGACAACCCTAGTTGCTGTACTTTTATAAAAGAACAACAATGATGATGACCAACCTATAGGATTCTTTTCAAAAGTTATGAGGGATGTTGAACTTAGGTATGATATTATGGAAAAGAAATCTTATGCCGTAATTAAAGCCCTCAAAGCCTTCAGAATCTATGTCTTTCACTCACACTTTACTGCATGTGTTCCTAATCATGGTATCAAAATTGTTTTCACCCAGCCTGATACTAATGGAAAAAGAGGAAAATGGTATCAAAACTATTTTAACCCAACCTGATACTCATGGAAAAAGAGGAAGATGGATTGCTAAAATCCTTGAATTTTATCTTGAAATTAAAACCACAAAGATAGTAAAAGGCCAAGGCCTGGCCAAATTATTAGCTGAAGCTAATTGCAAATTATTATGAATAAATACGGATGATGAAATGTCACTAAGGGAGAATCCACAAGAACCTTCCTCAATATCAAGGGAGAATCCACAAGAACATTTCTCAATATCAAGGGAGAATCCACAAGAACCTTCCTCAATATCAGAGGAGAATCGACAAGAACCTCCTTCTCTTATGGAAGGAGAGAATCCACAAGAACCTCTTCCTTCAGAGCAATCCATTCTTGGTCACATATATCATAAGTATATACTCTATGATTGATATTTTGATATTGTGCAGTTTCTCTGAGATTTTCAATGTCCAGTTGATCTTAATTTGAATAGATGCAAATCTCTAAATCTCAAATCAATAAAATATTTCATTATAAATTCTAATCTATACTGGAAAGATCCTCTAAATATTCTTCTTATTTGTTTAACTAAAAATTAAACATAGGGAATTATAGATCAATTCCATGCAGGATTTTGTGGTGGACACTATGCTTGGAGAGCAACAACCTACAAAATTTTGAAAGAAGGTTTTTATTAGCCCTCACTTTTCAAGGAAGTTGGAGCAAGAGAAATAATTTGTGTACAATGTCAATTATTTCCAAGGAAAAAAAAAATATAAAACCTTCCTTTGGTTACAATATTAGTTGATACTCCTTTTCTACAATGGGAGTTAGACTTTATTGGGGAAATTCATCCAAAATCAAGTAATCAACATAGATGGATTCTAACTGCTACTGATTATTTTACCAAATGAGTAGAGTCCATTCTTGTTAAAAATGAAACTGATACTGTTGTATTTAAATTCATTGAAGAGAATATCTTATCAAGATTTGGATGTCCTCAAAAAATTGTAACAGATAATGTAACAGCGTTCTACAGTGTTAAAATGATTGAGTTATGTAAAAAATATTCAATCCTACTACATCATTCTACACCATATTATCCTGAGGGTAATGGACTTGCAGAATATTCAAACAAGATCTTAGTTGAGGTCATTAAGAAGACTCTTGAATATCATAAAAAGATTTGGGACAACCACTTAATCCATGCCATTTGGGAAAATAGAGTTTCTCCTAAGAGATCAATAGGCAAGTCTTCTTTCGAATTAGTTTATGGTAAGGAAGAAGTTTTTCCTACTCATTTAGCTGTAAATGTTATGAGATTTCTCCAGGAATATTATGAAGAAAAATATGATTTCTCAAGAAGGATTAATAAAATTATTGATTTGAATGAAGACAGGGATGAAATTTAGTATCAAATAAGGAAATACTAGAACAAGATGAAATAGTTGTTTGACAGAAAAGCAAGAGAATAAAATTTTAAGAAAGCTGACCTTGTGCTTAGATGGGATACAAGGAGAGAAGACAAAGGAAAACATGCAAAATTTGATAACCTCTGGTTTGGTCCATTTAGTATTGCAGAAGACAAAGGGAATAATAAAATTATCCTACAAAATTCGGAAGGAGAGTATTCCTCATTTCCATTCAATGGGAAGTACTTGAAACATTATATTTAGTATTGACTCTTCATTCATTCAACATCTGTAAATATTCAAAGAGTTTATTTATTTTTCAAAATTGCGAGTATCTATTTCAACAAAGACTCCATAGCCCGAGGAGAAGGCTTTTGGATTTTCTTTTTCTCTGCATCCCACATGGGAAAGCAGTCCCCAGATGGAGCCGATGTTGTAACATTATCTAGTTTTGATAATTTACCATAATTAGTCAAATAATTTTGAAAATGTTAAGGTAGGATATGGATGAAAAAGAATGAAAAAGTTAAAAAATCTTAGGAAAATTTTATATTTTATAGGCATCCATATCAATAAACTGATAGGTGTTAGTTGCCATAAATAAAGAAGGAAAATCAAAATAAAATGTTAGGGAAGAAAAAAGAAAAGAAAAGCTTTATTTCTCCTTGTAAAAATTGCACAGGCTACTAGTCTAAATCCTCCCATAAAACAAGAAAGGCTTATATGGTTATTCCAAATTATTAACACTATCATAAGTTTTAAAACCATATAACATACCTCACCATTCATCCATTCTTGTTTCATTTCCATAAGATATATCCCTTTATTTCATTCCTGATACTTTATTTAACAATTCCTGACCCCACTTTCCACAACATCACTTTCGACCATCCTTCCATATCTCCACACATCCGATGGTCCTCCCACATCTTTCATAATCCAACGGCTCACACAAAATTTCATCCACCCTGCACAAACCAAACCTTATCACTGGGGTGGGGTCCGGGAAGGGAGGGGGTCCGAACTTAGTGGTAAAGAAGAATACCCCGACGATACGTGGAATCACCTTAGCTTTTTAGACACCCCATGAACGAAATGAGAAACTTCTCAACCCCCCCTTTGAAAATATGATTTCCGATACCACTTACCTAACCATTTAGCATCTTCCATTCCACTGTTACCACCTCATCTACCAACTCATACTCCAATTAACCTCATTCACCCATTAAGCTTCAAACAAATCATGCTATTCCCTCCATTATTAGTCAGTTAAGCATTTAATTGGCTTAAGTGTTAACCTGTGCCGCCAGTAGAAAGCCTGCATTGCTATATAAGTCTTATTTTATCTGTTTACAAGTTACATTGTTGTTTATTTGCAGGTTTCTCGCCAAAAAGCCAACATTGTCAAACTTCCAGCATTTGTTTTCATCAATTGTTCTTTTTGTTCCCTGTCCAAAACACATTTTTTGCTTAAGAATTTTCCTAGATTCTCTATAAAATTACTCTTCCAGGCTTATCCATCATGCCTCCCAAGGAAAAGGGACCAGAGGAAAACATCAATCCACCAATTTTTCCTCCTGTAGATCTTCACCATGATCCTATGGCTGATAGAGACTACAAGATTCATGATACACTATGTGAGCTTGGAATTATCGAGATGTATTACTGGCTCAAAGATAAATGTTTTGAGAAATTAGATGAAATCCAACTCTGGCAGTCAAACCTACGTTGTTATATTTTTCCTCCTACCCACAACACTGTGATTTCATTAGAAAATTCCATGCCTCATATTTTCCAAGCTAAAGGGCCATAACCAATTCCAATCGACAAGTTTTTTTTACCATAACCCCTCAGGCTATTGATCAAATGATGCTAGCCCCCATAGTTGACAATAGCTCCCCATTTTCTCATGAAGCTCTAGTTGAAATATACCATAAATTAGACTTTGCTAAAAGAGCCCAAATAGTAGAATAATTGTTAGCACAATATTATCCAATTCCGAAGAAAAATACTCCTTATCCTTCATCCCTATTCCCTGAGAGAACCAAACAGATAAGCATTTTTATATCTTACCTTCTCGGATACTACTCTAATCAATATGTAGATGAGGCCATTATAAGATTTTTAGCAATCTTTTCTAATGATTCTAAATCGTCAATTATGTTCAATTTCAGTCATTTCCTTGTAGAGTCTATTCATCAAAATTTAGTCAATTTTAACGCAGACGAGGTATTTAAATATACCTATGTCTTCGTCTACATGTTCCTATACTTTCAAGGGGACAACATGAAATTTTCATTGCAGAAACGGAATGAGAAAGGAGACCAAAAGTTGCTTATTTTCTCAACCACCCTGGTTATGAAATATTAGAATGAGTTGACATATAAACAGTTCATTGAGATGTTTGTTCACCCACCCATTGGTCTTCTAAGAAGAAGAAAAGGAGCAAGAATTAGCGAAGAAATCCAAAGGATTTTGCAGCTATCAAAATAGGTACAAACGTGATATTGGTACTTATATGATAATTACATAGGGATAAGAATTTTTGGATGTGAGTTGCAACCATATAATTTGCCAAAATTCCTCCCAATGAGGATTTTTTACTTAGAATTCATCAGGTAGATGATCAACATGGATCAGGCCCATTTTGTTGTTTCCAAGAAAAAGTCTCAATTTATGTTAAGAAAAAGGTTTGGCCCATTTATCTGCAACATCAGGAAAGCAGGAGCAGAGGAAGACCAATTATTGAAGAAAATGCAGAGTGATTTTATCTTTACTTGGTCATATGATCCATTAGGGATAGTTTCTAAATTAAGGGTAGAAACCAAATCTACTCCTTATTTTCACACACCTAGGCTAGAAATAGAGAAGTATAAGGACCAACCAGAGTGGTATGAAAATACATTACATGAGGCAGAAGAACAACAAGTCTCCTCGTCAAAAATGCAGACTCCTACAAAGCAAGTGGAGATTTCCAAAAGGAACATAAGAGAAGGATATCCTTCAGAGACATATATCTTCAACAATGGATTTAAAATCATGTATAGAAAGAAGGCTAAGCTTAGTTCCAGATTAAGCCTTAGAAAGAATCAGAGAAGCAAACTCATATCAACACTAGTGAGCCTCTTGTATCTTCATTGGCTGGTGAGCAGTATACACATTCTCATATCACTTCCATGACTACAACAGAGCAACAATAGATTATGCACACTGGTACATCACCTTCAAGTGAGCTAGAGAAAACCACCATGGATATCTTCAAGGAAATAAAACTTAAAAATGAAGCCTTGAAGATAAAAACATACAATCAATTTTGGAAACAAACCTTAGGTTCCCATGGCAAGCTATTGTTATCCTTTGACTCAGAAAAGGGGAAAAATAAAATGGCATGTCTTCAAGCACAATTTCCTTAGCCCAGAAGAGAATCAGATTATAAGAGGACATCTCTTAAGTTTTTCGTTAAGGACATTAAACCCATTGAACAAATGGAGATGCATAAATAGACTAGGGAGATGATTTTATCCTCTATGACTAACACTACTATGAATTTGTCAAAATTGTAGGTCACACTAGCAAATGTCCAGTCACAACTCAACATGAAAAAGTTTCAGCCTTTGCCAAAGATACCAAGATTAAAACCTTGGAAGATTTGGTGATAAAACTGGGTTATGACCCTACAAATGTTAATGTTGTAAAGGAGTTCATTAATATAAAGAATGCAGATATTTCAGCATTAAGGAAGCAACTAAAACTGCCAACAACAAAAGATCCTTTAACTAAGCAGATTGAAGAGAAAAAGACACAAAAGGAAGACATGATGAAGCTCATCATAGAACAGAATACATAGTTGAAGCAAATGGAGACAGAGTTGGATAACTTGATTAAAGAAAGCAAGAAGCCAACTAAGCAAGCTAATCCTTTAGAAGAACTTATTATTATAGCTATTCCTACTGCTATATCTAATACCACTAATAAAGGCGATGCTACAAAAAAATTAGCCAATAAAATTCAAAATATGACCTTGCAGGCTGAAGAAATTAAGAAGTTACAGGATCAAGTGAAAATTCTAGAGAATCAACAAAATAAGTCTGACATTGTCCATACATCAGAGCTTAAAAGAGGTTAGAATCAAGTAGAAATATGGAAGAAATTAACAAGTGAAGCTTCTATTGGCTACACCCTTCGTAATGTTAAGGAAATTATTTGGAACAACATCATTGATGAAATGAGTGAAATAGGGACATGTACCAAGATCATCTCTGAGTAAAAGGAATTAGTGGAAGAGGAAAACCAGGCAATTTTTGATATAAATAATCCATTAGAAGAAATGCCTAATACAACCAATAGCATTATAATTTTTCTAAATTGTAAAGACATCCAAGAACTCGATGATCTAGGGGTAGATGATAGAACTGAGACCATCCCTGAGGTAAAGAAAGTTATGATAAAAAAGAACTTAGTAGTGCAGTTGACAGAGAAGTGTCACACTCTCAATGTTGCAATCAACATATTTCTCTCAAGAATTGATGCATGAATTAAAAAAGGTCTTCCCTCATTGTTTGTAATAAATGATAAATTGATGCCCAGGGAGGATTATATGAATAAGCTCAAAGAAAAAGTTGGGCTACATTCATGTCTTCTATTAAAGGTTTTATGATAGGAAAAGCATTTTATAAAGCTATTGAAATTATCAGTTTTATTCATCATGAGATAAAACATATTTTCAATATAAAACCCACTTTTCAAAGGATACTAAGGTAGGTGAAATATAACGCAGGGTTATTGAAGTTTAAATTCTAGATCAAGAATGGTGGGAAAAGATTTGTGAATATCAGGAGTAGGAGATGGGTCAATTTTTCCAGTGAAACGTCATAATAGTGGCCACTTAGCATAGTTTTCCATTAAAAAAGGGCAAAACATCTAGATTCATTCCTTTGGATTGAATTCCTTTCCTTCTTGTCAATTTTGAGAAATTATAGCTTTCCTTTTCACTCTGGCATTTGTTGTAATTTTTATTTTTGTTTAAATGCTTCATTCATGGAAGTATTCGAGGTTGCACCCTTGAGCTAGTTATCAGATAAATTTGTAATAAGCTGGAGAATTTTTCATAAAATAAAGGATTATGGATTTAATTCATATGGCTTGTATTCCTGTGAGTTATTTCTATTGTTTTTTTCGTTATGTGTTCTTCATATAATTTAATTCATTAACAATTATTCGATTGGAAATTTAATTGAATCTCAGTTTCATTTTCGATGTGTTGTGAAGCTGTTGTTGGATTAAGAGATTAATTTACAAAGTTATCTGTTATTGTAAATTCCTCTTGAAATTTAATTACACAAAGGTTCATGTTATGACTTGATTATATTTTGTTGATTATGAAAACATAGTTTTCATAATTTCTACTTATAAATGGTGAAACAATGTATCTAAATATTAAATCATTTATACTTCTCTACATTATTCTTATCCATCCCACTTAAAATAAAATTAACCATATGTAATTAAAGGGAATCATTTTATTTTATCAAGGATATTTCTAAGTTAAAATCACCTGTTCAAAAGATTGTTCACTGGTCATCCAAATATTAAAAAACAACAAATATTTTAGATGCTTTGGCATAACTTATTGACCTTAGGTTATCTCAAAGGAAATAAATATAAAATATTCATCAAGGGTTATATTCATATGATTAGGGAAACTAAAAAGTGTATCATCGTAGTTCAGGTATAATAATCACTTCATATATTCCTTATTATATTATCCAATCATCAAGATATGACATCCAATTTTACTGTACGTCATAATTACTAAGATAACCATGGTCAACAAGAACAACATATATATCAATATTATTGTCACACTTTCATCATAAAGGTTACCATGATTATCACAAACATTATAAATATTATCAATATCAATGCATCTATGATATCCATCATGTCTAAATGTGAGATGATTTACCAAACATTATATATATATATATATATATATATATATATATATATATATATATATATATATATATATATCATAAAATGAAAGTTTCTAAGTAGCTTTACCATGACTTAATACCAAGTACACCATCTCATCATATCTATCAAGAATCAAACATAATTTCATATATATGAGTCATTCATGAAGGTTAAATCCCCATAATACATTAGGGTTTCCATTACCATCCAATACTACAACTGAAACAATATACATACCTTATAAAATTCAGATACCTTTTCACTTATTATCACTTACTAGTCATGGGAAATTGTAGCTCTTGTCTTCCCACACCATCCATATTTTCCTGCACCTCAGATGATCCTCAAGGAGGATCCACTTATCACATGTCATCAATAGGTTAGAAGTTTCCTAATAATAAAATATCCATGTAGGAAGTGTAAGAAATGTTCAAATCAATAAATATAAAAGAAAGGAAAGAGATAAAAAAGTAGCATATCCCTATATAATTACTTATCTCCAATGAGAGGTGATCATATCCCTCTTAACCTAGCCTTCAAGATTCATAATTTTCCATTCACCCTATATAATTTTTTCCTTCAATATTTCAACCAAATTCATCAAAAACCAAGCCTAATAGAGACTATTCCATCAAGGGCTTCATCAAATGTGTCACAAGTGCTTGAACATCTTCAGATTGATCATGCTAGGGTTTCTAGGTTGCATATCTCAAATATTTGTTATAATTGATGGTTTCTTCCAAATCCTAACCACATAATATCCATAAAACCCTAATACCCATATTCCCCAAGGTTTCCTTCAAACCCTATTATTCTTCTATGTCTCCTCCATATTCTCTTTCTTCCATCAAAGTTATATTCATAGGGGTGATCTTAATGACTTTTCTTCAGCCCAACTCTGAGAAAATGTTAATTTTGCTTAGTGGTATATTATTTCTATATAATTGAATATTTTTATTAATAATGTTTTAAATATGAATAATCATATGATGCTAAGCATTTAATTTAATATAGAAATAAATAAATGCAATTATGAAAGAAAATAACAATATATCCCTAAGAAAAATTAACACCTTATTTGCTAGTTGAGGAGATGTGTTTGGTTTATGAGTTTTGATATATATTTATATATGCATATGGGTATTTTATATATTGCATAATTATTTCTTATAAATATCCAACAAGAAGTATGTTCTAAATACTGCATTGAGTTAAGTTATAAATCTTCAATAACGAGTATGGTGTTCATGGTTTGAACAATTTGGTATGATGTAAATGTTGCATCGATATATATTATAAAGATCCATGGGAAACATGTTTTGTTGGTTCTAAGCATCATTGAACATCATGGATGGTTTTCCCCTAAGGGGGAGTGGTTTGTAATAACCCTTAGTTATTTTCCATGGAAATAAAATAATATAAATGCCATGGGACATGTATTCAAAACATAATTTTGGGAAAAAATTATAGTGGGAACCACTTCTGGATTAATAATGGATATAGAAATTGGAAAAGGAATTGGAATAGTCAAAGAGGAAGTAATTTACTTTTAATTTTGAGAAATAAAGGGAAACAACAGAAAATGAAGGTGAGGAAACAAAAATTTGGATGCAATGGAAGTTAAAGAAAAATGAAGAAAAAAAGAGATTAATAATAAAAAGACATTAGAAAATCAATTTCTAGCTTTTTGATAGTTTTGATTTGATATGTGATTTGATTGTCTCATTCTCTCAGACATTGTTCCATACCTAGAGAATTATTGGAGAATTCTTGGAGCATTCTACCATTCACTTCACTAGCACATTTGGCCAAATTTCTAAAGAAAAAAATGTCTCTCTTGCGACACATAGGTGTCCCAAGAGTGACACTTTGAGGTGGGGAAAAACGTCGCTTGTAATCACATCTCAATTTCAACAGTTGAGTTAACTTTCATTAGAATGACACTAATTCCGATGTTTTTTTGGTAGTGTCACAATTACAACGTTTCAAAGTGGTCGTCACTCTTCCGACGTTTCACACTTCGTTGCCCTTCCAACGTTGCAAACTTCATCAATATTCTAACGTGTAAACCTTCGTCACTCTACTAGTGGAATAAACTTCGTCGTTGTTCCAATGATTAGAAACACCATAACTGACATTTAAAAGCATCCTGATTTTGACAATGACTAACACGATAATTGACGTTTATAAGCGTCACTCTTCCGATGAGGAAAAGCATCATTAATCCAATGAAAAATAGGACCCCAAATGATGCTTCTAAGTCTCACATGATGCTAACGGCTGGTTTACTCGACCCAACATTTGAAAATGACTGTCACTCCTCCGATGTCCCCAACTGGTCATCGTGCTTCTGACATTTCCCCGTAACTAGATAGTACCATTGGAATACCGATGACAACAAAAGAATATTAAAAAAAATATGTCAGAGGATTAAGAAAAATAATTGCATACGGTTTGATTGTTTATAGCCCACATTGTCATTTGTCTTTTGTAATGCAATAGATATGGATATGGGGATGACCCTTTAGTCTCCGACCGAGGCCAAAATAAACAAAATCTACCAACAGAGATTTTCATGCTCCTACTCACAACATGAGAAATAAATAACTCCACCCACATATTTAAAGGACCCTTCAATAAGTAATCATGTTCGTGGTGTGGAATTTATTCTCCTATTTTGCATGTTTACAAGCACACATGTTCGTTGTTTTTTAAAAATAACAATGCAACTTAACCACAATCTTTGAACTTCTTAAATATTCGCTTAATTATCCGATCTCCCCTATTAACACCATCTTCTATAGGCTCGGTGCAAGCTAGAAGATGTCGAGATATTCTCACAACATAAATTGAAAAATCCATTCTTCCTATAGGGATAGGTCCACAAAACCCTTCAAACTATGACACAAAAATAACAGATGCGACCTATCATTGAATGATAGACATTGATGTTAAATACTTCATCAATGGAATGAGAAAATTTTGATGTTGGACTCCCAGTGTTGATCCTGTGATAATTCTCATATATGGCACTGATTCTTCCACCACAATGCCAACATATATCTTTCTGATATTTGAGAAGTTATCAAAACTTTCATTATTTATAGGAACTAATTTATTAGTGTTTATAGTGAGGTTTCCACTGTCCAAACTTCCTTATTTCTTACCTCTCAACTTAAAAATTTCCTTATATTGATTCTTTCCTAGGGAGAGAGGGGTGAGAATATTCTGGATGCATCTAATGGAAACTCCATATACGGGAAGTAGAATGCACTAACCCTGAATTTAAGTAACCGTTTACAGGAAATGTCAATTTCACCTGTGGATACCAGAGAAAAACTCGGCAATTGTTCTTGAAGTACTACATAATAAATTCACTAGATTCTAGATGTCGATGCTTTCCAATTAAGCTACCCAAACAATGTAAGGAAGTATAGTGCAGTTTCGCTCTACTACCTATGAAGTGAATGATAATAACACTTTATTTCACCCTAGCTTTTGCATCATAAGCAACAAATTATACCCCTTGCCTCCAACACCCTGGTCAGATGTGCAGAAATACCTTTATCCCACTTCCAGGGACAAGAAATAGCTCATGCAAGCTTTCATGGTCTATTTCCATGATATTACACCTTAGATACGAATGACCAATGTTGCTTCTCAATGTTACTAAAAGTTGTGAATGAACAACAACTCCCATCGGTAGGAATTTAAGTATCGTCATAAAATATTGAACAAACACTAATTCTGTGATAGCTATACTAGGTATCACTATTGGAAATATACTAGATGCACTGATAGGCAGCATGCCATTATCAAAAGAATACTAGTAGTAGTCCTTGGGCCTTTTATCATAGTCTTCTTGGGTTATTACATCAATTTTCTGATGTATCCCAGTGAACTGAGGAAGAATAAATGTTTGAAAATATTTATTCCTATTGGAGAAATAAAGCTTTACAGGCCCCCAAGCCTTTACCTCCTCCATAAATTGCAACATGATGAATGCCATTTTTCCATCCATATGTCTTTTCAACTTTAGTCTGTGTTTTTTTATCATTGCAACTTTTGGTGGCCTTATGTAGGCACTAGTAGACTAAACTGTATGGTTACGTTGACCCTTAAGTGTTAGAAAATGATAAATCTCATGTAGAACTCCCCACTTCTCAAATTCCCAAGCTATATCAGATCTTTGAGCCCTCTCAAATGAATTTTTAGTAGGCATATAAGATATATTCGTACCCCACAATTTTTTAAATTCACTAAACTCTTGTTCCAGATTTGCTATGCTATCCCAGCTCCCTTTAGGTTTCTAATATTTGTAAGAATGTGATATTTTCACAAGAGATGTAACATTTTTTAAACCACCCATATGAGTAATAGCCTTCTCAAGACCTACGCGACCATGTGGACGAAGGTTATTTCTCATAGGCATAAAACCTTCATGTTCATACTCTATAGTGAAACTCACTGTTTTCCTCAACTCAAATAATGCCTACACCACCTGGATCTCACTATAATTTTTAAAATTATGCATGCCACCACTCTATAACCCCCACACCAAACACTTATCAACATAATCCACGGTCCTATAATTTTTTTTTTCTATATTTTTTCTTGATGTACACGACATGTTGTCATGGCTATCTCAAAAAGAAACCAATCCTGTGGCCTTAACTTAACTAATAAAATAGTTTATGTATAATATCACCTTGTTGTCCCAAAGCTTCATGAAAATATTTTCAAAAGGGATTAGTCTACTATCTGGTCAACTAGCACATGACAAGCACAACCTACAACTATATTTAAAAAAAAAATGAACAAATTATATCAGGCCCTTCTCCTCCCTTAGGCTATGTATAGTCTCAGTGCATGGGAATTACTAGTCATGGCCTAACCCAAGCTAAATATCCAAAAAATTCATAAATTCCCAACTCATGGTCAGCTTCGCAACAATATGTCTATGTATCCTTTGTGGGAAATTTTATGGAATCCTAGCATCCAAATCTAACTCACCGTATCAAATTATACATTACCCTTGATTGCATAATCCTAATGGGGTGTAATATCTATGATTTACTATGATTGAATAGACTTCCGTTTGATTTATGTTGTTTGGACAAAACCTATTATTTATTGCCCTGCCACCATGGTTGTTGCTTGAACACGTTGGGTGACTCATCTTTTAAGAAAATATTATATTTTGTTTTGTTTGACTGGAAAATCAAGCCCGAATTGCAGTGAAAAAGAAAATAATAATTTTATTCTTGACCTTTTTCCAACCACATTCCACCATTCATGAGTAGCCATGGATTTCTTGGAGGAAATATAGTTCATGCACCTCGACTTTGCCATTTTCTAAGGATCTCCAAACCGTTGCATGGATATATTAACGAGACTATTCACATTCAATATTTGGTAGATATTGACAAGTGTTCAAGAGCATAGCACTGTATATTAAATGAACTTTACAAGATGTAGTACAAAAGTGGAGATTTTTGTGACAACATTGTTGGGCCCAAATTAAGGTATGATTCTCACCGTGTAAATACTTCAAATTATGTTATAATTTCGAGGGAATCCCTCTTCACATTAACAATAAGGAATAAAATATCATGAAAATGAGAACAATCGGACTAATGATGAAAAGAATGTTTTATAATAAGAGATTGAGTTCTCTTATCTTCACATGCAGGAAAGAAGAATGCCTGGACCAATAGGGAATGGAAGCCAACTAACAGATGCGAGCATATGAAATCCTAAAAATTCCAACGGCCGGTAGAAGGAAACCAAATGAATCCTAGTTCAAGAACTCAAACGACAGCCATGCGTAGTGGGCTGTCATTTGAGAAACACTTTCGAAATTCTTGAATATCTCCTTTAAAAGGGCAAAGGACGGAGGAGAAGGGGTCAGAAAAACAAGACAAGAGATCCATCCTGTAATAGACAAATCTGGAATAGTTTGTCTAATTACAGTTTGTAACATCACTGGGTGTGATACAGAGCTTTGAATAATCATCTTTTGAAGTTTTTACAGTGCTAAGGCTTCTGGTGGTCTTGGCCCAAACTCTGGAAGCTCCACGTACATTTTCATACTTTGAGTAGTTACAGAACCAATGCTTGTGAATCTGATGCAGTTGTAATGCATATCTCCATTCAATACAAATACAATTCTCTTTCTTTAAGATTGTTATAAACTATGTTCTTAGAGTAGGAGAAGTGAAATCGTATTTTCGGACTTATGGAAATGTTGTGTTAGATAGTTCCAGTTCCTTTGTTGTCATTACATTTGAATTATAGATCGTAGATAAGCTGGTTTTAGCATTATTTGTCTTTATGAATCGCGTTCCCTTTCTAGCATAACGAAATGTTTAACCATTTGGTCAATGTTTCTTAATTAATTCATACAGAGAACTCCATTGCAATATTACTTAATTACTTTCTGTACGAGTTATTTAATTTTATTCAATCGTATTCCTATTTCATTACCGACCAACTTAGTTATACTGTTGTTTCATTACTACACAACTAGTTATATTGCTGCTTCATTATTGCATAGTTAACTAGACTGTTGATTCAATTCGATTCCATTTCTGATTAACTTAGTTAGGTTACTCTTCCGTTTAATTCCAGTACTGTCATTTCAATGCCTGCTTGGTTTATTTAGATTATTGTTAGATTCAGTTAAGAAATTTTTCTATTCCATTAGAGAGACACAAATTCTTATTGCTCAGTCTTCAATTAAAAATCCATCCAAGTCACCTTTCATAGAATAAACAAGTTCAGGTAGTTAGTAAATTGTTCCTCACAACTAACAAGGAGCATCCATAGACCAGCTGACTCGCATATATTGTGCCAACACTCTTGGAATAAAAAGACTTACCCCGGGTTGATAATTAAATGAGGGAGCACTAGAGTTGTCAATAAGAAGTCACCTCTGTTTGAACCAACATTTTGGCGCCGTTGCGGGGGAGAGTGTTAAGATTTATCTCCCTTATTTCAAATTTTCTCCATTACTCTAAAGAATTGGGTATTAAAAATGAGAGGTAAGAACCTGCGTACCGGCAAGCAACATGCTTGCCCTTTAGCCCGCTCAGCAACAAGATTGTAAAAAGAACCGTAGGATAGGTGCTCTTATTTTATGCCTAGGAAAAATAATATAGAAGCAATCCATAATCATTTGAAACCATCCTCACAACCCAAAGGACCGGTGATCCTTGGGAGGAAAACATACATAGACGAAATCATTAAGAAAGTTGAATCTTAGGCATCTATAGGACCCATAACTATTTCCATTTAAAATACTAACATACCCCCTCAGGCAGCAGCCTCACCATCTGTAGCCTACGTTGAGATTCACAACAAGAAAGAGGGATCTTAGCAAAGCCTACAGACTGTCATTCATTGAGACATTGACCCTGCAAAAGAGGGAGGATCTTGCAACTAGCAAGAAGCCAGGGGAGAAACTATTGGAGGAATTCACATAGAGATATCAAAACCTAAGTCCCCTAAAGAAGTACTCGAAACAAAAATTTGTAGAATCCTAGATCAGGGAAGTGCTGTAAAACCCCCGCCGCATTCACCCCCCAAGCCTATTAAAATCTCCCCTTCAGATCAAGAAGTTCCCGAATATTTCTCGCACCTCTTTGATCAGATGGAAAATAATCAAAATTAGAATCAGAGGCAGACACCAACATTAGAGTACCCCATTTTTCATCATGCTGTCAATGCCCCTATGAAAGCCATTCCCTTACACAACATCCCCACCTTTCATGGGTTAACCATAGAAGATCCTGATGCATTCATATTTGAATTTGATGTCTTATGTAGAAGATATGACTACACCATCGATCCGCAGAAACTAAAATTATTTCCATCCACCCTAAAAGGGACTGCTCTCCACTGGTTCATGGGATTAGGAGGGGGAACTATAAACAACTGGGACCAAATGAACAATAATTTTCTTACCAAATACCAAGACTATTGTCGAACACGAGATATAAACGACGAAATCTTTAACATGTATGCAAAAGACAATGAAACATTAGAGGAATATGTAGAAATATTTCAATACAATTTACAAAGATCCCCATATACCACGTTGTCCAAGGACATTTTAAAAACCACAATGCTTAAAGGGATGAAGGAATAATGGGTTGAAATGCTTAACATAATGGGGAAGGGAGGTATTTATCAGTAAGAATATGATGAGATTATCTCTTTATGTATTAGATGCTCTCGGGGTAGCCAACGCAATAGATCTATTGGGAACGATTCTATGAAGAAGGATCTTAAGCAGACCAATGGCAATGTAACTAGGGCAGAATTTGGAAATATGTTAGAAAATTTGAAAACTGACATCCTGGGTCCTTTGGCAACGGAACTTCATGTTTTACAAGAAAAAAAAAACAAGCTATAACCGAACAAAACCTGGCCATATTTTGCCCAAGATGTCGGAAGAAGCACAGCCAGAGGGATTGTCCTTTAGACATGGTACATATGTGTGCTATCTGCACTAAGGATCATGCTACAAAGCAGTGTCCTTCACTTCCTGGACTGAAATTTGTCTACAAGGAAGTAGAAGAAGAAACAGAGCCAATCTATTTAGTGAATCAGTGTCGGCAATGGCAGGCACGACCTGGAATACTGCAAGACCTGCCTCAATACTTCCCACTGCCACAGTTTAGCTAGAAAAACCATGCAACAACTTGGCAGATACAAAACCCCTTCTCAACTTGGCCAAACCAAGAATTTCCTATAACACCTTGGCCTACACAGCCTCCATCAAGAAGTAATTGGAAAAACTTCCCTAGTTCTCCCCCTTATTGGTAGAATATCCCATATCAAAACCAATGGCCAAATCCTCGTACTCAAAACACGAATTGGAACTGGAAATGACTGACGGAGATGGGCAATCTACCGATAGGAGTAGGGACCCAACAATTACCACCTCCCTACCCAATTTAGCATAACTAGCAGCCTACCATAAGCCCTCAATTACCAGCCCAACCCAATCCCAACCCTAATAATAGACCAGTTCAACTAATTCAGATCATACAGGATCAAAAACCCAATGAAAAACAAAAACAGTGCAACAAATTGAGGTTAAGATCAGGACGTACCATATTACCTATAGAGGCCACAACTCCACCTCAGTCCCAAGTTGAAACATCCATAGGGCCTAGCTCAACAAATATAGCAGAAACAGGTATAGATAAGGAAACTATTGACCAACAAAGACCTGAAGGACTTAGAGTGACTCCGCCACCATTCGCTGAGAGATTAAACCTACCCAGACCTATAATCAACCCATATTTAGACATCTTGGGGAAATAAGAAACCTTTGTATAAAATTCCTCTTCTCCAGGCCATGCAAGACATTCCCATCTATGCAAAGAAAATCAAGGAATTATGTGGAAAAAAAAAATTAAGAAAAAAATGGCTGCACCTACCGTTCATGTGGTAGGAACAATATCTAACTTACTGTTAGGTAGAGAATCACCTATGAAATATGAAGGCCTAGGGAACCCCATTGTGACCGTGAAAAATTCTGGACACTCATTTCCAAACACATTAGTTGACCTAGGGGTAGCCATTAACATTCTAACTACGAGAGCTTGTGAAAAACTAGGCATATCAATTTTAGAACCTACAACCACACTTATGGAATTACCTGACAAATTTGTTATTAGACTCGAAGGTATAGTACAAGACATCATGGTCTCAGTGGAATCATGGGAATACCCACATGATTTTTTAGTCATTAATAAAAAAAATAGGATGGAAGGACGCCCATTGATTCTTGGGCAGCCTTGGCTGGCCACAGCATATGCTTACATAGGTTGTCGCACAGGAAGCATGACTATCGGTAGAGGCAACTCTGTAAAAAATATAATTATTTATCCACCTACCAAACCAAGTCTGCCCATGATAAAAATTCGCAAACACCCAGATACATATTGGGAACAAAACATTCGTCCACCTCTGACACTAGAAGAATCCCTCGAATTCAAGGATCAACCTGAAGATGATCTGATTAGTAACATTATGAATTAGCCACCCAAACCTGAAAATTTGAAATGCCAAATGATGAAGATAGTCCTTGAACATGAAGGACAAGAGGACCCTGTGGTGGGCTTTGAAAGCCAACATAGCTCCATAGCCACTGTTCGTAACAATATACCTATTGAGATCGAACTAGGAAAGATTATGAATATTAACAATAGCCTGGATGACAACCAATAGAAGAAACTTATAAAATTCCTCCAGAAGCACCAGGATGCATTTGCATGGGATTACTAAGACATGAGGGGTTTGGACCTGCAACTATTCATGCGCCACATCTATACTGATAGAGAAACGCACCCTGTTAGACAACCCCAGCGGATACTAAACCCACATTTAAAAGAAATTGTAAAAGAAGAGGTGCAAAAACTGTTAGATGTAAATTTCATTTATCCCATCTCAGACAGCAAATGGGTCTCGCCTTTGGTGGTCATCCCTAGAAATAATGGGAAGTGGAGAATCTATGTATATTATAGATAATTAAATAAGGCAACTCAGAAAGAACATTTCCCCCTCCCCTTCATTGACCAAGTCCTTGACACATTAGCTAGAAAACAGTTCTTCTCTTTCATTGACAGATTCACCGGATACAATCGGATCCAAATAACTCCCGAAGGCCAAGATAAGTCAACCTTTACCTACCCATGGGCCACTTTCTCTTACAGATTTCTACCTTTTGGATTATGTAATTCCCTAGGAACATTTCAAAGAGCCATAATTAGCATTTTTCTGACTTAATAAATGGACTTGAAATTTATATGGATGATTTTACACCCTATGGGGAAGACTTTGATCAAGCACTAGAAACATTAGGAAAAGTATTAGAATGATGTATTACTACTAGACTATGTCCAAGCAACGAAAAATGCCACATGATGATGATTGAGGGGGTAATCCTAGGCCACTACATTTCTGCAGCTGGAATACAGGTAGACCCGGCTAAAATAGAGGTAACTCTTCTGTTGGCCACACCTTTTGGACAAACAGAGGTATGTAGTTTCCTGGGATATGCAGGATATTATCGCAGATTTCTAAAAAAAATCTCACATATGGCTGCACGTCTGTATTCTTTAACTGGACATGTTTAATTCCATTGGACTAAAAAATGTGACACTGCTTTTATAGACTTGAAGAAGTCGGTCTCAACAACACCAATCTTGCGCGGTCCTAACTGGAAACTGCCCTTTCATATCTCTTCCGATGCATCTGATATAGCAATAGGAGTAGTCATTGTCCAAGAAGAAGACCAAAAACCTTATGCTATTTATTATATCAGCAAAAACCTTACTCCTACCGAATTAAATTATACAGTAACTGAGAAATAATTCCTGGCTGTAATTTATGGTATCAGTAAACTCAGGCACTACATAACTGGGTATCAATTGTTCCTGTACACTGACCACTCTGCTGTTAGATATTTAGCTAATAAAATGATCACAAATGGAAGAATAACTTGTTGGCTACTGTTATTGCAGGAATTCGATATAACAATCAAATACCGTCCAGAGAAGGAAAATGTGGTCGCAGACTTCCTGTCTAGAGTCCCCAAGACAGACGACACACTAACAGTTGACATGCAATTCCCTGATGAACACCTATTTTATGTAGCATTCAAAACACCGTGGTACGCAGATGTGGAAAATTATCTGGGAGTTGGGAAACTACCTAGACATTGAACGGTGAGAGAATGAAAATTGATTGTACAGCGCAGCACAAGATTCTCTTGGATTGAAGGATACCTATTCCATACAGGGGCTGATATGCACATACATAGATGCATAGGGGAAGATGAAATCTATGACATCTTACACGTTTATCAAAATGAACCCTATGGTGGCCACTTCACAGAACGACGGACGGGGCATAAAGTGTTGCAATTAGGCTATTAATGGCCTACGATTTTCAAAGATGCAAAGAAGTATGTTCAGGCCCGCGATAGTTGCCAAAGAGTGACCCGCCTAGGCCAAGTTGATGAAATGTCGCTACAACCACAATTGGTGGTGGAACCATTTGAATGATGTGCGTTGGACTTCGTTGGGCCATTCAATCCACCATCAAACTAGAAAGCCCACATATTAGGTTCCATGGATTATGTCACCAAATGGGTGGAAGCAGTAGCTTTGTCAAGAGCCATAGAAGAATAATTAATTAAGTTTCTCTTTGAACTATTCGTACGATATGGCCTACCAAGGGAATTGATAACTGATGGGGGGGCACAATTCACAGGCAATAAGATCATATCTAGCTTAAGAAATCACCATATCATATATAGAGTTATGTCCCCTTACCACCTGTAGGAAAACAGACAAGTCAAAAGCACTAACACAGTCCTGGAGGCAATCCTTACCAAGACAGTAGTAGCACACTGCCAGGACTAGGCCAATAGACTACCAGAAGCCTTATGGGCTTATCGAACAACCTAAATAAACACCACTGGATATTCGCCATATCAGCTAGTATTTGGGAAAGAACCTATCTTCCCTATCGAGTTCGAAATTAAAACACTGAGAACAGCCCAGGAAGTGGGATTGGACTTAAGAGACGCTCAAGCTAAAAGACTCCAACAAATAAATGAACAAGACAAAATTGAACTGCTTTCATTGCAATGCACAATGATCATTCAACAACAACGAGCCGAGTGGCATGACAACCTAATAAAGAATAAGGTATTTCAAGAAGGGGATTGGGCACTCCTCTATGATTCCAAATTCCAATACTTTCCAGGAAAACTGCAAACAAGGTGGCTCGGTCTATATGAGATTCAGGAAGTACATAGAAATGGTACCCTCACCTTGACCACTATAGATGGGTCTGGCTCAACCTTTCGATTTAATGGGCACAGAGTACGCCTCTATCACAAACCTCTCACGAAAGAATATTTCTGTCAACATGCATGAAACGATCCCACCATCCAAGTTGTGGCGCAAGGGGGTGAGAACCCCACAAACTCAAGGACATGAGAGGTTTTACAACATCATTTGCAAATAATGTACATAATTATTTTTCTTGTTGTACATTCGTCCCATTTCTAATCCATTTTTTTCATTGTAAGATTGTGTTTTTATTTTTGCTTTTCAATTCTCGGACAACTGTTGTTCAGTTGTGAAAGGTTGTTGTTCGATTAAATTAAACGACCATCTGCAATTTATTACTTTGCTATTTTATTTATGAACAACTACTGTTGAATTTCTGAATGGCTGCGATTCAACCAAATTGAACAGCTTCTTGTTGTATTTTTTATTTTTTCTATTCAATTTGAGAACAACTGCTGTTCAATTTTTGAACGGTTGTTGTCAATCAAATTGAACAAATTTTTGCCCGCGTTTTTTAATCTTTCCGCTCAATTCGAGAACAATTGCTGTTCAGATTCTGAAAAACCGCGGTTGAACCAAATTGAATATCTTCTTGTTGTGTTTGTATTTTTGTTGTCCAATTTAAGAACAGTTGCTGTTAAATTTTTGAATGGTCACTGTTCAATCAAATTGAATGGATTTTTGCTCGTGTTTTTTTAATATTGATGTTCAATTAGAGAACAACTGTTGTTCATATTCTAAACAGTTGTGGTTCAACTGAATTGAACATCTTCTTGTTGTGTTTTTATTTTTTCTGTTCAATTTGAGAACAGCTACTGTTCAATTTTTCAACGGCCATTGTTCAATCAAATTGAACAGTTTTTTTCCCGCGGTTTTTTAATCTTGCTTTTCAATTCAATAATACTTGCTATTTAGATTTTGAATGGCCACGGTTCAACTGAATTGAACAACTTCTTGTTGTGTTTTTTAATTTTGTTGTTCAATTTGAAAACAACTAATTTTCAAATTTTGAACAGCTATAGTTCAACGAAATTGAACAGCTTTTTGCCATGCTTCTTTATTTCTTTGTTCAATTCGGGAACAACTGTTGTTCCATATTTGAACAGTTCCTATTCATTCGAATAAAACAACCTTTTTTAAAGCATTTTTTCTTTTTTTTTTTCTTTCATCGAACAATATTTAAACAACTACTTCTCGACGTCTTAAATAGCCATTCTTTTTATAATTGAGCGACATTGAGTAGAGAATGGTAGTTGAAAGAGAGAAGTAAAATGGTAAAATCAGGCACACATGAGATAAAAGGCTAAGTCACCCACAGTTCAAATATGATATCAGACAATTCATGACCTTAGAATGATATGTCTTCTTGCACTATTAGAGTAATATTTCCCTACAACATGAAGAAATGGAACAAGGGGTATTAATGGTATCACTTTTTTTGTTTCTTTCACCATCCCTCACCCTTAAGGAGTCAATGAGCCTCCCTTAAGAATCATTATGTGTCATGTAAATCTTTCAGAGGATAGGGGGTATGATCACGATCTAGCCCACCATGATCATAAGGATTGAACAAGTGACATGCCCAATATGGCTACCACACTAGGGTAATGACCTTCTCATCTATTAGAAGGACACGAGGTCTCATCACGAGCCGAACTGATCACTCTGTTACAATTCTAGTGAATGGAATTGTGACTATATAGCTACCACACTAGCATAGTGACCTCCTAATAGATCAAAATGTTACAATCGAAAAGCATGTACTACATTTACATGAAAATATTAAGATAGGATAGGGGGTCTCATCACGAGCTAGCCTACCATGTTCATAAGAGTGTAGCAACTGACATGCCCATTATGGCAACCACACCATGGTAATGACCTTCTTAGTAGCTTGAAGGAAAGGAGGTCTCATCGCAAGCTAGCCTGATCATTTTGCTACAACTCTAGTGAGTGGCATCATGGTTACCAGGCTACCATACGAGCATGGTGATCTCTCCATCAAATTGGCAAAGCAACTATTCTTACATAGGGATCATGGCTCATTTTTCGGGTTAAATAGAAACCTTGTCGAGGCTATGAACGCCTACTGGCAGCGGTGGCTCAGATTGTGGCATGAAAGAATGCTCCTTTAATAACCTATTTCTGTTATATACACCTTGTCCTCCATTTTATTTTACCATAAAGGCATTACTTGAATTAGTGACAATCAAGACTTACCATAAGAATAAATAACAAAGATCTGTTTAAATATTTTGAACTTTGGCATGACAACACCAATCATTACTTGAATAAGTCTTGCTTATGTCATAACTTTTCAGTCATGCAAATACATCATATCGAAATAATGGCAATACTATTTTCTCTCGCTTTCTGGTCACCTCCGCACAAGATACAATTACGAAAACTTCTAAATATGACCTTTTGCTACATATGTAGTAATTACTCAACCGTCGATTCTTCACATGCATACTTACAAAATTCTAATATTCCCATGTCCACATTCATAACCGACCGAATCTCTCCTGTACTTGAGGGCGTGGGTGCCCTTTCTTCAAGAGAGGGGGTGTAATTGGGCTTAATTCAGAAAGCATGTGAAATCCCTACACAAACCTCGTCAGAGGCATCGATAATCACTACCAGTAAGGCATGAATATTATTTACATAGAATCGTAGTCTCTCTTCCTCTTGCAAACAACACCCAGTTGAAACAACAGAGCCAAGAAGAAAAATAGCCAGAGGAAAAGAGCATATCAGTTATGCGAGGAAATACCCTTTGAAGCGAGCCTTCAAATTTTCCGATTTCAGAAGCAGCAAGTGCCATCCTCGAGCGAGCTATATGGCTGACACATGTACATAGACTACAAGGATCCAACATGATAATTGAAATTGAATTTCTGCAAAACCTACAGGAAGGGAAAACCAGAGTTAATTGCCGAACTATACTAGTTATAGAAGAGATCATAGCAGAAGTCTTTGGAATACCAGCCCAAGGGGAAAGATGGGAAAAAAAGCATCTCCTCCTGAGAGAAGCAGTAGCAGTATACCAGGACGCAGATGAACCATTGGAGTGAAAAACTAGAGGGATTAACCTTGCCTCTTTACACCAGCCATGGCAGGAGCTGGCGAAATTCATCTAGAAGTTCATTACATGTGAAGGATGTCGAGATGTGGTAAAACCTTGACAACTCAAACTTTTAGCTGTACTGAAACAAAAAATTTAAATTAATCTGCCTGCCTTTTTGAATTCCGTATTGCATGATACTATTGTTCGATTGAGAAAGGCCAAGAAGCCCCAGGAAGTGGTTAGTCACTAGGGATTAATAAAATTAATCATCATTCATGAGCTAAATAGGCAGCAGATAGCATGGGACAATTTCGTCAACCCAGAAGCACAGGAACCAGAAGTAAACCCTGAGGGAACCGAAATTGAGCCCCCTAGGGTAAATCCTCCAAGACGAAAAAGAACCCAAACTTCAACATCAGAGACAAATAGGAACAAACGACCCAAAACACCCCAGGGAAATCAAACACCATAGAGGAAGTAGAACCATCCCATGCGCTCTTACAATAATTTGAGGAGGAAATAGCCTGAGTCCTAGGGAAAACAAGGACAAACTATGAATTGAGAAACTCATTTGAAGCAGGCGAGCAAGAAGAATTTTTTGATAAAACTGCCTCCCCCAACAGCTCTGATCACACTAACATCCTATCTGACCAATAGGAACTACAAGATGATGAGGCTCTATCTCCCATTGATAATTACGAAGTATATAGGGATGGACAGGAAGAGGAGAGATTGGAATCGCAAGATGATTCATGTGACACTGTCCTTGTGGAGCATAGTACATGCACAGAGACAAACCCTTTGTCACGACCCTCACATTGAGGTCAATTTTGGAGAAGTAATTAGAAACACCATTCTAGAAGCTATCCCTAAAAAAGAGATTTCTACTCCCCTATCACCTACTGAAATAAGAACAGGTAAAGGTTCAGACGGGAGGAGAACTGAGATATTGAGAAAGACCTGCAAGAGATTGGAGAAATTGGTGAAATATCGGAGGAAGCAACTAAAAAGGGAAAGAAGGGACAGGAAGCCAAGAACAAAAATCTCTATTGCAGGGACTCAAACAGAACTAGAAAATACTATTGAAATTGAAATACAAACTGACTTAGCCGGCACTATGGAAACTGGAACACACACCAATTTGATAACCACTACTGAAATTAAAGTACAGACCAACCTGGTAGAGACCACCGAGGCTAAAGTATAGACAGAATTGGAAAACATCATCGAAACATCCATCCAAACTAAGCAGAAGGTTATGGAAGAAAAGGGGATCCAAACAGAGAAAGCCCCTGCCTATGCCCATTTAGTAGAGATAGATGCTAACTAGAGATTACAAAATGAGCTAGTGCAAGTGTGGCATGAACTGACACAGTGAATAAAGAAGGCAGTGCCGTTATGAGAATATCATGCACTACAAAAGAAGTTCATCGACCTCTCTGTCACAAAATATGAGACATTTCCCAGCTTAGAGGAGAGAAGGCAAAGGTTAAAGAGGTACAAAAGCAGGTAGAGCAATATAAGAAGAAAATATCTACAATTTTCTCTCTATATGATGATGCTTTATCATGCAGAGATCCAGCAACCGACTATGCCCTATTCCTAACATAGCAGTATCTACTCTTGAAAGTTAAATCTGTTAGAGTAGGGAAATCCACTACCTTTAGGGCCATAGAATAATTTTTCCAATGTTGTAACGATCAGGATGAGCAGGTCCAGCGCCTCTTCTGTGAGCTCTACATGCATAGCTTCTTCTTACAAGAAGACATTAATAGCAACCCTATCCCCTTCATAGGGGATGTACAGCTACAAGCCTTCCTTTCATTTTCCAAAAACCATATCAAGTGGGCCAAAGCTTACGGCATCTTCTAGAAAAGAGAACATAGTCTAGATTTATGGGTCAGGGGAGAGCCTACGAAACCCTTGCAACTGATCATCCAACATAAGAACTTCATGAGAAGGCTAGGTGTGAAGCCTAGGTTAGGACCCATCCATAAAGATATCATAGAAAAAGCACGAGAATACTTTGAGGACATTCGTGAAGTGGCCTTAGCAACAGGAAAGGAATGGTGGATGGCCTCCACAAATAATGTGAAAAATAGGGAGCCATTTAATTGCAGGAATTTAAAGGTTGCTGCCTCTAGGTTGCCTTCATACAACATCCTATTCTACAGCATGGGGCCTCCCTGGTTGGGATTCAGATACAAAAATCCTCTCCTCTAGTTTCCTCCCGAGGATTATAATCACAATTATGAATTTCTAGAGGGTGCCACAGGCGCTGCCTTCGCACTCATAAAAATAAAACAAGGCTTCATAACACACAATGAGAAGGCTACCCTGTCTACTCCTTAATACAACTACATCTCAATCATCTGTTTTCATGAGGAAATGAAACTAGGTAAGCAGGGGAGTATGTTGGGCCCAAATTAAGGTATGATTCTCACCCTGTAAATACTTCAAATTATGTTATAATTTCCAGGGAATCCCTCTTCACATTAACAATAAGGAATAAAAGATAATGAAAATGAGAAAAACCGAACTAATGATGAAGAGCATGTTTTATAATAGGAAATTTACTTCTCTTATCTACACATGCAGGAAAGTAGAATGCCTGGACAATTAGGGAACGGAAGCCAACTAACGGATGCGAGCATATGAAATCCAAGAAATTCCAACGGCCGGTAGAAGGAAACCAAATGAATCCGAGTTCAAGAGCTCAAGTGACAACCACGCGTATTGTGCTGTCATTTGAGAAACACTTTCAAAATTCTTGAAGATCGCCTTTAAAATGGAAAAGGATGGAGGAGAAGGGGTCAGAAAAACAAGAAAGGAGATCCATCCTATAACAGACAATTCAGGAACAGTCTATCTAATTACATTTTGTAACATCACTGGATGTGATACAGATCTTTGAATAATCATCTTGTGAAGTTTTTACAGTGCTAAGGCTTCTGGTGGTCTGGGCCCAACCTCTAGAAGCTCCATGCACATTTTGATACTTTGAATAGTTACAGAACCAATTCTTGTGAATTTGATGCAGTTGTAATGCATATCTCCATTCAATACAAATATAGTTCTATTTCTTTAAGATTGTTAGAAACTGTATTCTTAGAGTAGGACAAGTGCAATCGTATTTTCCGACTTACGTCAATGTTGTGTTAGATAGTTTCAGTTCCTTTGCTATCATTACATTTGAATTACATATCGTAAATAAGTTGGTTTTAGCATTAAATTTATTTATGAATCGCGTTCTCTTTCTAGCATAACAAAGCGTTTAACCATTTGATCAATGTTGCTTAATTAATTCATACAAAGAACTCCATTGCAAAATTACTTAATTACTTGTTGTATGAGTTATTTAATTTTCTTCAGTCATATTTCTATTTCATTACTGACCAGCTTAGTTATACTGTTGTTTCATTATTGAACAGCTAGTTATACTGCTAGTTCATTTTTTATTAGTTAACTAGACCGTTCATTCAATTCGATTCCATTTCTGATTAACTTAGTTAGATTACTATTCCATTTAATTCTAGTACTATCATTTCAATGCCTGCTTGGTTTATTTAGATTTTTTTTCGATTCAGTTAAGTTGTTTTTCTATTCCATTAGAGAAACAAAAATTCCTGTTGCTCAATCTTAGATTAAAAATCCATCCAATTCACCTTTCATAGAATAAAAAATTTCAGGTAGTTAGTAAATTGTTCCTCACAACTAACAAGGAGCATCTGTAGACTAGCTAACTCGCATATATTGTGCCAACACTCTTGGAATAAAAAGACTTACCCTGGGTTTATAATTAAATGAGGGAGCACTAGAGTTGTTAATAAGAAGTCACCTCTATTCGAACCAACATTTTGGTTCCATTGCCGGGGAGAGTGTTAAGAGTTATCTCCCTTATTTCGTCTTTTCTCCATTGCTGTGAAGAATTGGGTATTGAAAACGAGAGGTAAGAACTAGTGTACCAACAAGAAACATGCTTTCCCTTTAGCCCACTCACCAACAAGATTGTACAAAGAACCATGGGATAGGTGCTCTTGTTTTATGCCTAGGAAAAAGAAGATAGAAGCAATCCGAAATCATTCGAAACCATCCTCACAACCCAAAGGACTCGTGATCCTTGGGAGGAAAACATACATAGAAAAAATCATTAAGAAAGATGAATCTCGGGCATCTATAGGACCCAGAACTGTTTCCATTCAAAATCCTAACATACCCCCTCAAGCAACAGCCTCACCATCTGTAGCCTATGTCGAGACTCACAGCAAGATGAAGGGGTCTGAGCAAAGTCTACAAACTGTCATTCATCGAGAAATTGACCCTGCAAAAGAGGAAGGATCTTGCAACATGCCAGAAGGCAGAGGAGAAACTAGTGAAGGAATTCACATAGAGATATCAGAACCTAAGTCCACTAAAGAAGTAATCGAAACAAAACTTCTTAGAATCCCAAATCAGGGAAGTGTTGTAAAACCCCCACCACTTTCACCCCCCAAGCCTATTAAAATCTACTCTCTAGATCAAGAAGTTCCCGAAGATTTCTGGCACCTCTTTGATTAGATGGAAAATCATCAAAATCAGAATCACAGGCAGACATCAACATTAGAGTACCCCATTCTTGATCATGCTACCAATGCCCCTATGAAATCCATTCCCTTTCACAACATCCCCACCTTTCATGGGTTAACCACAGAAGATCTTGATGCATTCCTATTCGAATTTGATGTCTTATGCAGAGGATATGACTACACACCCGATCCCCAGAAACTAAAATTATTCCCCCCCACCTTAAAAGGGACTGCTCTCCACTGGTTCATGGGATTTGGAGGGGGAACTATAAACAACTGGGACCAAATGAGGAATACTTTTCTTACCAAATACCAAGACTATTGTTGAACAAGAGATGTAAAAGATGAAATATTTAACATGTATGCAAAATACAATGAAACATTAAAGTAATACGTAGAAATATTTCAATACAATTTACAAATATCCCCTTATACCACGTTGTCCAATGACATTTTGAAAACCACAATGCTTAAAGGGATGAAGGAAGAATGGGTTGAAATGCTTAATATAATGGGGAAGGGAGATATTTATCAGTAAGAATATGACGAGATTATCTCCTTATGTATTAGATCCTCCCGGGGTAGCTCACGAAATAGACCTATTGGGCACGATTCTATGAAGAAGGATCTTAAGGAGACCAATGGAAATGTAACTAGGGCAGAATTTAGAAATCTGTTAGAAAATTTCAAAACTAACATCCTGTGTACTTTTTCAATGCAACTTGATGTTTTACGAGCCAAACAAAAAAAAATTATAGCTGAAAAAAACCTTTCCATTTTTTTCCCAAGATGTTGGAAGAAGCATAACCAGAGGAAGTGTCATTTAGACATGGTCCAGGCGTGTGTTATCTGCACTAAGGATCATGCTACAGAGCAGTGTCCTTCACTTCCCAGGCTGAAAACCTTCTACAAGGAAGCAGAAGAAGAAACATAGCCAGTCTATTTAATGAATTAGCATCGGCAATGTCAAGCACGACCTGGCGTACCACAAGACCTACCTCAATACTTCCCACTACCGCAATTTAGTTAGCAAAACCTTGCAACAACTTTGCAGATGCAAAACTACTTCTCAACTTGGCCAAACCAAGCATTTCCTATACCACCTTGGCCTACACAGCCTCCATCAGGAATTAATTGGAAAAAATTCCCTAGCTTTCGCCCTTATTGGAAGAATATCCCGTATCAAAACCAATGGCCAAACCCTCCTACTCAAAACACCAATTGGAACTGGCAACAACCGACGGGGATGGACACTCTACCAATAGGAGTAGGGACACAACAATTACCATCTCCCTACCCAATTCATCATAACTAGCAGCCTGCCATATGCCCTCAATTACCAGCCCAACCCAATCCCAAACCCAATAATATACCGGTTCAACTAATTCAGATCATAGAGGATCAAAACCCCAATGATGAACAAAAACAATGCAATAAATTGAGGTTAAGATCAAGACGTACCATATTACCTTGGCTGGCCACAACAAATTCTTACATAGGTTGTCAAACGAGAAGCATGACTATCACTAGAGGCAACTCTGTAAAAAATATCATTATTTATCCGCCTGCGAAACCAAGTCTATCCATGATAATAATTCGTAAACACCTAGATACATATTGGGAAAAAAACATCCATCCACCTCTGACACTAGCAGAATCCCTCGAATTCAAGGATCAAACTGAAGATGATCTGATTAGTAATGTTATGAATCAGCCACCCAAACCTAAAATTTTGAAATGCCAAATGATGAAGACAGTCCTTGAACATGAAGGGAAAGAGGACCCTGTGGTGGACTTTGAAAGCCAACATAGCTCCACAGCCACTGTTCATAATAGTATACCTATTGAGATCAAATCAGGAAAGATTCTAAATATTAATAGTAGCCTAGATGACAACCAAAAGAAGAAACTTATAAAAGTCCTCCAGAAGCACCAGGATGCATTTGCATGGGATTAACAAGACATGAAGGGCTTGGACCCAAAACTGTGTAGGCACCACATCTATACTGATAGAGAAACGCACCTTGTTATACAACCCCAACGGAGACTAAACCTGCATTTAAAAGAAATTGTAAAAGAAGAGCTGCAAAAAGTGCTAGAGGTAAATTTCATTTATCCCATCTGAGACAACAAGTGGGTCTCCCCTTTGGTGGTCATCCCCAAAAATAATGGGAAGTGGGGAATCTGTGTAGATTACAGAGAATTAAATAAGGCAACCCAGAAAGATCATTTCCCCCTTCCGTTCATTGACCAAGTCCTTGACATATTAGCTAGAAAATGGTTCTTCTCTTTCCTTGACGGATTCAGCGAATACAATTAGATCCAAATAGCTCCCGAAGCCCAAGATAAGATAACCTTTACCTGCCCATGGGGAACTTTCACTTACAAAGTTCTACCATTTGGATTATGTAATGCCCCAACAACATTTCAAAGAGCCATAATTAGCATTTGTTTTTACTTAATAAATGAAGGAATAGAAATTTATATGGATGATTTTACACCCTATGGGGAAGAATTTGATCAAGCACTAGAAACATTAGACAAAGTATTATAATATGTATTTAGCTACTAGACTATGTCTAAGCAACGAAAAATGCCACATGATGATGAATGAGGGGGTAATCCTAGGCCACTACATTTCTGCAGCTGGAATACAGGTAGACCCGGCTAAAATAGAGGTAATCCTTCTATTGGCCACACCTTGTACACAAATGGAGGTATGCAGTTTCCTGGGATATGCACGATATTATCGCAGATTTATAAAAAAAATCTCACAGATAGTTGCACCTCTGTATGCTTTAACAGGAAATGTTGAATTCCATTGGACTGAAAAATGTTACACTGCTTTTACAGACTTGAAGAAGCTGGTCTCAACAACACCAATCTTGCAAGGTTGTAACTGGAAAGTGCCCTTTCATATCTCTTCTAATGCATCTGATATAGCAATAGGAGTAGTCCTTATCCAAGAAGAAGATCGAAAACCTTATGCTATCTATTATATCAGCAAAAACCTTACTCCTGCCGAATTAAATTATACAGTAACCGAGAAAGAATTCCTTGCTGTAATTTATGCTATCAATAAATTCAGGCACTACATAACTGGATATCAAGTGTTACTGTACACTGACCACTCTACTATTAGATATTTATATAATAAACCAATCACAAATGGAAGAATAACTGGTTGGCTATTGTTATTGCAGGAATTCAATATAACAATCAAATACCATCCAAGGAAGGAAAATGTTGTCGCAAAATTCCTGTCTAGAGTCCCTAAGACAGACGACACACTAACAATTGACGATCAATTCCCTTCTAGACACCTGTTTCCTGTAGCCGTAAAAATGCTGTGAAACACAGATTTGGAAAATTATCTGGAAATTGGGAAACTACCCAGACATTTAATGGCGAGAGAACGAAAATTGATTGTACAATGTAGCAAAAAATTCTCTTGGATTGAAGGATACCTATTCCATACAGTGGTTGATATGCACATACATATATGCATAAGGGAAGACGAAATCTACAACATCTTACGTGCCTGTCACGATGAACCCTATGGTGGCCACTTCGCAGAATGACGGACGGGGCATAAAGTGTTTCAATTAGGCTATTACTGGCCTACAATTTTCAAAGACGCAAAGAAGTATGTTCAGGCCTGCAATAGTTTCCAAAGAGTCGGCCACCCAGGGCAAGCTAATGAAATGCCGCTGCAACCACAATTGGAGGTGGAACCATTTGAACGATGGGAATTGGAATTCGTTGGGCCATTCAATCCATCATCAAACAAGAAAGGCCACATATTATTTTCCATGGATTATGTCACCAAATGGGTGGAAGTAGTATCCTTGTCAAGAGCCAGAGAAGAATCAGTAATTAAGTTTCTCTTTGAACTATTCATACGATACGACCTGCCAAGGGAAGTGATAACCGATGGGGGGGGGGGGAATTCATAGGCAATAAGATCATATCTACCTTAATAAATCACCATATCATTCACAGATTTATGTCCCCTTACCACCCGCAGGTAAACGGAAAAGTCGAAAGCACTAACAAAGTCCTGGAGGCAATCCTTACCAAGATAGTAGTAGCACACCACCAGGACTACGCCACTAGACTACCAGAAGCCTTATGGGCTTATCGAACAACCTGGATAAATACCACTGGATATTCACCATATCAGCTAGTATTTTGGAGATAACCTATCTTCCATATCGAGTTTGAAATTAAAACACTGAGAACATCCCAGGAAGTGGGATTGGACTTAACAGACGCTCAAGCTAAAAGATTCCAACAAATAAATGAACTGGACGAAATTCGACTACTTGCCTTGCAACACACAATGATCATTCAACAACAATGAGTCAAATGGAACAAAAACCTAATAATGAAGAAGTTATTTCAAAAAGGGGATTGGGCTCTCCTCCATGATTCTAGATTCCGAGACTTTCTAGGAAAACTGCAAACAAGGTGGCTCGGTCCATATGAGATTCAGGAAGTACATAAAAATCGTACCCTCACCTTGACCACTATAGCTAGGTCTGGCTCAACATTTCAAGTTAATTGGCACAGAGTACGCCTCTATCACAAACCTCTCACGAAAGAATATTTCTGTCAACAGGCACGAAACAATCCCACCATCCAAGTTGTGGTGCAAGGGGGGTGACAACCCCACAAACTCAAGGACATGAGAGTTTTGATAGAATCATTTGTAAATAATGTACATAATTATTTTTCTTGTTGTACATTTGTCCCATTTCTAATCCTTTTTTTTCATTGTAAGATTGTGTTTTTATTTTTTCTTTTCAATTCTCAGACTGATGTTCAGTTGTGAACAACTGCAGTTCGATTAAATGAAATGACCATCTACAGTTTATTACTTTGATGTTCAATTTATGAATAGCTACTGTTAAATTTTTGAACGACCATGGTTCAACCAAATTGAACAGCTTCTTATTGTATTTTTTATTTTTTCTGTTCAATTTGGGAATAGCTGCTATTCAATTTTGAAACTGCCGCTATTCAATAAAATTGAACAACTTTTTGCCCGCATTTTTTTAATCTTGCCATTCAATTTGAGAACAACTTCTGTTCAGATTCTGAACAGTCACGATTCAACCAAATTGAGCAGCTTCTTGTTTTGTTTTTATTTTTGTTGTTCAATTTGAGAATAACTTCTGTTCAATTTTTGAATGGCTGCTGTTTAATCAAATTGAACAAATTTTTGCTTGCATTTTTTCAATCTTGTTATTCAATTCGAGAATAGCTACTGTTCAGATTCTAAACAGTCGCGGTTCAACCGAATTGAACAACTTCTTGTTGTGTTTTTATTTTTGCTGTTCAATTTGAGAACAACTGCTTTTAAATTTTTGAACGACCGCTATTCAATCAAATTGAACAGATTTTTGCCCGCATTTTTTTAATCTTGTTGTTCGATTCAAGAACAACTTCTGTTCAGATTCTGAATGGACGTGGTTCAACCGAATTGAACAATATCTTTTTGTGTGTTTTAATTTTGCTGTTCAATTTGAGAACAACTGTTATTCAAATTTTGAATGACCGTAGTTCAACGAAATTGAACATATTTTTTCCATGCTTCTTAATTTTGTTGTTCAATTTAGAAACAATTGTTGTTCCATCTTTGAATAGCTGTTGTTCGTTCGAATAAAACAACATTTTTTTTAGCGTTTTTTTCTTTCTTTTTTTTCTTTCGTCGAACAATATTTAAAAAACTTCTTCTCAATGTCTTAAATAGCCATTATTTTTATAATTGAGCAACCTTGAGTAGATAATGGCAGTTGAAAGAGAGAAGGAAAATGGTAAAATTACAAATATGATTTCCTTTGGCACTATAATTCTTAAACATGAAGCTGACATCATGCACACATGAGATAAAAGGCTAAGTCACCCACAGTTCAAATATGATATCAGATAATGCATGACCTTATAATGATATTTATTTTTGCACTATTCGAGTAATATGTCCCTACAACATGAAGAAATGGAACAAGGGGTATTAATGGTATCACCTCTTCTGCTTCTTTCACCATCCCTCACTCTTAAGCAGTCAATGAGCCTCCCTTAACAATCATTGTGTGTCATGCAAATATTTAAAGGGATAGGGGGTCTCATCACAAGCCAGCACACTGTGATCATAAGGATTGAATAGGTGACATGCCCATTATGGATACCACACCAAGGTAACTATTAGAAGGACAAGAGGTCTCATCACGAGCCGACCTGATCACTCTGTTACAATTCTAGTGAATGGAATTGTGACTATCTGGCTACCACACCAGCACAGTGACCTCCTAATAGATCAAAATGTTACAATCAAAAAGAAATTACTACATTTACATGCAAATATTAAGAGAGGGTAGGGGGTCTCATCACGATCCAGCCTACCATGTTCATAAGAGTGTAGCAACTGACATGCCCATTATGGCAACCACACCAGGGTAATGACCTTCTTAGTAAATTGAATGACAGGAGGTCTCATAACTAGCCGACCTAATCATTTTGCTACAACACTAGTGAGTGGCACCATGGCTACCTGGCTACCATACCAGCATGGTGATCTCTCCATCAAATTGGCAAAAAAACTATTCTTACATACGGATCATGGCTCATTTTTCAGGTTAAATAGCAACCCTGTCGAGGCTATGAATGCTTGTTGGCAGTAGTGGCTTTGCTTTTCGTATGAAAGAATGCTCCTTTAATAACTAATTGCTGTTATATACACCTTGTCTTCCATTTTCTTTTACCACAAAGTAATTACTAGAATTAGTGACAATCACGACTTACCATAAGAATAAATAACAAAGATCTATTTAAATATTTTGAAATTTGGCATGACAACGCTAATAATTACTTGAATAAGTCTTGCTTCCATCATAACTTTTCAGTCGTGCAAAGACATCATATCGCAATAATGGCAATACTATTTTCTCTCGCTTTTCGGTCACCTCCACACAAGATACAATTATGAAAACTTCTAAATCTGACCTTTTGCTGCATATGTAGTAATTACTCAACCGTCGATCCTTCACACATAGACTTATGAAATTCTGGCATTCCCATGTCCACATTCATAATTGGCCAAATCTCTCCTGTACTTGAGGGCGTGGACACCCTTTCTTTAGGAGAGGGGGTGTAATTGGCCTTAATTTGGCAAGCATGTGAAATCCCTGCACAAATCTCGTCAGACGCATCGATAATCACTACAATTAAGGAAGGAATATTATTTACACAAAACCGCAGTCTCTCTTCTGCTTGCAGACAACACCCAGACCAAACAACAGATCCAAGAAGAAAAATAATGAGAGGAAAAGAGCATATCCATTATGGGAGGAAATACCCTTCAAAGAAAGCCTTAAAATTTTGCGATTTCAGAAGCGGCAAGTGCCATCCTCCAATGAGATGGATGGCTAACATATGTACATAGACTGCAAGGATCCAACACGAGAATTGCGATTGAATTTCTGCAAAACCTATAGGAAGGGAAAACTAGAGTTAACAACTGAACTATACTAGTTACAGAATATAACATAGCAGAAGTCTCTGGAATACCTGCACAAGGGGAAAGATGGGCAGGAAAGCATCTCCTCCTGAGAGAAGTAGCAGTAGTATACCAGGACCCAGATGAACTATTGGAGCAAAAAAATAGAGGGATTAACCCTGCCTCTTTACACTAGCCATGGCAGGAGCTAGCGACATTCATCCAGAAGCTCATTACATGCAAAGGACATCGGGATGTGGTAAAACGTCGACAGCTCAAACTTTTAACTGCACTCAAACACAAAATTTCAATTAATCTGCCTTTTTTAATTTCAATTAATCTGCATGATATTTTTGTTTGATTGAGAAAGGCCAAGAAGCCCTAGGAAATGGTTAGTCACCAGGGCTTAGTAAAATTAATAATCATTCATGAGCTAAATAGGCAGTAGATATCATGGGACAATTTTGTCAACCCAGAAGCACAGGAACCAAAAGTAAACCCCAAGGGAACCAAAATTGAGCGCCCTAGGGTAAATCCTCCAAGAAGAAAAAGAACCCAAACTTCAACATCAGAGCCAAACAGGTAAAAATGACCCAGAATACCCCAGGGAACTTCGAACACCATAGAGGAAGCAGAACCATCCCATTCACCCTTACAAGAATTTGAGGAGGAAATGGCCCGAGTCCTATGGAAAATAAGGACAAAATATGAATTGAGAAACTCATTGGAAGCAGGGAAGCAAGAAGAATTTGCTGATAGAAACACCTCCCCTAGCATCTCTGCTCACACTAACATCATACCCGACCAAGAGGAACTACAAGATGATGAGGCTCTGTCTCCCATTGATAATTATGAAGTACATAGTGATGGACAGGCAGAGGAGAGGCTGGAATCGTAAGATGATTCAGGTGACACTATCCTGGTGGAGCAGAGTACACACAGAGAGACAACCCCTTTGTCACCAGGAGGTAGCATCACTCCTCCTAGTCAGGACCCTCACATTGAGGTCAATTTTGAATAAGTAATTAGAAACACCATTCTAGACGCTATCCCTAAAAAAGAGAATTCTACTCCCCTATCACCTACTGAAATAAGAAAAGGTAAAGGTTTAGACGATAGGAGAACTGAGAAATTGAGAAAGACCTACAAGAGATTGGAGAAATTGGTGAAATATCTAAGGAAGCAACTGAAAAGAGAAATAAGGGCCAAGAAGCCAAGAATAGAAACCTCTATTGCAGTGACTCAAACAAAACCAACAAATAATTTTGAAAGTGAAATACAAACCGACTTAGCCGACACTATGGAAAGTGGAACACAAACCAATTTGATAACCACTACTAAAATTGAAGTACAGACCAACCTGGTAGACACCACCGAGGCTGAAGTATAGATATAACTGGAAAACAACATCGAAACATCCACCCAAACTGAGCAAAAGGTTATGGAAGAAAATGGCATCCAAATAGAGGAATCCCCTACCTATGCCCATTTAGTAGAGATAGCTGCTAACCAGAGATTACAAAATGAGCTAGTGCAAGTGTGGCATGAACTGACACAGTGCAGAAAGGAGGTAGTGCCATTATGAGAATATCAAGGAATGCAAAAGAAGTTCACCGACCTCTCTGTCATAGAATATGAGATATTCACCCAGCTTAGAGGAGAGCAGGCAAAGGTTAAAGCGATACAAAAGTAGGTAGAGCAAGCTAAGAAGAAAATATCTACCATTTTATCTCTATATGATGATGCTTTATCATGCAGAGCTCCGACAACCAACTATGCCCTATTCCTAACAAAGTGGTATCTAATATTGAAAGTTAAAGTTGTTAGAGTAGGGAAATCCTTTACCTGTAGGACCATAGAATAATTTGTCCAATGCTGTAACGATCAGGATCAGCAGGTCCAGTGCCTCTTGTGTGAGCTCTACATGCATAACTTCTTCTTAGAAGAGGACACTGAACTAAAACCTAGACCCTTCATAGGGGATGTATAGCTGCAAGTCTTCCTTTCATTTTCCAAAAACTAGATTAGGTGGGCCAAAGCCTACGACATCTTCTAGAAAAGAGAACATAGTCTAGATTTATGGGTTAGGGGAGAGCCTATGAAACCCTTGCAACTGATCGTCCAACATAAGAACTTCATGAGAAGGGTAGGTGTGAATTCTAGGCTAGGACCCATCCATAAAGGTATCATAGAAAATGCACGATAATACTTTGAGGACATTCATGAAGCGGCCTTAGCAGTAGCCAAGCAATGGTGGATGGTCTCCACAAAGAATGTGAAAAATAGGGAGCCATTCAATTACAGGAATTTCATGGATGCTGCCTCCAGGTTCCTTTCAAACAGCAGCTTAGTCTACACCATGGGGCATGCTTGGATGGGATACAAATACATAAATCCTCTCCTCTAGCTTCCTCCCGAGGATTATAATCACAATTACTAATTGCCAGAGGAAGCCATAGGCGCTGCCTTCGCACTTATAAAAATAAAACAAGGCTTCAGAACACACAATGAGAAGGCTTACCCTGCCTACTCCTTAACATATCTACATCTCAATCATCTGTTTGCATGAGGACAGGAAACTAGGTAAGTAGGGGAGTATATTGGGCCCAAATTAAGGTATGATTCTCACCCTGTAAATACTTCAAATTATGTTATAATTTCAAGGGAATCCCTCTTCAGATTAACAATAAGGAATAAAATATCATGAAAATGAGAACAATCTGAGTAATGATGAAAAGGATGTTTTATAATATGAAATTGAATTCTCTTATATCCACATGCAGGAAAGAAGAATGCCCGGACCAATAGGGAATGGAAGCCAACTAACAGATGCGAGCATATGAAATCCAAGCAATTCCAACCGCCGGTAGAAGGCAACCAAACGAATCCAAGCTCAAGAACTCAAACGACAGCCACACATAGCCGGCTATCGTTTGAGGAAAACTTTTGAAATTCTTGAAGATCGCCTTTAAAAGGGCAAAGGACGAAGGAGAAGGTGTCAAAAAAACAAGACAGGAGATCCATCCTGTAATAGACAAATCAGGAACAATCTGTCTAATTACATTTTGTAACATCACTGGATGTGATACAGAGCTTTGAATAATCATCTTTTGAAGTTTTTACAGTGCTAAGGTTTCTGGTGGTCTGGGCCCAACCTCTGGAAGCTCCATGCACATTTTCATACTTTGAATAGTTACAGAACCAGTGTTTGTGAATCTGATGCAGTTGTAATGCATATCTCCATTCAATACAAATATAGTTCTCTTTCTTTAAGATTGTTATAAACTGCGTTCTTAGAGTAGTACAAGTGCAATTTTATTTTCCGACTTATGGCAATGTTTTGTTAGATAGTTCCAGTTCCTTTACTGTCATTACATTTGGATTATAGATCGTAAATAAGCTAGTTTTATAATTATCTGTATTTATGAATCGCGTTCTCTTTCTAGCATAATGAAGCATTTAACCATTTGATAAGTGTTGCTTAATTAAGTCATACAGAGAACTCCATTCCAAAATTACTTAATTACTTGTTGTACGAGTTATTTAATTTTCTTCAGTCGTATTGTTGTTTCCTTACCGACCAGCTTAGTTATACTCTTGTTTCATTACTGCACAACTAGTTATACTGTTGCTTCATTATTGCTTAGTTAACTATACCGTTGATTCAATTCGATTCCATTTATGATTAACTTAGTTAGATTACTGTTCCGTTTAATTCCAGTACTATCATTTCAATGCCTGCTTGGTTTATTTAGATTGTTGTTCGATTCAGTTAAGCTCTTTTTCTATTCCATTAGAGAAACACAAATTCCTGTTGCTCAATCTTAAATTAAAAATCCATCCAAGTCAACTTTCATAGAATAAACAAGTTCAGGTACTTAGTAAATTCTTCGTCACAACTGACAAGGAGCATTTGTAGACCAGCTGACTTGCATATATTGTGCCAACACTCTTGGAATAAAAAGACTTACCCCGGGTTGATAATTAAATGAGGGAGCACTAGATTTGTCGATAAGAAGTCACCTCTATTCGAACCAACAAACATGAAGACAACACAAAAACTATAAGAGTCACAAATTCTCCAATAATAGGGAACTAGAATCCAACCATGGGAAATTGACATTATAAACTTAACTTCTATGCATAATCATTCAATAATAATTTGGAGCTCCATGTGACTTAAAATCCTCCAACTTTTCCCTTATATAAGCTTCATTTTAAGGAAGCTTACAAAGGTTATTTTGGAAATATGGAATTAGAAGTCCCATGAAAAATAGGTAGAGAGACAATTCTATTTTTTTAGAAATGTGGGAGTAGCCTCCAACAATTTTTGAATTTTTCAAAGGCGCTCGTAGAAGAAGTCCTTAAGATAACCTTGATATTAAATTTACTAGTAATTATTTTGGAAAGTGATATTAAATGAAGTTATGAAACACCATAAAGAGCAATCAGACAATATGATTGGAAGTTGAACGCAATGTTTCAAGGGAGAAAACAATTAATAAATCCCCCAATCACTACATTCACCTAAATGGGCAAAATTATTAGGAAATCAATCCCAAATCCCATTGATATATTAATCAAAAGTTACAAGTATTTCTTCTCATTTTAATTTACCTACCTAAACATGGTTGACCTTACTACAAAACTATTCATACTATCCTCTTTCTTTAGTTTTACAATTTAAATGATTGACTTTCCATACCTTTCTGAAATACAACTATTCTGCATATATTTTCTTTAGCTAAAATCATCCTGGAGAAACATTTGAAAGGATTCGAGAAGCATGTTTGCAGAAAATCACTAAACAAAAAAACTATTAAATTAAAATGTGAGGTAGGAAATCATAGACATATATTATAATTTATATGTGAACAATGTAAGGTAGAGTCTAAATGTTCCATTTTTTTCCCTTTATCAGACATATTTGTGTATGAATTTTTCCCAAAATCTAGCCAAAAATTGTCTGAAGCACATAATTGAGTTGTGAAATTCATATAAACTAAGTGCCTCAAGGATTTTTCAAGGCTCCAAATCCATTTATATATTTAAAATTGCATTTCAAACAATGAAAAGTATACATTCACCAAATATTGTATCATCAGATTCCAACAAAAATGCCAATTCACACAACAGTTAACTTCACTGTACTAAACTTTCACGTCGTTTTAAGGTCCATATTATTAAGAGATTTAATTTGTGACTAATAGACAAACATATGATATTGTCTTTTGTTCAAGAGAAAATAAAAGATATTGGAACCACAATATATAGATAATGTGTACCACAACTCGTATTAGACGAGAATATATACTTGATAAGAAGAGGTCAATGGTAATTAAGAATATTTCTCAATCAAGCTAATGTGATCATAAATAATAGAAGAAAACCTGTCATCTAACTTCTGTAGTATATCTCCTTACCATGTGCCAGCAGAAAACATGGATCAGTGTTCGATGATGTTCAGATAAAACTCTATGCAAGAATATAAACTTGAGGTTGACAAGGGCATTGACAGGTGGCCTTTAGAGGTTACTTGTTGATCCCGTGGCATTATATATTCCAATGAGAAAATAGATGAACCATCTAGATTTGAGGAGGCACATGCATGGAAAGAAGCGAGGTGACAGGCTGAAAAGATATTGTAGAATCAAGGGTTGGTTCCAAGCTTGCAACTAATGGGGGTGTTGCAGAGTATTGTGACAAGGTCGTTCTACCAAACAGGAGGAGTTCACCTCGATGATACTCCTGCTTCAATTATTTCCAAAAGAGGAAGTTTACCTAGCTTAGATCGGTTCTAAAGTAGCTAGTAGTTTTTAGATGTGTAAGACGAATTCTAATGTTCACATGTTGTTGATATCCCTGTGTGAGCAGATAGCCCTGGAAAACATCGAGTCACTTAGATATTTACATAGAGGTACAGAGTCAACTTGGGGACACAGGTTGCCCAAGTTTCCTCATTTTACATCCATAATAAGTAAGTTTACAACTATAATTATCAGCTTCCATCTAGATGACCTTGAAAGAAACTATAAAAACATAAACTACTTTCCTTTGTGAATTGCAATACTTGTGAATTTATTACAAACTATATATAATGAAAATAAGAAAAATAGGGTTAATGATTACAGTTTGATCATCTGCATCAATGCCTTCGCTGTCAAGAAGTAAGAGATTGTAGTCAGTTCGATCTAGAGCAGTCAACACTATTACCGATGAAATAGGTAACCTGACCTCAAAACGGGAACTCTAGCCCAAAAAGACTCAAAAAACATGGAAAAACACCCCAAAAACAAAAAAGTGTATTCCATAACACACTTGGTTTTTTTTGAAGGTCAAATTTCAACATTTTATAAAATTATGCTAAAAACAAAATTGTTTCTTGAAAAAAGGATTGAAAAAACACCCTCAAAACAAAACCAGTTGATGCTGGAATAACGAAAAAAAAAATTGTCATATTTTTGACATTTTAAAAAATAGAAATAACATTTTTAAAATTTTTAAATTTAAACATTAGAAAAACCTAAAATTTAAGAAAAAAATAAATTTAAAAAATAAAAACATTTTAAAGCTTAAAATTAAAAAATATATAGGAATAAAAAAAAAAATTAATTCAAACATTAAAAAAAAGAAAATATTTAAAAATTAAAATTTCAAAATATATAGAAATAAAAAAATAAAAATAAGAAACAAAATAAAAATATTAAATTAAAAAAAAAAACAACTTAAAAAAGAAAGAAATTATAAAAAATAAAACATAGAAATTAAATTTAAAAAAGAAAAAGAAAATGTTTATTAAATTTAAAAAAAGAAAAATTAATTTTAAAATAAAAAATTAAATTTAAAGAAATATATTAAATTAAAAAAAAAAAAAAAACATTATTGAAATTAAAAGTAAAAAAATGAAAAATGGATTAAAAATAGAAAACGAAAAAATAAAATACAATAAAAATTTTAAATTTAAAAAAATATATATTAAAAAAACAAATAGATTTTAAAAAATAAATTAAATTTAAATTATTAAAAATACTATATCTATATATATATATATATATATATATATATATATATATATATATATATATATATATATATATATGATTTTATTTAATTTAAAAAAAATGGTAATATTAAAATAACAAATTAAATTTAAAAAAAAATATTAAATTTTAATAAATAAATGAATAAGAAAATAAATTTTGAAATAAAAAATAAATTTTAAATATAAAGAAAAAAAAACATTGTTATAATAAAAAGTTAAAAAACTTTGAAAATCAATTAAAATTGAAAAATTGAAAAAAATAAATTAAAAAATATATATTAAATAAAAAATAAAATAAAAAAGAAATTAATTTGTAAATATTAAGTTTAATTTAAAAGAAAAATTGAATTTTAAATACACAATTTTAATTGAAATATAAAAATATAAAAATTTTATGTAATTAAAAAATAATAATAAAAAAAGTAAATTATTAAAAATTATTAAATTCAAATAAATTTTAAAAAAAATACACAATTTACTAAATTTTAAAAAATTAGACGAAAAACCTCAACATGAAATTTAATAATAAAAAAAAAATATGAAAAAAAGAAATTCAATTAAATAAAAAAAATACAAAATTTAATAAAAATTATTAACAAAATTTAGAAAAAAAAAATTAAAAACAAAAAAAATTGAATAAAATTAAAAAAAATGGAAACAAATTAAATTTCAAATATAAAAATTAAATAAAAAAATAATAATTTTAAATTTTTTGAATTAAAAAAAAAAATCAAATTAAACAAAAAAAAATATTAAAAATAAAAAAAATAAAAAAATAAAGAATTTTTTGATTGTGGTGGCGCCGCCAATCGGCCTCTCGCCTAGCTGCCAGTGGAGGCCGGCCCCTGGGCAGGGCCAATTCCGGGAATCGCCCTCCTGCAGTGGCAGGCCGATTCCAAGAATCGGCCTTAGGGAGATTCCCGGAATCGGCCTCTCGCCGCGTGAGGGCGATTCTCGGAATCGACCTCAGTGCGATTCCGGGAATCGCCCTCCCGTGATTGGAGGCCGATTCCGGGAATCGCCCTCCCGCGGCGGGAGGCTGATTCTGGGAATCGCCCTAAGGTCGATTCCGAGAATCGCCCTCCCGACGTGGAAGGCCGATTCCGAGAATCGCCCTCCCGCCATGGGAGGCCGATTCCCGGAATCGCCCTCCCGCGGCGGAAGACCGATTCTGGGAATCGGCCTCCCGCCCAGGTGGCGGCGGAGGCCGGCCACTGTGGAGACGGGGGGCTGCATGCAGCCTCCTCGCCCGCCCCGCAGCCGGCCTCCGACGTTACCTAGGCGAGAGGCCGATTGGCAGCGCCGACACGATCAAAAAATTCCTTTTTATTTTTATTTTTTTTAATTTTTAATATTTCTTTTTAATTTGATTTTTTTTTTAAATTCAAAAAATTTAAAACAATTTTTTTTTTTAATTGAAATTCTTTATTTTAAATTTAATTTGTTTTAATTTTTTTGTTTTTAATTTCAATATTTTAGATTAATTATTTTTTAAAATTTAAAATATATTTATTAAATCTATTAATTAATTTTTTTTTTAATGTTTTAGTTTATTTAGTTTTTCATTTTTAGAATTTATGAATTGTTTCATTAAAAAAGAAAATAAAAATTATGGATATTTGTTTTTTAATTATTTGCACGTGGTTTTTTTCATTTTTTTTTAATAATAGTTTTTTTAATTTTAATTTTCTTTTTCAATTTTAAATTTTGTTTTTTTTCTAAATTTGTTTTTTTTGTTAATTTTAAAATTTGTAATTTTCTTCTTCTTCTTATTATTTTTTTTAATTTAAATTTTTAAATTTAATTTAATTTTTTTTTTAATCTAAATCTTAATTTTGCAATTTAAATTATTTTTAAATTTTCTATTTTAATTTTTTTTAATTATATGGTTTTTGTTAATAACTTAGAAAAAAAATGTTTTTGATGTTTTTTTTTTAAATTTTTTTGGTTAATTTTTGTTTTTTTTCTTTAAATTATGTGTTATTTTTTTCAAATTTTGTCATTTCTTTTGATATAATTTTCGAATATTTTTGTTTTATTTTGTTTTTTTAATTTATTTTTGTTTAATTTTTTTTATTTTTACGAGTTAATTTTGATTTTTTTACATTTTTATTGGTTTTTTTTTATTGTTTATATATATATATATATATATATATATATATATATATATATATATATCTAAGTTTTGTGTTTTATTACCAACATGAAAATCATCACTCTAAAAAAAAAGTTGATGCTGCATCAATACGTTTCAAAATTAGCATGAAAATCACTAACATTTTAAAACAAATATTCATACTTCATAAATAAAAATATTAGAGTGTCAAAAATGTGCTAAAAAAAAAAAAGGTGATTCTGCATCACCACTTTTCAAAATCGGGTGCTTTTTATGCTACCAAAAAAAAAGTAGGTAACACTGCGATTACCTATTTCATCGGTAACGGTGTTAGTCCTCTTCAGTGGAGCACACCACATCAAAAGTTCGTTTGTACATGGTCGATGTGTAGAAGCAACCTGACAGCCACTACTGCTTCCAAGAAGATGTCAAATATATGAACATAAATAACATTGTGAGATTTTAACATCATAGATTAGAATGAGCTGAAATGTTTAATTCAATCTAAAGAGAAGCCATTTTTTATTGCAAGTATTTAAAGTGAGGAAAGGATTCCTGGAAACTGTTACAGAGGCTTATCACTTCATACACATGTAGATAATTTTTAAATTACTTTTCAATCATATGATTGAAAAAATACATCAAAAATTAATAAAAAAATATTACAATTGATGAAATTTACTTTTCAATAATATGATTAAAACAATACATGGAAAATTAATAACAATTATTACAGTTGATGATATCAAGTTATCAAGACTGCCTAAAAATACATTTGCATTATAACCCACAAACGTGGAAGTTTCAGTGCTCATGATAAATAATAATGCATAATATAAGGATGAAATGCCATCTATTTACATCCTTCAGTTCTGCAATATCCCACTCCTCTAAAATTTATCACCCGTAGACTACTTCCAGTTTGAGGTGTCTCAAACTTCAGTAAATTTTTTAAAGTATTTAAATGTCAATATACAAGAACTGATATAACATGAATGAGTCATTCAAACTGGAAATGCCTAGGTCAGTCATGCCCTGCATTGTTTCCCTGATTCGCATCTTGAAAATTTAACAAAAAATATTGAAATACAGTGGATTTATTTAGGAACTCCAACACACTTCGGTTCAGATGACATAATCCATAATAAACTCCAATACACGACATGAAAAACCTGTCTACTAAAATTTATTTGGCAATGTGCTTAGCTAAGAAAGAACATTAATAAATGTTTGTGTACAGATCCATGTTTGATGCAGGGAAAAAAAGGGGTTAATTCATGCACATTAGAAAATATTAATTCATTTACATCAGTCAGCTAAGCACTAAAAAAAAATATTCTTACAAGTACAATATTCTCCACCTTATGCATGAACAAGGCCTAAGGAAAAACCACATAAATATATATAGGCATATCAGGAGCTCTACAGGGCACACAAACGATAAGAATAAACATTATCAATTTGGTTCCAACAAAAAAAAAAGGATATGTCATAACCATACAATATGCACTTAAGTACATTTGATTGCAACCTGATCCATATAATGAAGTGTCTTTAATACTTTAGCTACCTACAATTAGTAATATATTAAAAACATGCTAGCTGGAAAAGTGTAGTGCAATTTTGCATCACAAAAGATAAGGGACAAGTGAAAACAAAAAAAGTTCCCCTTTCCTCAGGAGGATTATTTTATAAATTGCAATCCATTTGTATCTTATCCTTGGTCCTTTGATGCAAACTGAGGCATAGAGAAATTCTTAGGAATTCATTGATTGCTTATATGCTATTTGCAATCTAATATGAGTTTCTACAAAAACAACAAAGAAAGGTCATGTATGGGCATATCATTATCAATGAGGTAAAAGAGATGCAAGAATCCATTCTCTAAGGCCAAAAGTTCCCAATGAAACAACTCTCATATGAAGGAACTCTAGGAAACACTTGACATAAGTAACAAATCCAATCTGCACTTGATTGAAAGCAACAAATGGACCTTTCAGTAGAATATTGTTAATATTAAACAGAAAGCATGCATGCCACATGATTATTTAGAACCAAAGATCAGTACATTAGAATCAAGAATTTGGCCATAAACAAAGACATTTTTAGGAATGTTAAATGCAATGGGGAATCCCATCTCATATGAAGTGGGATACTTAAAAGAGAAAATATATAAATGATAAGAAGTAAGCATTATATATTACGTTAGAAGGAAAATTGGGCAAGAAATAAAAGTAGAAATGTTAACAAGTCCAAAATAGAGCATATCCAATACTAAGAAAAGTTAGCTAAAATAAAAAAGGCAATAGAAAATTGAGAGTGACTAATCGAAATGATGTTTGCAGAAATAAAAACATGGAAAAGTCACTTTGTTTAGGAAATGAATAAAAAATTTCCATCTTCAAAAACTATGACATGCTTGAATTAGAATAATGGGAAAGAATTTTATTCCTCCAACTATCAAAAAAAAGTCAATGAGAGAACTAAATACAGTTAAATCAGATCATTATGCACTGTATACCTAAATCCTCAAAATATATACCCCTGCCCACAAAAAATAGAGGGAAGAGAGAGAAGAGAGAATTTGTAGCTTAATATATTTCTTCGTATTAAAACTAAATTTATAATTGTGTTTTTCCATAGTATATTTTCTCTTTTCATTTTGATGGCTTCTCCATACCATATTTCATTTATTTTCGTCGATATTTCCACACTTTCCTTTTCTCTACCATGAATTGAATTTTACCCTTTTTGGATTTAATAGTGTCATTCCCATGTTTTGATGTGTTTAATATTGTGCTTACACTGTACAATTAAGTATGCACCAACCTCAACTAAATCATAAGCATGTAAAATGGATATAATACCTTGAAAGTTTTAATTTTGTGCTAAAGCACATTAGTGTCCAAGAAAATAAAATTGATGATGCTTTAATTAGAAAATTTCTGATGAGGAAGGAAAGTGAAATCCAGGTAATGGGGTTTGATTTTATGAAATAATTTCATGGAGAAGATGTTGATTTCAGAGAGGCTTACAAGGCTTGCAAGATAGAAGTCCATGGCTGGAATTTGTTTTCCAGGATAGACTAATCTTTAAGAATAACCAGCTTTGTATACCCAAATTCTCTATGAGAGAAAAATTGATAAAAGAGAAACATAACGCAGGTCTTGTTGGTCAATTTGGCCATGACAAGACATTTGAGCAGTTAAAGCACTTATACTACTAGCCAAAAATGAAATCAGAGGTACACAAATTTGTTAATAAGTGTACAATTTTTCAACTTGCCAAAGGTAAGAGTCAAAACACTGGTTTATACACTCTTTTGCCTATTCCTGATAGGCCATGGGATGTTATTAGCATGGATTTTTTGCTTGTTTTTCCAAAGACTCAGAAGAGAAATGATTCCACTTTTGTTGTAGTTGATAGATTTTCCAAAATGGCCCATTTTATTCCATGTTTCAAGACAGGTCGTGCTTCTGATATTGTTAATTTGTTTCTAAAATAGTGGTTAGGTTGCATGGCATCCCAAGAACCATTGTTTTAGATCGAGATAAAAGATTCTTAGGCCATTTTTTGAGGACCCTGTGGAAGAATATTTGGATAGAGTTGGATTTTAGCTCAGCCTACCATCTGAAAAATAATGGATAGGTAGATTTAGTGAACATGAGTCTTGGTAATATCTTAAGAAGGTTCATAGGAGACAACCCTAAGCAATGGGATCAGGTCCTAGCACATGCATACTTTTCCTATAATGACACTTTTAATAGAAGTACAGGCCAGTGCCCTTTTCATACTATGTATGGCATGAATCCTAAGGAATTTCTGAACTCAGGCATGTAGGGAGAGCAGAACAAAGAAGTGCAACATGGGAAGAGTTTGCAACAGCAATGCAGGAAATTCACAAGCAAGTCAAGCATAAACTGCTAGAAGAAAACATTAAGTATAAGGCCAAGAAGATTTCTGGAAAAGAATCATATTTTTGAGTTTGGGGACATGTTAATAGCTCACCTTAGGAAGGAAATATTTCCAAATGGTGAATACAACAACTAAAATGGAAAAATATTGGACTGTGCAAGATTTCGAGGAAATTTTCTAATAATGCATATGAATTAGAACTGCCTCCAGGATTGGGAATTTCCGATATGTTTAATGTTTCAAACCTCTATAAATATTTGGAAACTTCTACATCAGCATCAAGAAGCAGTCAACAACAACATGAATTAGCCATAAATTAGGAAAACCATTTTCCTTCAACAAAAATTTTTCAAATTAAAAAAAATTATATAATAGGCTCATTAAGGAAACTAGAGGAAATAAGTATTATGAGTACTTAGTGAAGTGGATGGACCATCCAATGGAGGATGTGACTTGGATGACTTCCACACTTATACAAAAAAGTGGCAAGGCCATTAATGAACCCATGTAGGAGCCATGAACAGTTTTCAGCCTCAGGAGCATGATGGAGGAGTATTGCTCATTTCAAAGGACCATGTGGTTAAACTTTACTAGAGGTGTTGGAGATTGGACCGTCATGAGTTTACTTATTAGATTAGGAATTTTAATGGATATGGCATGTAATAAGGCTTGATTGGCCATTCAGATATTTGTTATTATTAATTGATGGCCTTTTTCTTATTAGTCCATGTTAATGAACAAAAAAAGGCTTAAATTAGCTTATGTTAGTGAAGTTTGTGAGAAAATCCATGTATTTAGGATTTGCACCTAAAATCAATTTTAATTTCCATGTTACTGTGAAAATGGAAATAAAATAACCTCCATAGCTCACTTAGAGCATCAAGAGGTCCAATATGGAATCTTATGAAGGTGCTTGTCTCCTTTTTGTGTTCTGTATATTTTGTGCATTCCTTGAAGGTTCAATTCAGTTTTTCTATGCATATTTGTGTTGCTGAGATGAGTTTCCATGTATCGATGAGGCGCTTTTATTTTCTCTATTAAATTATACCTTGCAAGTTCTAGTTGGGCAGGGATAAATTTCCTTCAGTGGTCGCAAGAGACAGGTCTAAATTGATCAAAATTTATTTTATTTTACTACTTCGAAGCAAGATCAATAGAGGAACACATCACCAGAATATTTTTGGAGCAATACAAAGTGGTTGGAATGGAATACAGTTTCCTTTACTTTGTTTATAGGGTTGTTGTTAGTGTGAGTTAATTCCCCTAGCAATTAGTTGGAGTGGGATATAAATAACTACCCTAGAGGTTTCACATGCCTTTAAAGAGAACACATTTAGAGCCACAGCGGATTTTCCTTCGTGCATTAAATCAGAAAGGGGTTTTGGCTTCCATCAAATACACTCAATCTCAAATGTCCTAGCTTCTACACCATAGCCTATTATTTCTCTATAGAGTATGCCACATTAAACACACTATCATTTTTCAAATTTAATTAAAGATATTACTATGTCTTCTCCAATGAAGAAAAAAAGATATTCCGCAAAATATTTTCACGACCAACCTAATTTAAAATGAAGCTCTTCACTTGATGTGCCTAGCTGCAGACGGAAACAACACCAAGAGGCCCTTTCATGAGCTGCAGAGTTGCGACAACCTTCGGGTCCATTCTAAACTTGCCCTTATCACTTCAATATACCAACCTTAGGGGCCTGGCTAGGCCATTTGGAGTCGCGATCGTGGGAGTTGAAGGACTTTCTGGAGATAGATCGCCTTCTTTCTGCTTACCTGACCCTGAGGGGGTTTGAATCACAAACATTTGCATCATCTTTGCTGGATATAACACAGAGGAAGTAGCGCACCCTCTCTGCTCCGCTCATCCCGATTTTTAGTTTTAAGTTTATTAAAACACTTATAATACATACATACATACATACATACATACATACATACATACATACATATATATATATATATATATATATATATATATATATATATATATATATATATATATATATATATATATATATATAATAAAAATGATATTCTCTTTGATATATATTATAATTTGTTTTAATTTAATTTTTTGATGTGATATACATAGCACAAATTATATATACAAACTTTATGGTGGATATATGTCCAAGAATCGTTGTATTGACTTGGAGGAAGGACAGGGCTCATATCGAACACATTTCAAAAAAGTTGGAATAATTTTTAGTTCATGCAAATATCCTAGATAGGATGGGGTACATGTGATACTCGGTCTTTCTGATAAATCTCTTTAACAATGCTCTAATCATTTTATAGTGGAATGGAAATATGATGTGGAAAGGATTTCTCTTCAAGTTCAAATAAAACGAGATGGAAAATGAGGATTTTTGCAATATAGTTCATGAATCATGGTCCAATTACCTGTGCATGATGGATTATCTTGGAAGGAGGTAGTTTCCCTGAAGATTCACATCTTAAAGAGGGTGGTAAAGAGATGGGAGCTAGAAAAAATGGTAGCACATCAGAAAAGAGATGGAGGACATTAAGGCAAAGATGGTTCACATAAACTACACTATGCAATGTTAGATTTCTTTCACGAGCACAAATTGACGAGGTACGAGAGTTGGAAGCTCGTAAATGATACATCCATAGACTATAGGAGGAAACAAGGAGACTAAAAAGCTATGTTATATGGTTAAAGGTGGGGGGCAAAAAAATGCATTTTCTCTAGAGTTATGCTATGATGTGCAGGGACAAGAATAATATTTGGGAGGTTGTACCTGAATATCGGGAAAATTTAACGACCACTAAGGATATCTTATAGTATTTTGTGTGATAATTTTGGGGCATATTTACAGCAAGGGAGAACGTGGACATTGATAATCAGTTGGAGTTTATCAATTCCTTCCCACAAATGTTCTTGAAGGAATTGGTTTTGGAGATTGACAAATCTATTTCCCTAAAGGAAATCACAATTTTCCTTAAAGATTTTTCTTAAGATAAATGGCCCTACCTAGACAAATGAACAGTTGAAGTCTTCTTACACTTGATTGATATTATCAACCATATCATCTAAAAACCCATAATAACTATTTTCAGATTCTCGAGGATGTCTGTCACTCCTGGAGGAAACATTAGTGACCTAGAATACTGCAGTTATCCCACTATCAGAAGCTTTCTTGTTATTATCCAACTATTTGATGCGAAATTTACGAAAATTGTACCACATAGCCTTGTGGTGTTTCAACTGGAATATGCCAAAAATGAAAAAGGTGCATTCTCAATTATGGTAGGGCAACCTCGTGAATTGAGAAATATAACATTTCATTCCAAGTGGAAGTACAATATTAGTACCTTCACAATGACAACCTTGATATTAAACAATAAAATAAACCAGAACAATAATTATCAAATACAATAAAATAAATTCAATAATAAAAACAAAAATTAAAAACACTACATAAAAAAATAATATATATACATATATAGACAAATTATGTACCTTAACGATTATTAATTCTTTTATATTCTAGCTTCCATAGCTCAGGTGTCATTCTTCATGGTTTTAATCATGTTTCTTCTTTATCATTGAAATTTTTTTTTTTTCAGTAGTACAATACTTATGGTTCCTAGAGAGAAAGTGCCTAAACTTATCAAACACCATCTTTCCTAAGTGTGGAAAATGATGATACTTCATCTTAGGGACACAAAATGGATATGAAAATCTACCCTTTGTTTGAAGACCTACAATAGATGGATCAATGACAATTATATAATGAGATCATTTTAAAAACATGTAATGTGGTATATCTAACTTAAATAATTATATACTATATTAAACTTCAATGAAATATTACATACCACAACAATGTGTTAGTCCTGGAGCATCATGAATTGTCCATAGAAGCATTCCACGACATTGAAATCTCTTCTGCTTGATTGGTTTAGTGATGTCATACATAGTGATGCCATGCCATAACTTTATTAGCTCATTGATAATAGGCTCGATATATACATTCATATCATTGACCTGGTATACTTACCTAATTGATCAAAATTACGGTAAATAATTACTACCATAATATATGTATATATAAGTAATTAAATAGATAAAATATATTATGCAAAAAAAGAGAGAAATGTAAATGTTACATTCGAAAAAATAATGTATCAAATACTTGGAATAATCATAGTCAACATTATGTGTTCCCTCTTTATTGACATCAAAGGAGGAATGTTATTGTTGATAATGAAAATAGGCCACACTGAGTAAGTAGACCTAAGCTCTCCAAATGGATTAACACCATCATCTACCAATGAAAGCCTGAAATTACGAGGTTCATTTTTAAAATCTACATATTTTTATTCGATTTCCCTAAATGCAAAACCATCTGCATGAATTCGAAGAACACCATCTCCACTTCTATTCTTTGAATGGAAGTCCATAAAATATGCTATGCTCTTACACCTGAACATTCGATGAAAACATGGAATTATGGGAATATGACGAAGAACCTTTTGCGGCACCTTTTTTCTAAGTTGATCATTTTGATATCTATTGGTACCGCATCTCAGATATTCTGTTTTCGACACATGTTCTCCGTAATATATAATATCATGTTTAGGAAATTCATCTATAGTGTTATATTCCATTCCAAAGTCTTTCATAACAGCACATAAATATTTATATGTGCCGGGTAAAGTATTTTGCAATGGTAACAAAAATTCACCCAACAATCTAAAACATAAACAAAAACTAGTTAGTGTAAATATTATTAATCATATACAACTATTGAATTATTATTTTAAAAATTTATTACAACTAAAAAAAGGGAAAATAATCAACATTTACATATATGTGATCATATATAAATATTTCATACCTTAGGATCGGTGTCATACATCTCTTCGACAAATTACTCATAACCTTTAAGTTCACCAACAACAATGTAGCAGAGAGAAGAGTTGCGTTTGAGTTTTGAAAAAGTCGTTCATTTCATGTTTCGATTAGAGTTACATCATAAAAATCGTGACTATATCCACCATCATCATCGAACTCCCCATACAAGTCATGCCGTGTGAGGCCACCCAAGCAAACCCTTGAGTCTATCATATTCCGATTTTTGTTGTACTAAATTTCCATTTCATGAACTCACATCAAGTAATCTTCAATTTATGTCAACATACTCAATTTTGAAATGGCCAATATGGCACAAGGGAGCAAATGACAAGTGGGTTAGATGAATGTGCACAAGGCACACAGGTAGTCACAACTTAGAATTTTTGATACCACCACCCTCACATGACAACCGGACCCTAACGCATTTCCTATGGTGCCCTCACACGACATGACCTAACCCGCCCAAATGAAGGAACGAGGGAGAAAAATGAAAATGGATCGCACACATGTGCACAAGGAACACATGCAGTCACAAATTAGCATCTTTTATATGACCACCCTCACACAACCTGACCCGACCCGTCTCGCCCTAACATGCCCCAACCTGCCCTCACATGACCTGACCCAAATGCGTTCCTTGGGTGCCTTTAGATGACCTGACATGACCCGACCTACCCTAACGTGTTTCCTAGGGTGATCTCTTCTTATGACATGGCACAACCCTACCCGACCCGAACCGAACGTGTTTCCTTAGGCGCTATCACATGACTCGACCCTCTCGAACATCGAAGGCATGAAAGAGAAAATGGCAAACAGGTCACATGAACGTATACAAGGCACATGGGTAGTCACAACTTAGAAATTTTGATACGATCTCCCTCACACTATCCAACACGAACACGTTTCCTATGGCACTCTAACATGACACGACCTGACCTACCTGAATGAAGGGCACACTAGGGAGAAAACGGAAAACGGATCGCACAAGCATGCACAAGGAACATGGGCGGTCACAAATTAGCATTTTTTATGTGACCTCCCCTACATGACCCAACCTGACCCGACCCGACCTGCCCAAACGAGTTTCCTTGGGCAACCTCACATCGCATGACCCAAACCGACTTGACCCGACACGCCCAAACACTCTTCCTTGGGAGCCCTCAAACAGCTCGACATGACCCGACCAGGCCACGTTCCTTTGACACCCTCACATGACCTGACCTGACCCAACCCACCGCAATGCATTTTCTTGGGCACCCTCTCAGTACACCACGACCCGATGACCCGACCCGACCCGAACACGTTTCCTTGGGGACCATCACACGACCTGACATGACTTGAACTGCCTAAACTTCGAAGGCACGAGGGACTAAACATAAAACAGGTCACATGAAAATGCAATACAATGCACATGGGTAGTCACAAATTAACATTTTTTATACAATGACACTCACACGCCCTGAACCGACTCAACTTGACCCACCTGAACGCATTTCCCTGGGCACCCTCACACAACCCAACCAGGACCGACCCAAGCTGACTCGTCCAAAAGCGTTTCCCTGGGCGCCCTCACACGAACCTATCCGACCCACCTTCAATTGCTCGAACGCATTTCCTTGGTTGGCGTCAGACGACATGACCCAACTTGACCCACCCAAACACGTTTCCTTAGGTGCCCTCACACTACCCGACCCAACCCACACAAATGTGTTTCCTTGGGTACCCTGACACGACCCAACCATACCTGACTCTCCTAAATGGATTTTCCTAGGCGCCCTCACATGACACGACCTGACTAGACCCGAATTGCTCGAATGCGTTATCTTGGGTAGTCCCACATGACACGACCGAACCCGACCCGACACGACACAAGCAGTCACAACCTATAATTTTTTATACGACCACCCTCACATGACACGACCAGGCCCGACCCATCTCAACCCAACCTGCCTGAACATCAAAGGCACGAGGAAAAAAATGGAAAACGGGTCACGCAAGCATGTCCTACAAGGCATGTGGGTGGTCACAACTAAGAATTTTTGATATGTCCACCCTCACATGACCCAACCCGACCAGACCAGACTCGACCTGCTCAAATGAGTTTCCCTCGGTGCCCTCACATGACCCGACCCAGCTCGACCCACCCAAACTCATTTCCTTGGGTACCCTCACATGACTTGACCGAACCTCACTCAACCTAGCTGCACACATTTCGTTGGGTACCCTCACATGAACTGACACCACCGGACCCAGTCAGATACGTTCCTTCGGCACCCTCACATAACCCGACCTGACTTGATCTGCCCGAATGTATTTCCTTGGGCACCCTCAAAGTATGACACGACTCAACCTGACCTGATGTGAACACATTTCCTTGGGCACCATCACACGACTCGATGTGGCCCGACCTGCTTGAACATCGAAGGCACGATGGAGAAAATGAAAAATGAGTTGCATGAACGTGTAGTGCAATGCACATAGGTGGGCACAACTTATCATTTTTTATATGACCACCCTCCCAGGACTTGACCTGACACGACCTGACCCGCCCGAATGTGTTTCCCAAGGCACCCTCACATGCCCTAACCCGACATGCTGCGACTTTCTCAAACATGTTTCCTTGGGCACCCTCACCCATCACGACCTTACCTGACCTGCCCAAACATGTTTCCTTAGGTGCCCTCACATGAATCGACCTGACCCACATGAATTCATTTCCTTGGATGCCCTCACAAGACCTGACTTGACCATACCCTCTCTAACACATTTTTCTGGGCGCTCTCACACAACACGACCCAACCCAACCCAACCCTCTCCAATGCATTTCCTTGGGCAACCTCACATGACATGATCGGACCTAACCTGATATGACATGGGTGGGAACAATTTAGCATATCTAATACGACCACTATCACACAACTGGACCCGACCCAACCGAACCCGCCCAAATTTAGAAGGCAGGAGGGATCAAACAGAAAACAATTCGCACAAAAGTGTAGTACAAGGTGCACGGGAAGTCACAACTTAGCACTAGTAATCCAATAGTGTTATGCTAATCACAACCATTTCTCTTTGTCGAACAATGTTGATTTCCTTCTAATATGTTCCAATAAGTTCGATCTGTGCCAGGGACACATACATCATCTATACATCTAATTCGATTTAGAATCGTTTAGAAATGCAACTCTACCTATGAGAATAAATGATCCACTTAACTAAGTGGTTAGATTATCGCTTTCATACGGCGAGAGTCATTGGTTCAAATCCAATAGTACGTTTTTTATATGGCCACCCTGACAAAACTCGACTTGACCTGATCAAACGTGTTTCCCTAGGTGCCCTCACATGACCTGACCCGACCCACCCAAACATGTTTCCTTAGGCACACTAACATGACCCGACATGACCCAACCTAGCCAGATGCATTCCTTGGGCGCCCTCACATGACCTGACCTGAACCAACCCGTTCTAACCCGCCTAAAAATCGCCCTTCCAAAACATTCTTCTGAAACGTTGTAATTTTGATGCTTTATCATGAAACATCACTATTTCGATGATAGGCCTAAATGTCGTGCTTCTGACACATGGTTCCTAAACGTCACACTTCCGACACATGGTTCCTAAACGTCGTAATTATGATGCATTGTTCCTTAACGTCGTAATTGCGACACTTTGTCCTGAAATGTCGCTATTCCGACAATACTCCCTAAACATCACTAGAGCGATGCTTGTTGGGAGGATTAATTTTTTTAGAAAACTTGGTGAGCTTTCTAGCGATACCTCAAAACTGTTGGAACTAAAGTGTCAGAAAATTGACCATATGTACTAGTGTTTGGATTTGAGAAAGAAACTAAGGAAAGCAAGGAAGCACAAGGAGATAATTAGATCAAAATCTAGAACGAACTTACTTTGTAGGTAATGAGTTGCATGTGTGATATCCTTGCTAATTTTTGGATGCATGATATGTGAATGCGGTTCCTTGTTTATGTGTTTTCATTGGCATCGATATTTTCCTATATTTATAGTGGTTTCAACCTTACGTTTCCATTTCCTATATAGCTATGGTGTTGTGGGTGTCCCAAATTTTTTTGTGATTGGTTCTCAGGTTTCCTTTGGCTGTGGGTTGGAAAAAAAGTTTTGGAGCCCTGGACCAAATTGGGTTAAATTACTATTTCCAAGAGCCTACATGTTAGGAAAAACACTATGGAGCCTTGTGGGTCGAGTTAGTAGTCCCTTGAGCCACAGGTGGGAACAAATGCATTGGAGCCTTGATTTAGCTATAGTTTGAATTACTAGTTCCTAGAGCCCTAGAGAGTTTTAGTAGAAACTGATATGGCTGATGTTAGTGCATTTTGGACCATATAGGTTAGATCACACTCGCTGAGGGTTGAGGTGGTTTGGCCTCTGGAATCCATGGTTTGTTTTGTTTTATTTTATAACCCATATGATCCATATTCATGCTTGGAATATGGCACATAGGTGATTGGATGAAAGAGAGTGTTTTTTCGACCCAATCTATGTCAAGGTGGTATGTGGAAGTCCCAGACTTGGTCAACATTATTATATGTTAATATGACCTATTTTCTATTATAATATATGAGCACTTGTCTTGGTTATCGTTTGGATACTATGGTTTATTTATTACGATCTCAATCTTGGTTATATGTTGGTTATATACCTAGATATATGATGTGCTCTAGTTATGGATTGTGTTCATAATTTCTTGAGTTACTGGATGGTTGATGAGTGCATGTGTTAGGTCCCTATATTACTAGTGTAGTCCCATATTATTGTTAGTGTAACCCCCTTATTGTTATTGTTGTGCCCCTGTAACCCCAATAGTGTTATTATTTGGCCCTTACATTACTATTGTTTGGTTGGCTAGGATTATATTGTGACCCCATGGACTCCTATATATAGAAGGATGTTTTTTCGTTTTTATCATCTAAGAATTATTCATTTATGTAATGCAAAGGAGGTTTGTCCCTTGAAGTGGCTTATTTTTAAGGCATTAATCTCTTTTCTTCTATTTTTGGAGCTGGTTTCATAACATATGGTATCATAGATTTGGATTCTAAGGTTTCAATGCTCCAAACAGGTCATCATGGAATTTTTGCTAGAACATTTTTTCTAAGAAGGTTCAGAAGATGAAATTATTATCACGTGAAGCTGAAATCCCAAGGAACTTTGTGTAAAAATTTCAGATCTTTGATAAAAATATTTACAAAGATATGATCTGTGGAATTTAGGGATTTTTCATGCTCCCGAATTTCATCTCAAAGTGGTGACCATGGGAAAATATTCATAAATCTCTCTCTGAGAATCAGATTGGAATTCTGTAAAAATTTGCCACAAATGCATAGACGGTAGTTTCCTGTATAAAAAATTGCGAGCCGAAGGAGGAAAAAATGACACTTGGCATGCCATACAATTTATCTCTACTGAACTAGTACATAATTAGGTCATTGTGGGAGATTTGGCATAACGTTTCATTGAAGAAACCAAAACCTATCGAATTCAAAAGAAGATTCATAGGGCTAACACAGGACCGAATTTCAGATATTGAAGGTCTGAAATCACAGAGATAATTTAGTTTCAATATCGAGCTCCTCAAAATAAAGAAAAAGGTGTTTATGTTTTTTCCAATTGCACAAGTCTTATTTGAGAAATCCGTTTGAATTGATTCCAAGGGCATATTTTAGAATAGATATCATTATTGGGTTCTAAAATGCCCCCTAAAAAGAATTCAAAACCCATTAAGCCTTCAGAATGCTCTATTATGAATCATGAAGACGAAGAAGTGCAACACGACATATCAAAATTACAAGAGCAAGTGCACCAAATTTCGCTCCCGCAAAGAGAAAAAAAAATGAAATGAAATTTTTGAAGAAAGGCATGGAAGCTAAGATGGATGATTTGAACAAAGGAATGGAAGTTAAGGTGGTTGGTATGGAAGCTAGATTGGAAGCTAATATGGATTACATGGAAGCTAAGGTCAATGAGAAAATGAAAGACAACATGGAAAACATGAAGAATGATATAAAAGCATGCATGGAAGGTTTGACAAAGTTGATACACAAAATGTTTCCTAATGGCGAAAAGATAGTAAAGGAAACTCATGTTTAGAACAAAACAAATGTTAATCGTGATTTCATAAACTCTAATATTGGATGGAAGAACTACGATATTAAAAATATGGATATGAGGAATTTTGATGGCAAGCATCTCGTAACATGGATACTACAAATTGAGCAATATTTTGATCTCAATAATGTGAAAAACACACAAAATTTACACATTTCAACTTTACATTTATAACCAAATACATTTGTATGGTATTGATGGCTTTGCTCTCTTAAACAAATTGTCACTAGGTCAATTTTTATGGAGGAAATTATAACACATTATGAGGATACAAAGAGCAATACCTTCTTTAGCCAATTGATAAATCTCCAACAAAAGGGTTCAGTGGTGGAGCACATTGAGGACTTCCAAAAATTTAATATAAGGGTAATTGATATTCCAGAGGAACACATGATTGATGTCTTCATAGGGATTTTCAAGGATAACATCCAACATGAGGTTCGCCTTGGGAACCTGATTCATTGGAGAAGGCATTCAGGTTGCCAAGAAAAATTGAATGTAAAATTATGGAAACAAGGAAGCCTACCACTCACATCTATAAACATGGAAGTCTTGCTATATCTAGACTTCCACAACTTACAAGGTTGACACCACAAAAATTGGAAGAAAAAAGAGAAAAAGGGCTTTGCTACAGTTGTGATAGAAAATATAGTAAAGGTCATAAGTGTGTCGAGAAAAAAATATTTTATATAGATTTTGAAGAGAAGGAAGAAAATGAGCAAGAAAATTCAAAAGAAGAGGATATACACTAGGTACCCACCCTAGAATAAGAAGAAAATTGTTTGACCATATCATGTAATGCATTGGCAGGAATTACCACTCCCCAAACTCTCAAGATAGAAGGACATATGAAGAAGAAAAAGGTAATAGTTTTGGTTGATTCAGGTAGTACCCATAATTTTATTTATTGTAAGGTAGCCAAGAAATTGAATTTTTTCCTATACCCAACACCAAAATGTCAAGTGATGGTTACAAATGGAGGAACTATAAATTTCTCTGGAAAATAACATAATATCAAGCTAACCATGGGTTGATATGTACTTAATAGTCCAATGCTTTCCATTCCAATGGGAGGCGTTGATGTTGTACTAGGAGTACAATGGTTACAATCTTTGGCGACGAAAGCTTTTAATTTTCAAGAACTTTTCTTGAGATTTTATTCAGAAGGAAAGGAAGTTGAATTACAGGGTATCGCAGGGAAGCCGGGAAAGCTAATAAGATATAATGTCATGACAAAGCTTATGAAGAAAGAACAATGAGGCATAATTGCAAAATTATGCCCACTAGAAGTTCCAACATCAAATTCATCTATTTCTCCAAATCTCCAGAAAGTCTTGGAAAATCATTCCAAGGAATTTGAAATAACCAAAGGACTATAAAATATTCGTGTTCATGATCATGCTATTAATCTGATTCCAGGAGGTGTTCCTTTGAACATCATACCTTACAAATATCCTTATGTCCAAAAGAGCGAAATTGATCGTATGATCACAGAAATGTTAGAGGTTGGTATAATTCAACCAAGTAAAAGTTCTTTCTCTACTCTAGTAGTATTGTTGCATAAGAAGGATGGATCACAGTGAATGTGTCAGGATTATAGGGATCTCAATAATCTCACTACTAAAGATAAATTTCCCATTCCTGTGATTGATGAATTACATGGAGCAAATTATTTTACCAAATTTGATGTTCATTCAGGATATCATCAAATTAGAATGAATACTGAAGAGATTCCAAAAACAACATTTCGAACTCATGAGGGTCATTATGAATTTTTCGTCATGCCTTTTGTCCTTACGAATGCACCTTCTACATTTCAAGGGTTGATGAATTCCATTTTTAAACCCTTCCTTAGAAAATGTGTGCTAGTATTTTTTGATGATATACTAATCTACACAAGGTCTTGGAAGGATCATGTTGAACATGTTGACAAGGTGCTCAAACAATTGGAGGAGAAACAATTATATGAAAAAACATCCAAATGTTTTGTTGGAGTACAAAAGGTGGAATATCTAGGTCATATTGTATCTGATGAGGGTGTTAAGGTAGACCCTAAAAAAATTAAAGCCATTAAGGAATGGAAAGTCCCCACAACCATAAAGCAGTTGCGAGGATTTCTCTGGTTAATAGGGTATTATCACATGTTTGTTAAGAATTATTGGAAAATAACAACGCCTCTAAAAAAAATATTGAAGAAAGAGGCATTTTCATGGACTCTTGAAGCAACTGAGCCCTTTGAACATATTAAAGAGGCAATGTGCCTAGCACCGGTCTTAGCTACACTAGACTTCACAAAAACCTTTATTGTGGAATGTTATGCCTCAATAAATGGAATTGGTGTTGTTTTAATGCAAGAAGGAAGATCCATTTCTTTTAAAAATCATCTAACCAAAGGAAATTATTTACAGAAAGCTATTTATGATAATGACATGTTGGAAATACTACATGCACTAAATAAATGGCAACCTTACCTAATGGGAAGACACTTCAAGGTAAAAACTAATCATGATAGTCTTAAACACTTTCTGGAACAAATACAATCTTCAAAAGGGTAGCAAAAATGGGTCACAAATTTGTTGGGTGTTGGGTCGAGGGGTCCTAACCCAGGTTCAGTGGTTAAGGTTTGCGAACAAACCCCTATACCACTGGCCCTTTTGACAGTGACCTGCTTGCGTAGGTCAAAGTCTCACCCGAAGCAGTATGGGTGGGTGCTGGAACCAGGTTTCTGCACCCTGAGAGAGGATAGGTAAGCCAAGAAGAGTTGTGTCTAGCTTTATAATGACTAGATCACCTATCTCAGAACTAGATCTATAGATCTCCTTCACATTCACGTGTGCAAGGTCAACTATACTTGCTGTACTCAAAAAATCATATACTTTTTAAAACATTAGTGCAACATTACAATTATTCTTTGAATAAAACATAACAGAACAGACCTAGATGCAGAAGAAACATTTAACACAATACCTTCGCAGCTTAACACAAAATATGCATAACACAAGAGTTATCAAATATTCACATCAACAGTACAAATATATTCAAATACAAAACAACCTATCTCATTCATTAATCCTTTAGTTCCTTCTTACAATACGCAAACCTCACCTGCGAACACATCAGTAGGGTTTGCACACAGCAGGACTTGGGATCTCCACACACACAACCAATAAGAGTCCTTTCCCCAAAAACCAAAACAGATCTACTAAGCCACAATTCTCATCAAGATCTCATCATATTCTTACCTTATTATTCAAAACATCCCTCTATTTATAACAATCTAGCCTAATCTTTCATATGGTCCGCAAACCATGGTTTGCAGACTCTAGGTCTACCCTTTGACCCATTACAATGCTTTTGGGGCTTTGACCCACCCCAAAACCCCTGCGCTAGACTAAATATAATAAAAAATATGAAAAATTGGACCAGTTTCGCAGCTTGCAGGAGAACCTGTTCCAACATTGGGTTATGAATTTGAAATCATCTACAAAAAAGGGAAGCTAAATGTTGTTTCAAATTCACTGTCAAGAAAGGATTAAGAGGTGGAAGCATTTCTTTGTGACATTTCTATTATCCAACCATATTGGATAACTGAAGCAAGGGATGAATGGAAGAAGGACAAAGAAGTGTGGACACTCATTCAAAAGTTGCAGCAAGATCCTAGTACATATGATACATTTAATTGGAAAAATGATTCATTATGGTACAAATATTGAATATATATTTGTAAGAATTCCCAACTAAAAAAAATATTGTTTTGGAATTGCACACTTCTCCTTTAGGAGGAAAATCAGGAATTTGGAAAACTTACCAAATGGAGAATAAATAATTTTGTTTGGGATGGCCTTAAATATGATATTCAAAATTTTGTGGCAAATTTTTTGGTTTGCCAGCAAAATAAAGTTGATACAATTAGGACCTCGGGTGTTCTATAACCTTTATCAATTCCAAGTTAACGTTGGGAGGGGCTTTCAATGGATTTTATCACAGGTTTACCTAAGTCCAAAGGAAACAGTTTCATCTTGGTGGTAATTGATAGAATTACCAAGTATGCACACTTTTGTGCATTATCTCATCCATTCAAAGCAAGTACAGTTGCTACTGCATTTATAGAAACAAATCAAAAGCTATATGGAAACCCAAAGATTATTTTAAGTGACAAAGATCCCATTTTCACTGGAAATTTTTGGACAAAACTATTTTCTTGTTTCGGTACTCAACTAGGTCATAACTTATCTTATTATCCTCAATCCGATGGTTAAAATGAGATAGTGAATAAATGTCTCGAAGGATATATTCGTTGTTTTGTATCTAATAAGAAAAAAAAATGGGTCAAGTGGTTACCTCTCGCTGAATGGTGGTATAACACTTCCTTCCATACTGCGGAAAAAATGACCCCATTTATGGCACTTTATGGATTGCATCCACCGGCCACCACATCATCTTTAAGAGAAAAATCTAAGGTTCAAGAAGTGGAAAATCACATCTAGCATCAAGAAGAAGTTATCCAGCTCTTAAAGGATAACCTAAATTTGGCACAAAATCGAATGAAACAACAGGAAGATCAACATCACAAAAATAATTTTTTTGATATAGGATACTAGGAATTTTTACAGCTACAACAATAAAAACAAATGTCCTTCAAGAAATATAAGAAGGATAATAAATTATCAACAAATTACTATGGTCCTTACAAGGTGTTGAAAAATATTGGTACCATGGCATACAATTTGGAGCTTCCTGCTTCTTCATGAGTGCATCTATTTTTCCATGTTTCATGCGTAAAGAAGGTTATAGGTGAAAAACTTCCAGTTCAAGAAATATTTCCAGAACTTGATGAAAATTGAAAAATCATATTTGAACTTGAATCAGTCACGGAAACAAGAAATCGACAGCTACAAAATCGATGAATATCAGAGTATCTCATCAAGTGGAAGAACTTACCAGCTGAAGATTCTACATGGGAGGATGAGAATTTTATACAGAAGCAGCCAGAGCTACTCAAGCATTGAGGAAAAGAATTTTTTGAAGGAGAGGGGCATGTTAGTTCTCTATACTACTAGTGTAGTCCCATATTGTTGTTAGTGTAACCCCCCCTATTATTATTGTTGTACCTATAACCCCAATATTTTTATTATTATGCCCTTACATTATTATTGTTAAGTTAGCTAGGATTATACTGTGACCCCATGGAATCCTATATATAGAAGGAGGTTTTATCATTTTTATCATCCAAGAATTATTCATTTATGTAATGTAAAGGAGGTTTCCCCCTCGAGGTGGCTTACTTTTAAGGAATTGATCCCTCTTTTCTTATATTTTTGGAGCTACTTTCATAACATCATGGACTACAAAGTGCTGTTGAAACTAGTTAGAGAGGGCTTCAAGCCTTCTTGGACATTCTCAAATGAAATTCAAATTTTTTTGATTATATATGCATTCATGACTTGTAGATTTCATGTTTATCATATGTTTGATGGAATCGTTTTTCATGGATTAGAGATGGCTAGGTTATTTTTTTTTTTAAATTTATTATGGTTAACATTGTGAGCATCATGTTTATGTTTTTGGAAAATTATAGGCAGTTCTAGGCAGTCGTATGGAGGCTATCCTCAAAAAGTGGCTCAGATATCGGAACGGATGGCACATAACTAGATTTTTTGCATCATAATTGCATGGAAGAATTCTTATGACATCATAACCTCATAACTGCATCCAAGAAGTTTCAAGGGTGTGGTTATGGAGTTATATTATGGAAAAAGTTTTTCCAATCAGTGATGGATCACCTAGGGTGGTTATCAAGCTCTCGAGTGGTCTGTAGTTCGTGGGGGATGTTAATAAGTTTTCAGTTTTTTTTTGGTTGTTGGGCCTATTTACATAACTAGAACATGGAATTTTGGTCATGTAATAGTGAAATTCATCTCATGTTTACCCTGGTGAGCTTGTAAAAGTGGGTAAATTTGGGGTAGCATCTTACGTTGGTGGAATATGAGTCTCGAATGTTTAAAGAACATTAAGAAAGATAGATTCTATGATTTGGAATTTGTATTAGTCTTTCATTCCTTAAAAGTATGGTGAAATTACCTACTTGGAAAGAAGTTTATTTTACTAACCAATCATAGTAATTTAACTAGTTTCATTAAAACACCGACTCTTAACACCTAACAAACATGACGGAATTCCTTTTTAAGAAAAAATTATTTTTGATTTAAAACATTTTAAGGGTAAGGAAAATTGGGTCACAGACCCATGGATTACCTTTTTAAGGGAATTTTATTTTTGTATAAAATATTAGAAGGGTAAGGAAAACGACATGGTAAACACTTTAAGTAGAAAATTGAATTATATCTATGAAATTTAATTTAGTAAAATTAAACCCAATTTTATAGAACACATTAAAGATCATATCCAAAGACACTTAGAATATCAGTTTATATGGAAACAAGAAAAACAAAAAGAAAATTGTGATAAGTATCTATGATATGACATTAATTAAGATAATATATTGATTTAAAGGAACATAAAATATGTTCCTAATCAACAAACCATTAAGCACCTGATTTTGGATGAATACAATAAAAGAACCTATGCTGCCCACCCTAGTAATCATAAATTCGTTACTAATTTGAAGAAATATTATTTTTTTCCTAGTATGGAAAGAGGAGTGGTAAAATATCTAGAAAAATGCTTGTAATGTCAAGAGGTGATGGTTGAAATTCAAAATATAACAAGTTTATTTCACCCATTATCCACCCCTAAATAGAAACGAGAAATCATTAAATTGTATTTTATTAATAGTTTACCTATGTCCAAGAGGTAGACTAATTATATAATGATCGAGTGAATAATATAAGCAAGTAAACACATTTCATTCATATATAATCCACTTATGAAACTATTTAGGTTTCAAATATCTTTATGAGGGAAACTTTCATAGTGGATGGTGTAATGAAAGTTGTAATTTTTGACAGGGATGTGAATTTAACCTCTGCTTTTTGGAGGGATACTTCTACAGGGTTAGGATAACAAGTACAATTCATTACTACCTACCATCCATAGATAGATGAGAAAACTTAGTGAGTGGACCAAGTGTTGGAAACTATGCTAAGTATGTATGCCATGGAACACCCAACCAAGTGGGAATATGACCACCAATTGGTTGAATTCACATACAATAATAGTTATCATGCCTCAGGAATGAGACCGTTCGAGGTATTGTATGGACATAGATGTAGAACAAATATTAATTGGAGTAACCCTGAGGATAAACAAATGTTGGGACCCAATATGATAAAAGAGATGGAAAATATTGTGAAGAAAGTGAAAATGAATTTTAAATCTAATAAGGACCAACAAAAAACTTATGCAGAAAAAAGTGTAGTTACCAATATTTTGAGGCGAGAGATTACACATATGTGAGGACCAAACCCAAAAGGAGTACCTTACAATGGGGCCCTTTCCAAATTCTTACCCGAATTGGACCTGTAGCCTATCAATTGGCTTTACCTAGTCACATACGTGCACAAAACGTATTCCATGTTTCCTTGTTGAAGATGTATATTTATGATCCTAGACACATTATTAATTTTCAGAATAGACATGTAAGAAATGAATATATATATATATATATATATACCTTGAATGATTGATTAATGTAAATTAATTCCAACATTAATGATTGTGGATGTAGGTCAAACAGGACAAATAATTCTATGTCGAACCTCTATCTATTCTTGATAAGAGAAAATAATGCTACTAAAGTGAGCTATAACGCAAGTTAAGGTGCATTGGAAGCACTTTAGCCCAAAATAAGCTATCTGGGATGATGAAAATTTTATACTCGAAGCATATCCTAGCTTTTTATGAGGACTGAAAAACAACGATTACGGTGTTTCGGTTAGTATCTCCTAGTAAATGTGTATTTATTTAATTATTGTTGTTAAAAATGTAGAAATTATACAAGAATATGTATACCAATGGATTCAATCTGGTCAAGAAATGTATTAAATAAATATACTGAATCCTTCTACAAATAAATTGCGGAATATAAACACGATCACTAATCACAACAAGTAAAGAAAGAGGCAAATCAATCCGCAACATAGATAATTTCCCCGTGGAAAGCTTTCTGTTCTAAACCCCTCTATCGATATTGTATAATGAACCAAGGAATCATGAAAAAATTACAATGCACTCTTCTCACAAGAGTGTCCCGCACTCTGCTAATCGTCTCACACTGATCCAGACAAAATCTAGCCAACACTTAGACAATTCTCAGCCTCTACTTAGCCTTCGTTTGTCATGCAATCTCGTGGCAATCCCTATGGAATGAAATCCCTATTCTTTAGTAATTTTAGTCCTCCTTATTTGTGTTGAGTATCATGGGCATCCTGTGATGTTTTAATTGCATCAGGGTAGTTTGCTAATAACACAACTGATAGTCTCCACTTGAACTGACATGCATGAAACTATTAATAGTAAACCATCAGTTGCATGGCAGATCACTGACTATGAATTAAATATGATTTAATTCACTTCATCTCTCAATCTAGTGCAAAATACACTTACAACTACTTCAAGTGACTTTAAGTCTCCTAACCGAGTTAAACTCATGTATTAAACTCATGCACTTAACTGCAAATTGAACTCTAAAATACATAGAATCACTCTACATGCCTCGCCAACTACCCTCAACTCAAAATTCATGAGCTAAGTAAGTTTATCACACTCTGTTAATTATTACATGATTATGAGATAAGATTACATTTTATTGTCCAATTTAGTTAAGGGATAATTAAATTTGACAGATTTCCAATTTATTAAATAAATTGAATTTCACACTAATGTATCACTACGACTCATCACTACACGACCTGTGGTTCCACACTAGCGTAGGTGTTGTCATGTTGTTTGTAGATGCCAATTTCACTATTTCTTGTTGCAAACTTCAATAAAAGCTTATTTGGTACTATGGGAAATGAGGAGGTTTAATAATTAGTGGAATAAAATGTTTTTATTTTATTTTATTAATACATAAATGCTTCATGAATTTAGACATAAAAAACACATTGGAAAGTAATGCAGAGAAAAGTTTCACATTCTAGACAGTTGAAAACAAATATAGACAAGGTGGGTTCCTTATGGAACTCCTTCCTTGGTAAATAGACCATATAAATTGTAAGAGAGAGCCAAGAAATTAAGATAGGAACTTGATGCAACGTAGAAGGGGAGACTAAATGCAAAACCAAACCTATAACAGGGTGATGTGGAGGAAGCTAGGACACTACCAATATAAGGAATTATTGAGTTTTTTGTCTAGTGGAATTCGAAGTGACAGATGTGTCCTAGTTTTATAATGACCCTAGACAAAATCTAGTTGGAATTATAAAGGTTATGGGTTTAACCAATGCGGGTCACTACTCTAAAATTGTTTTGTATGGGAAAATTGCTCAGGGGGGTTCAGGGGCTCTAGTGGTGTTACTGGATATCATAGGTTGTGGGGAGCATCCTTTCCCCTATGATCTTCTGGCTTTCTAAGTCAAGTAGAGAAAGGGAACATATAAGCACTAATAAACTTTCTCTTTTTTTTGGTTAATATTTTCTTTTAAAACTAGATTTTTTGTATATATTGTTTACTGCTTTATAACTTAAAAAAAAAAGAGAAAGAAATTTTAACAACAAAAAGGTCATGGTGTCATTTTATTGTGAATTTTAGGGTAGTTCTTAGGCTAATCCGAAAGTGTCAAAAACCTTGGAAAAATCCATAATTCATAAGAATATATTTGAAATAAATATGCTACGAGGGAAATTCTTATATAGAAAATTTATAGACCAAGTACAAGTATTGATAATTGTGTATGCATTGAAATAAACAAAAATATTGTAAATTATCTCTTTCAGAGAAGGAAAGTAAATCCATATAGATATATAATGAAAGATATAATAAAATTTATGGTACACACATAGTCTTAGAACCGACATATGTATGTTTTATACCATGAAATATTTAAGGACAAATAATCACAAAGAATTCCCATAACAATTAAGAGAAGGAACACTACCATATTCAACAAATTAATGAAGTTCTTCGGAACTCAGTTCGAATTCATATTACAAAGTGGACATCGCTGCATTATAAATCTACAAATAAAACAATAAATAAACCTCACGAGAATAATGACAATTTTATAAAATAACTTACATTATTATTTATCGTAAACACAATGGAGAGCTTAGAGAAGCATAATTCAAGACAAATTCATTCTAACGAATGAACAGGGAGTGCAACACCTTACTTCTTCGGGAAAAATCCCTAAAGAAAAATAAACAAGATTCACATCAACATCAAAAATATCTTCAGAAAATTCCAACTAAGTATATAATAATTATCAATCCTCTATGACTCTAAAACAATTGATAACCGACAAAATCAGATATTTTCTAGACATGATTATATGAAAGAAACATTATATTATCGTAACCCAACTCTAGATGTCAATAGCGACTTCAACCTGACCTATTTATAAACTAACACATGGAGTTTTATTTTAACAACCTAGTTCTCCAGTAGTCACAAAGGAGTAGTCCGGCACTGATTAACAAAAGGAGAGATAAGCCTTATATTACTCCAACGGGGAGACAATTAAAAATGAAAGGGGGCGAGATCCCTATTAGTAGAAATTCCAAATACTCAAATTGTGCAACCCTAGAAGAATCCCTAAGCTCAAAATTTTTTTAACATCACATGGAGAGAAAGAGGGGAAGGTTTTTAAAAAACTGGGAAATGACATTGAATCCATAAACTAGCTGTTTGAGGCCACAACAAAGAGTTCTCACCTATAAGAGAATAAGGATGCAAATACATTAGGGGAAAACTCTAATAAACTACTACGTATAAGAAATATCAAGTGCATGGAGTTACAAGTGAAAGATTTACCTATAAAAATGATCTGCTCCCTCGGCTGCTCCATTGGGCCCCTATATCATAACAATTAGAGTTTTCCACAAAAAAGAAAATAAAGAAGGGAGTGAAATGAACTGAACATGGGATATGAATCTTATGAGCGATAAGGGTTATCCACTAATAAATTCCAATCAAAAGTAATTTGAACTGTACAATCCTTTATGGAAAAGTAGGAAAAAATAATTGTAACATGGATTGTGAATAGAAACTACTACCAAATCAATGAATCATAATGAAATGAAACAAGAATGAGCAAACTGACAAACAAAATCCTTGTACATGCAAACAACCCTACTAGAAAGAAGTAATGTGATAACCTGAAATGTCTTGCTTAGTGTCATATGGAGCTATTCTTGGCATTAACATTGGCATAGGTTTAGAGATGGTGATGCAGAGCTATTCTTAGTGCAAGGAGGAGTGCAAGTGAATTCCACATGATGCTAGGGAAGGAAGGTGGTTACCCTCTAACCGCTTCCTCCTTGGCAGGCCATTGATTCAAACCCTAAAGAGTGTGAGTCGTCGATCAACGTTTCCCACATCCCAAGATATCTAATTCCAAAGTTACATACAGCTGGAAGAGCTTCGTGAGAGTTCAAAATTCTAGTTTACAACAAACAAGGGTATACTAATAATGTAACCCAAACTATATATGGTCATAAAATAACATTGAAGGATTAAATATATGGAATGAAACATATTTTTATCAATGCCATCGCACACTATAAATATAGTTTGACAAAAATTTTATTATTGAGGACATTCGAACTATGGTTCATATAACCTTGATACAAATCCAACTTATAACCACACCAAATGTACTAAGAAGAAAAGTTATAAATGAAATAAAATATTGCATAGTAATATACAAACGGTAAAAAGTAAATATAGAATGAGTTTTTTTTTTTTTTTTTAAATTTAAAGTTGTTGTTGTTGATGTTGAGATATGTTATAGTTTAATTCATATAAATTATTTTTATAGTTAAATGATAATAATATTTTAAAACAAATTTGTAATTAAGTTAAATTATATCGTTTAATTTCGGAAATATGGTTTTTTGAGCATTTATATGAGTAAGACATTATATTGGTCCATTAAATTGTTGAAAATATATATTTTGAAATTAAGAATATGGATGGTAAAGTGGAGATAAATCTTTATGAATGATGTTGCATCTTTATATATATATATATATATAATTCATATTAATTTCTTTTATAAATAATAATAATTTAAATTATAATTATTTTTTATGATATTTTTAAATTCCTATTAATATTTATCAATTATTTAATTTATATGATTCAATGAACTGTAATAGCTTTGAAATAAAAATATTATTTTTTATTAACATTTAAATCTTATTCTTTAGCATGTTTATTCTTAATGAAATAATTTTAATTTAATTATATATGGTATAATCATAAATTATTGGTTTGACCATCACATATCCATTTACAATCATCCTAAAATATTTTATAAAGGCTACCTAACTTTGTCAATGTTTAGCAAGCGAAAAAATTATCAAAATCTAACTATCCACATTGTAAATGGAAATATGCTTCGGATATATCATTAGCATTATAATTGATCCACTATAAACATGTTTAAATGTAATCTTGTTGAATATTCTTTTGGTCTCCTTAATTTTATTTGATTGTGTGTAGTTTCTAGTCATCTCATTGATAGTCAATATGCTATCATGACAAAATTGAAGATTTTAGAAATATTTACTCGAAACCAGGATCGAAAGAGATTTGGGTATCATCATTTGAACATTAGTTAAACATGATTTGAACATTATAAAATTTCAATCATAAATATATAAATTCCATCCAAATTACTTGTGCTCTCTAGTCTTTATCCTTTATTGAATATCCCATGGAATCGAATTTTTAATTTGAAGCACCCCTTTAAATTTTTAGTCCCTAACCTTTCGGAGTTGTAGGGACTATAATAATCTCTTTTAGTTCTGGCATTATCTGTGAACATAAATCAAAGAATTTTTTTCATCTTTAAGAATTTTTTTTTTTTGAATATTTAAATGGATATTTTTTATGATCCTATCAATAGGTTTTCCATCTTATTTGACCTCATATCAATTCATACTTTAGATAAGCGCAATGTATTTGACATTAATTCTAAACAATCAAGGCATACTTCAAATAAATTTTGTATATTTCTATAAGGTAGAAGTAATGCTAGCATTAGTTCTTAAGAATTTAATGTTTAAAATACTACAAAAGATATATATCTCATTTCTACAGAGTCTTTTGGGAACCCAAACGCTAGGATGATGTGGAAATGTTAGCCCAAACACCTCGATGATGTGGGCATGTTATCAATTTTTCAAGCTACGCACGGCTATCAATCTCTAATTTTTTAAAATTGGTTTTTTTGGTCTCCTTCATTGAGCCACAATGTTGCAACCCTTTGTTGAGTCAAAGTTGATATTCACTCAAGTTAAAGATGATATTCGCTCAAATATACTCGTTGGTTGTACCATCTACACTGGGTTACTCATGAGGAAAAAAAGGAGGAACAATGGAGAAACAACCAATCGTACAAGTAGGAAACAAAAAATCTTGTTGGTAAGAAACAACTACATCCTTTTTTCAAATTTTCTGCATTTTTGCTATGATTTCATACATAATCAATTTTCATTTATGATTGAATGGGAATTCAATCTTGCACAATCAATTTTTATTTATAATTTACGATTGAATAGGAATTTATTGCTCACCTTGTGACCATACAATTGAAAGACACACAGAAATCAAGATATTACATATTGAAACACTTGGAACCACATATATGGAAAAATATGGAAAATATCTTACAACACCACACTGAAACATTGAGTTTTATAATACGAGACATCTTACCAAGATACAACCTTCAATGGTGAATCATATATCAATTTCTGCAAAACGATTGATAAGTGTCTTGTGTTTCAGAGGCATTGTAACTATCCAAAAGGCACATCATTAAGTTATATAGGAAAGTTATTTAAAGACCAAGTAAACTATCAAAGATACAAAAAAATTAACAAACTAGATATTAAACCCTCTAAATGAAAAAAATATGAAAGTAATATAAATATAAAAATTTCTGGAAATCTCAACATCAAATCAAATGAAAAAGGTATTTCAAAGACAATAACATTTCAAAAATACAAAAAAAATGAGTTTGACGAAGCACAAGATGAGTGTAACGAACCTCTCCCTTTACATCTACAAACATTCACTGGCTTGGCTGGGGTAAACATGTGCTGAGCAATTTTTATCACAAGACTCAACCTCTTAACATAACTTAAAAAAACGGAATAAACAAAACAAACCTTATTGAGTTACTTCGGGTGCCTATGGACACTTCAAGAGTAACCCAACCCTTCCAGGTGTACATCCCCTGAGCTAAGTTATGTTTTACTGAGCTAGAACCCCAATTTCTCCCTTTCCAAGCCCTCCATGGGACAAGAAACCCCCATTCATTCCCATAGGCCTACATCAGTGCGATTGTGGCCTTTTTTTCCTAGTGTTGTGCAACCAAATATGGAATTTAAAGATGTTTTTCAGGGATGGGGCTAAGCCTATGTCCAAAAAACCATATAAATTTTAGAACCCATAATATATATGACTAGAATGATTATAAAGAAAAAAATAAAACTGGAGCTAGGCGTGATCATCCCCAACTAGGACTAACATTTCATCAAACACATGGTATATATATATATATATATATATATATATATATATATATATAGATGTCATGATTGCAATTCTCAGCATAAGGAACTGAAAAATCATATGAGACTTAACAAGAAGGATCCGTACACTCTGCAATTAGCTACCTTAACATCAACTAGGTATTGCATCCATTATTCTTTCAATTACAAGTAAAAACATGAAAATATCCATGAATAACACTAGTGTTATATCCATGCTTACAACCAACATATAGACATATAAATAACCATAATATAACAACCATTAGATCCACATAAGAAAAATTACATTTACGAAACAAAAGCAAGATAACTTAGCTTTCATTAAAAATAGGCAAGAGCCAACCAAGTTTGGGACTTCCACATACCACCCAAGAATAGACATGGTTGAACCAAATATTTCTTCGAGTTAGTCACCCCAAGCCATATTTCAAGCATAAATGTGGGATATCATGGGATAAACCAATCCAAAACAACCAGGGGAATCCAAAGGCTAAACCACGTCCACCCTCACCATACCAATCTCACCTAAATTTTCTCTGAGATTACAAAAATAAACCAAGATTGGAATGCCTTCGGATTCCTTCACCATTCTTAAGGAATTTTCCATCTCCCACTCTATGCAATTTATCACAATCCACCCTGGGTCACTAAGCCCTAACCGAGACTCCAACCTCAGGATTTGCCATGTATCCCTCCATTACTAGTCAAGGGATTCCTGGGCTTTTCAGAATTTTCTTGAGACCACCTTAGTCTAATATTTAGAAACCTTCTCGAAATTTCAAAGGTCAAAACCGAGAAAAATCCCATAACACAACGATTATCCAAAAATGGAAATCCAAGGCTGATTTTTTTTTTCCAAGACCTAGAAAAACCATGCAACTGACAAAACAGAACTAAATACCAATATGAAGAGACCATGAATTTGAAAAAAAATTGGGAAATCACACATGTAATCTTTTAGGTGCAAGTATTCTTGATGAATCCTAATTTTTCCAACCTTTCCTTACTTGATCTTTCCTTTCCTTTCGTTTCCTTATCTTTCCTTTCCTTTCTTTTCCTTCCTTTTCTTGCTTGACCTCTTTCTCCTCTTGGTGTTCTTCTCCTTTGAGAGATTAATTATGAAAATGAACTAGCAAATGGCTACAGACTAATTATATGAGGTATTTTTATTGATTAAGCCTCTATTTTCTTCATTTTCCCATTATTTTTCTTCACTTTCCTCCTCACATCCAAAATATTACCTTTCACCTTCCTTTTCTCATAATTTCCTTTATTTTCATAAATAAATGTGCCAAAAATATGTTTTCCCTTCTAAAAGCATTATCCATTTCCTTTTCCAATTTCCCCTCAGCCATAAGCACATCAAGTGGTGCCTACTATGATATATTTCCCAACATTATTCTATGAATAAGTGTCCCTTAAATGTGGTCCTATTTTTTCCTTTATTAACTTTTATAATATGAAATTTTAGCCCAGTTATGTTAAATAAGCCTTCCCCTTCGGGAACAACATCGTTAGTGCTAGATCACACCTATACCTTAGCAAAACCATTGAAAAGAAAACATATTTCCCATTGAGCTTTATAACTTAGCTCAATGTCGTATTCATCGTGAATAACCTGCTCAAAATAAAAAACCCATCATGAAAACATGACAATATAATAACCATACATCTTATTGGAGATTTATAATTTAGCTCATGGGAGTATTTACAATAGAAACTATACATAAATATGTACAAAATACCAAAATTTATTTTCCTCAACCGAAAAATATTGAAGGATACATAACCTTCATATGATCTGCCATCTCCCATGTAGATTTTTTGCACCCAAAGCACTTCCACTGCACTTTAACTTGGTCGATGGATTTGTTCTAGAGCATGAGTTGTTTCCACTAAAATATGTACTAAGTTCCAGCTGGAATTATCCTTCTTTCTCCATCTCCAATACAGATGAATGAATAACATAATCAACATCCTTAATATACCTTTGAAGTAATGAAACATGAAAAAAATCATGGAGTTTCACTATTGGAGGTAGTTCAAGTCGATAGGACATTGGTCCAATCCTTTCAAGGATCTCAAAAGGCCCGCAATACTGTGGTGCCAACATGGAACATAACCCAATCATCAAGGAGATATTCTTGGGCTTGATGTACAAATACACGTGCTCCACAACCTAAAACTCCATAAAATTTGTCTTCTAATTGTCTCCATAACACTTATTCCTATCCTATTCTACCTTTATATTCTTCCTTATTATCGGTATTTCTTGTTCCATTTCTACCAGCATGTATGGTCCAATAAGTAACATGTTCACTAGAACACTCCAGCTGATGGGAGTATTACAACTCTGCCCATATAGTGCCTCAAAAGGGCTCATCCTTAGTGACTTTCGATAACCATTGTTGTATGCAAACTCAACTAATCGAAGGTAGTCCTCACATATCCTATGTTGATGCATCACATACATTCTCATCATGTCCTACATTATCTTATTGACCCTATTTGTCTGTTGATGATAGGTTTTATTCAAGGCCAATTCTGTTCCAAATATTGCAAACAAATCTTCCAAAACTTGAAAGTGAACTTGGAATCCGTGTCTGACACAATATTCTTCAGAACACAATGTAATCTCTCAATCTCCTTAATGAAGTGTTGTGCCACCTTACTAGATGAATATGTATTATTCACTAGATTGAAGTGAGCTACCTTGCTCAATGTTTTGACCACAACCATGATATAATAATGCTCCCTCACTGTCCTTGGAAGACTAGTAATAAAATTCATGGAAATGAACTCCCATTTCCATTACGGAATTGGAATGGGTTGTAGTATACCACCTGGATGCTTACATTCTTCCTTCACCCACTGAAAATCCAAAATCCAACCGCAAACTCTTCCACTTAATTCCTCACATATGTCCAATCGTAGAATTTCTTCATCACTGACAATGTCTTATAATATAATGGGTAACCTGAGTACGGATTGACATGAAAATTCCTTGAGATAAGCTTCTTGAGATCACTGTCATCTGACACATATATCATGTCCCTAAATCTTACCAAACCATCTATCAATAGATGATGGTCTGCATCCTGATCACCTGTAATTGCACCTGCACTAGTACCTGTACCTATGCCTGTGCATGTACCTATACTCTGATGTAACCTATTCTTGAGCTCCATACACCTGTCATCTTGTTGTTATACTTTTAAGATCCAATCCTATATGTATGTCCTATAGGAACTCATATATGCTATATGATTCACCTGTGTTTTCCCGCTGAGAGCATCTACAACCATATTTTGCTTTCCCTTAATGGATCAAATCTCGAAGTTAAACTCGCTAACCGTGGAAAACCGTCTATCTTGCATTGAATTCAAATTTGGTTAGTCAAATAGATACCTAAACCATTTTGATTGATCACTAGTTCAAATATCCTGCCAAGAAGGTAGTTCCTCGACATCTTCAAAGCATGAATAATAGTTACCAACTCAAGATCATGAGTCACGTAGTTCTTCTCGTGCTCATCCAATTTCCTCGACTCATAGCATACTAACTATCCCTCCTTCATAAGGACTCCATAAATTCCTCTTTTCCAATAATTTGTACACACAAAAACTCTTTATCCGGACTTGTAATCTTAAGCATTGGAACATTGTTCAACAACTATTTTAGCTTCTCAAAACTAACGACACATTCTTATGTCCACTCAAAATTCTTGCATTTCCTCTCCAAATATGTAATATAATATGTAATTCATGAGATATTCCCCATGAATCTCCTATAATAACCTGTTAATCCCATAAATGATCTTACTTCCTCCACATTCCTAGGAGCCACCCACTCTATGATGTCCTTTATCTTCTCTAGATCTACTACTATGCCTTCCTTGGAAACAACATATCCCAAGTAGTGTACCTTTGTCTGAAATAAACTTCACTTGCTAAGCTTAGCATATAACTGATGCTCTCTTAGCAATATCAACATTGTAACTAAATGCTCAAGATGTTATTCCTCATTCTTATACTATAACAAGATGTCCTCAATGAATACAATAACAAAATTTTCCAGATAATGATGCAACACAGTATTGATTAAGGATATAAATGTAGTTGGAGCATTAGTCAAACCGAATGGAACTACTAGAAATGCATAATGCCCATACCTGGTCCTGAATGAAGTCTTGTAGATGTCCTCATATTTGATGCATACCTTATGATAAACTAATCTCAAATCAACCTTTGAGAACATTGTTGCTCCCTTTAGATACTCAAATAAATCTTCAATCCTCGGAAATGGGTACGTGTTCTTAATCTTCACATGTTTAGCTACCTGCAATCAATGAAAAATCTAAGAGTATGATAGTTCTTCTTTACAAAAAACACTAGTGCACCGAAAGGTGATACACTCGAACTAATTTATCCCTTGTCAATAATTTCCTTCATCTGTAAATTCAAATCTACTAACTCTGGCTTTCTCAACCTGTAAGGTGCCTTTGATTTTCCTCCTTTCCCTGGTACCAACTCAATAGAAAAATACACTTCCCTATGAGGAGGAAACTATGGAATATCTGATGGGAACAGTTCCTAAATCTACTGCAACATAGGATACTTCTAGAATATTTCTACATCCTCAACATCCTTAACCTTGTTACTCGAAATATGCACTGCAAACATCACACAACCTTTTATGTAACCATGCTTAGCCCATATAGCTATGGACATTCTTAATGATGTAGGATTCTTCTTCCCCTACAAGATTCTCTTCTATCTATTATCATCTAGGAACTCCATGGCCTTTTCATAACAATCGACTTTGGTTATATGTAGGTATAACCAATCCATACCCAAAAACATGGTATATGATACAAATCGCTCTAAATTAAAATGTCTTTATCTAGGCATACCACTTAACTCAAATGCACAAGCTCTTACCTAATGGTGAGCTCTCCTCTTAGTACCTATAGCCAAGTGCACCAACCAAGATTCTCCATGCACTTATTTTCTCAAGCCACACTTATCGAATAGGTTAGGATTAACATAAATATAATTAGATCTAGGATCAATTCAAATAGAAAGAACTTGAACAAAAAACTTACTTTCCATCTTAGTGATATATTCTTGGTGATATTCCTGCTTGTTGTCAAAATCTACATAAATACGATGAATGTTATGACAAACATCCCCAACAGTTTGTGCCTTGTGAGCACTATAGATTTGGGTTCTACCACCCTGATACTGTGGAATATGTCTCTTATGATGATCTTTAGATTATATCCAACACTGCAATGGTGCTCTACCATCACCTCTAGTCTACTACTCTCTAGGATGCGATCCACGTCCCTTCTCAATTGTATTGCACTTCTTGAAAGGAATTTCATTTTCTTCCTCACCTCCATGTTGACATCTTCCATGATTTGGTGGCCATATTCCTTTAGCCCTTTCATTTCCTTTCACATGACACTTAGGCTCTACTTTATGCTTTGACTGCTCATAATAATTCTTCAGCTTCCGAATGGGTTCTTCTAGTGATCTAGGCTCATGAAACCCAATCTGGTCTCCCAGTGCCATTGCCATTTGACTAATGAATCTTGAAACTTGGAAATATCTTCCTTGAGGTAAGGCATATATCTCAACAGCTCCAAGAACCTTCTAATATACTCATAATCTGTCATAGAACCCATATGGAACACATAAAACTACTTATCTATGGAATCATAGTACCTCTTTGACATGTAATTCTTATTGAACAACCTCTAAAACTCATCCCAAGTCAATTAATCCTCCTAAATACCTTTAACATTCTTCACATCCTCCCACCATATATTTTATTTCCATTTAAGACTAAATGTGGCTATCTTGGCTTTCATGTTCTCTCTATAGCTATAAAATATAAAGAATTTTTCCATCCAAAGCGACCATGCCTCTACATATTCCGACTTCTTCATCTCTATTCGAATGTAGGACACTTGATTTTATTTAACTCCTCTGGAAAATACTCACCCCTCCTATAAGGATTATTACGGTGACGACTATGATGATGTCTCATGGAAGAGTCATACGAGTCCTTCTGTAAATTGTTTCTAATGAGATGCCACCTCTAACTGTGTCCACTTTATCCAACCCGTATCTAGACCCAGACCTGCTACCATAGGCTCCACTAGTCCTTTTCTCCTACTCTTGATTGATCCTCATTCGTCCTTGTTTCTGCAACCCTAACAATCTTTGAAGAATCACTGCATTGACCTCTATTTTCTTTTTCTAAGCCCTTGCAAGTATTTCCTAAGCCTTAACTCGAATTTCATTATCTTCCTTACAACTTCTATTCTATTCCCTCAAGCTCCTTAAGATATCTAGTACACAAAGAGAATGATCATCTCCTTGTTTCCCAACTGATTTGTAGGGAGAGTCATGGGAACTATGGTCTACTATGTTTCTTGTCATCCTTGATTCTATTCTTCCTGAATGTATATCATGTCATATAAACCAAATAGATACCAAAATTAAATCCATACCTCATTTTGGTTTAGGGGAGGCTTATCTCATATGCAAAATTAGTCCACGTTAGCATGTTCATTTATTATCATAAACATATCCATATAACAACACATCCATACACACCATCATTCCTGAATGTTAGGTCCCTATAATACTAGTGTAGCCCCTTATTGTTATTGTTAGTGTAGCCCCCTTATTGTTATTAGTGTTTCCATGTAATCCCCATATTGTTATTGTTTTTCCCCATAGAAGCCCACTATTGTTATTTTTGTGTCCTTACATTATAATTGTTATGTAGCTTGTGATTATATTGTGACCCCTTAGACTCATATATATAGAAAGTGGGTTTTTTCATTTGTATCATCCAATAATGGTTCATTTATGTAATGTAAAAGAGGTCTCCCCCTCGAATAGGCTGATTTATAATTTGTTGATCTATATTTTCTTCTATTTTATGAGCTAGTTGCATAACATTTGGTATCAAAGAAATTTATACTTCCTCCATTTGCATCCATCACTTGAAACTCTTTCCTTCAAAATTTGGTAAAAACGTGATGAAATCCATTGAAACCAACTGTGATAAAAATATCGGTACTATAAAATACAAATTTGAACTTCCTACATCTTTGTGAGTGCACCCAATTTTTCATGTTTCATGCTTAAATAAGGTTATAGGTGACAAAATCCTAGTTCAAACAATATTGTAAGAACTTTATGAGGAAGGAAAAATAATATTGAAACCTGAAGTAGTCCTGGAAAAAAGAACTCAAAAGCTATGAAATGGATCAATTTCAGAGTATATCATCAATTGGAATAACTTACCCGTTAAATATTCCACATTGGAGGATGATAATTTTATACATAAGAATCTATAACTATTCAAGCGTTGAGAAAAACATGCTTTTGAATGAGAGGGGAATGTTAGGTCCCTATAATACTAGCGTAGCCCTTTATTGTTATTATTGGTGTAGCCCCCTTATTGTTATTGTTGTTCCCATGTAGTCTCGATATTGTTGTTGTTATGTAGGTTATGATTATGTTATGAATTGTTCATTTGTGTAATTTAAAGGAGGCTTCCCCCTCAAAGAGGTTGATTTATAAGTCATTGATCTATCTTTTTTTCTATTTTTTGACCTTGTTTCATAACAATTACCATACCAACGGTATACCCTGACCCCATGCACAAAAACCATCACCTTTAACACATCATACTTTTCCCAAAGAGATTTCCCCTCATATCTACCCACTTTGATCAACTTTCCTAGGGTAAACATGAGATGAGGGGTTGTTATGACAATATTTAACCTCCTAGGTGACAACCTTAAGGAAATGGAGTCGAAAAAACATACGTTATTGAATTCCCTCTTGTACCTCAAGGCCCTCCAGGAGTAACCCAACCCATCTAGGTTTCCATCCCCTGATCCAACTTACTTTTTCCTATGTTAAAACCTCATTCGGTCCCTTACTGATACCTCCATGTGAGTGTAAAGCTCCAGTTTCTCCCGTAAGCCTATATTAATGTGACTGTAGCCTTTTATACCCAATGTTGTTACAACGAATGCAGAACTTAAGGTTTTTTTTCAGGGCCATGGCTAAACCCCTTCCTAGAAATCCATATAAATTTCATAACTCATAAAATATATCAATACAATGATTATAAACCAAAAACTAAAACCAAGACCAGGCCAAATTATCCCCCACAAGAATAAAATTCTGTCAAACAACTAATAGATATGAAATCTACAGGTTATGAATGGAAGTCTCGGCATAAGGAAATGGAAAATCATAAGAGAACTAAGAAGAAGGATATCCACCCTCTCCCATTAGTTTTATTAACATCAATTTGTCATTTCATCCATTATTATTTCAATTACAAGTAAAAACATGAAAAGAGCCATGACTAAATCCAGCTATATATCCATGCTTATAACCAAGATATAAACATATAAATAAACATAAGATAGAAACCATTAACTTCACATAATAACAAGTAAATTTACCAATCAAAATAAAGAGAACTTATCTTTCATTAAACATAGGCAAGACCTAACCATGTTCGCAACTTCCATGTATCACTCGACCATAGGCATGACTTCACCAAATATTTCTTTCAACCAATCACCCCCATGCCATATTCCAAACATAAATGTGGTATATCATGGGATAAAACAATCGAAAACAACCAAGGGAATCTAGAGGTTAAACCACCTCCACCCTCATCATGCCATGATTGCACCTTAACCGGATCTGAGATGCGAGTCCTTCAAAGGAAATTTTGAATAGGTTGGAAGCCACACTAATGCTCAGAAGATCAGGTATGAAGACTCAATTCCTTGCTAATATAGGGAAAATTCCTTTATAAATAGTATGATGAATACAGTTGTAGAACCTTCTAGTTATAGAGAAGAAAATCAATGTAATCAATGGAAAGAAGCTATGGAACAGGAATATGAATCAATTCTCAAAAACGGTACTTGGGATCTAGTTGAACTACTCGAAGTGAAAAAAATCATAGGCTATAAATGGTTGTATAAAACCAAGTTTAATGGAGACGAAGGTATGGATAAACTAAAATCTAGATTGGTAGCAAAGGGGTATTCACAAAAATAAGGTATTGATTATGAGGAAACCTTCGCCCCCGTGGGTAAACTAAATACTATCAGACTGATGATTGCTTTAGATACTATGAATCACTGGATGATTTACCAACTATATATAAAGTATGTGTTTCTGAATGGGGAGTTGAAAGGGGAGGTTTACTTAGAGCAACCTAAGGGTTTTTTCCAGAAAGGAAAAGAACATTTAGTCTGCAGGTTAAAGAAAGATTTATATGGACTAAAACAAACATCCAGGTCATGGTATGAAAGGATAGATTTATTTTTTCTGCAACACATTTACAATAGAAGTAAAACCAACAATAATATGTATACTGTGAATGATGAAAAGAGGGGTATATTGTTGATTTATTTTTCTGTAGATGATCCAATTATTACAGGAGATGTTGTTGATATAATCAAATAAATCAAGGAGAAAATGTCATAAATGTTTGAAATGAAAGACCTCAGTGAACTAAGATATTATTTGGGTCTTGAGATCTGGAGAGGTTGAGGACAAACTTTTCTATCCTAGGGTAAGTATGTCAGGGGTCTACTAGAAATATTTAGGATGGGTCATTGTAAGGCTGTAGCAGTACCATTACAGTATAACATTAAACTTCAGAGTGAGGATTGCTCTAAAAAGCCAAATGTGACACTCTATCAATAGTTGGCTGGGAGTTTAATCTACTTAACCACTACTAGACTAGATTTGGCTTATGCAGTGAGTGCGCTAAGTCAGTTTATGTCCAAGCCACTTGAGATTCACTGGACTACAGTAAAATGCGTCCTAAGGTATCTACAAGGAACAGTAGATTATGGTATTATTTATATTGATTCTTCTGATATTAGATTGACAGGGTTTATATATTCTGGCTGGGATGGAAATATAGACGACCAAAGATCCATAATAGGCTATGCATTTAACACTAGATTCGGGGTGATTGCATGGATCAGTAAGAAGTATAACACAATTTCACTATCCTCAGCGAAAGAAAAATATCAAGCAATGTGCACGGCAACATGTGAGGCATTTTGGATGGGGATAATTCTCCACGATGTCGGGGAAGAACAGAAAGATGCAACAACTATTAGATGTGATAACCAGAGCTCAATCAAACTGACAAATAATCTGGTGTTCCACAAGAACACTAAGCACATTGATATTCAATTCCCCTTCGTCAGGGAGAAAATTCAACCTAAAGAAATGGATGTTGTATATTGTAAAACTTGTGATAATGTTGCTCACATTTTGTCTAAACCTCTTGGAAAAATTAAAATTGAAATTTTTAGTGAGATGTTAGGTATATTTGTGAACCGTTTGTCCATTAATGCGGAGTGTTAAAAGATAATAGATAATCCTTAATTTGTGAGAGTTGGCACACGAAACCTTAGGATAGGAATTAGTTTCTATTTCTTAGGGTTTGGTTCTAACTTCCCTACATCTATGTGTAATATACAATGATTGAGTTGTATTGAGAATGCAGGGCATTCTGAGAGTGAGACTCACCTCATTCAGTCTCTCACTTGTAGAGCTGATCAGTTTTTATTAATGAATTCAATCCATCATATTTTATCAAGAATTTGGTATGTAAATGAAGGAAGAAGAGAAATACCAAAATTTTTTATTATGTAATTAAATACATCAGAAAATATCAAGATAATCACTCTAACAACTCCTGAAAATATGAAATGGTCTTAAAAACTTGAATATCAAAGGACTGATTACAACGTCTTTAGTTTTCAACAATTTATGACCCATACAACAACTTAATTATTGACGCAAATAAAAAAAGTAAATAAGATACGATTTTTCTTTTGATAAAGATATTAAATATTTAATATTTTCTCAACTAAAGGTAATAGTATAAATACAAATATTACCTAATCATAATATCTTCTTCTTTCAACTAGGTGATCCCTTTCAATCTTCTTCCTAGATTTCATATGTTGAAGCTTATTTGACTGGAATATTTTTAGGAGAATTTTCTCGGATGTGTGTAGCCCACTCCAAATAATTTTCAGCAATCTGTTGAAGATGAAGTGCTGCAAAATTTTTAATTTTTAATTGACACCTAGATAACATATTTTCAGTATATCTCTTTTTGTTATATTTCATTGAAAATTTAGAAATCAAATTTTTTTGTTCCAAAGGATGTTGTAGAAATTTATGGAAAACTTGTTCATTCCATGTGCCAATTTATTTAATTTCTTTCTCATCTATTTTTCTCTTATCTTCAACTTATTTCTCATTAAGTATTAAAGGAACTACTTCCATGATGCGTTTTAGTAGAGGCATAACAAATTCTCCTACAATATTCAAACATGAATCCCAAAAAGAGTCACAAAGTCTTACTACATCTTCAATCCATTCTTTCATTTCTTTAGAGTTTTAATCTCTTTAATTTAAAGAAGAAATCATTAGGTTTTCGTATTTCTTAGATAATATCCCAATATGCTCAGGACTAAATTTCTTTTTAGAATCAACAATATAAGAAAAATTATTTGTAATCATTTTATCCTCCTCCATTAATGCTTCAACTATGTCAATAAGGGATAATAACTCTAAGAAAAATATATAGATTTTATCCATTTGTTTGTAAAATTTCATCTAAACTTTTTTAAACCTTTGATTTACCTATAAAGCATGTTCTTTAAGGAAATTAATACTTACAACAATTCCTTAGCTTTGGTTTAACTTTTGTGGCAAGGATTCATATTCCTTTCCAAAAACTGAAATTTGAATTTGGTTTATATTTATTCAAATCCTTAGTCTCATTAGTATTCTAATCAGTCAAATCATTCAACTTAATTTTCTAGGAATGTTCCAAATTTGAATTATCAATATTATGTTTTTTCTCTAACTCGTTATTAGTTGAGGAAAATCCTTCTATGATCATAATGGAATGTTTCTACCATTCGTCTTCATTGAAAAAATTGTTTCTTTCAAAGTTTAGCTTCAGGCTCTTTAATTTCATCCAAATTTTTAACATACATACACAAAATATTATCAATAAAAATCTTAGAATAATTCATGAGGACTCCAATGAATCGATTTGACTCTTTAACCCTTTCATGATGATCACCTAGAGTTTGAAAACTCAGTTTCGTAACAATTTCAGCAAAAATGATCATGTTTCATTTGTTTGGTCCTTTTTACCATTGATTTGGTTTGTTAATTGAAATAGTATTCACTTAAGGAAGAAAGTATAGTGACAAGTTGAACCTCAGATAATAGTTTAAAAATAGAGGAATCAATTGGAATGATTGTTAAAATAGGAGTCAGTAAAATCCTTGGAGACCAATTTTTTGAAATTTTCATTGATGATCTAGGATCTTTTGAAACATTTTGAACAGTTTCCTTGTGAATTTTGTGGGTTTCTATGGTGAATTTCATAGCACATTGCTGAGCTTATTTGTTGATATCTTGGAAATAATAGTTTGAATAGTTTTTTGGTTTCAATTTATTTCTAAACAATTTCTTCTTTTGAAATACCCATTCCTATAGAAATATTTGGTTGATCTAGTTAGTCATGTGGCTAAACATCAATTATCATCTTATTTGCAATAGAAATATGTTTCTCTTGAGTTGTTTCTTTATGTGTTCCTTAAGGCTTTTCTTATTTCTTTTGTGTAGTGTCCTTTTATCTTTCAATTATATCACATGCAATATAAGATTATAGTAATTAAGAAATATGAAATGAAACTGGAGATTTTGGTACTTGAACCCTTTGCTCTATCATAAATGGAGAATAAGCTTATGAAGGAATTTCGATAAATTGGAAAGTCAAATTTGAATAATTTTATTTTTTCAAGAGGAGGTGAAGTATGGAGACTCCTCTAATTAGGATAAAATTATTAATTATTCTTTTGAAACTTTGAACTTTCTCCTTCTCTTAAATACCCACGAAATTCTCTCTTTTAGCCACTTGATCAAAATTATTACCGTGAATAAAACCATAATCATAGAAAGGTTGTTGATTGTGATTTTTATTTTGACAAGGATACTAATTTTTAATGGTTAATGATAATATTATTAGGCTCATATCTAGAATCTAGCAAAGAATGAAGGCAAATTTTCTGTAAATGTTCTACTTCAACTGCAACATGTCCTTTATCTTTAAGTACCGTCTCACCAAATTTAATGAGAAATATAGGTCATACTTTCTTTTGCATTTTATGCAACATTATACATTTACCATAGAGAGTTGTCTTATTAGTTGTTTCTATGAAAGATAATCTATCAAGAATATATCTTGGTAAAATGTGAGGTCCTAACTCAATTCAAAGAAATCCAACAACAAACTAATCATTAATTTCATTGTAATCAATGATTTCATAGAGAGCTTCACGAGGATATTTATTAATTCCATGTCGTGTTTCTCCAAATAGGACCTTATGCAAAAGAATCATAATATTGTTATACATATCATAGAAGTTTTGTTTAAAATAAATTTCCCACAAAATATTAATAAAATCCTATATATTTTTTTGATAATTGATAGAACAAATTAATTCCATTAAAGGAAATGGAATTGAGGCCACGACAATGTCCTTGAGATAAGAATACCTATTAAAGCCTTGTTATGGATACTTTAATGGCATGTGATATATTTTGTCTGATATCGGCCTTATGGAATCTCTTTGATTGTTCGTGAATGCCGTAAATAAGAGGAACCCATTCAAGTTTACAATGTTCTATAAAATTTTCCATATAGTCTAGAAAGAATATTAAGTTATTAACTATATAATAGAAAGGCAGTTCGAGTATTTCTACTGGGTGATCCTTCCCTGTGTTTAATAAAAACTAGGTTATAATCATTTCTCTTATTTCTGGGAAAAATATCTTAAAACTCATTTAAAAATAAATTGGTTAGAGGAATTTCAGGAGGATTTAACTTATAGGTTTTACTAAGGAATTCAAGCTTCCAAGAGGAAATCACATTCTCATTGTGATAAAAAAATGGAATAGGTTGGAATATGAGCACGCCTCAAATCTAACTTATCATATCATAGTGATGAAAAATGTTTGGTCTCGCTGAAATTCGATGCAATTCAATTGTTCTAATAGCCTCATAGTGTGAAAAATAGTCATTATCTCAACTTTCTAATTCTATCTATTTTATTTCTTAAAAAAACAAAATATTTCTTCCCGTGAGCGCGCTTAAATGCATAGAGTAGAACAAGTAATAAGAAACAAAATTGAACCTAAAAGTTGACCAATTTTAAAACAGGGTTTAAAATAAACTTGATACTAACCAGTAGAGAGCATATTTGATCGAAGTTTACTACGATTGTTTCATAAAGACATGAGTTTTGTTCACGAAGAGTTTGAGAAATTTTAAAGCAAAAAACCAAAATTTTGAGCATTTAGTAGATTCTTTGGAGAAACCGTGATAATTTATTCAAAAATAATGTGGAACGAAGGAAATATAAAATATGTGTACGAATTCATTAATATCGATTAAACCTTAAATGAAATCAAATTGTTAAACCATTAGTAAAATGAGGTCGTACTTGAGTAGTGGCTAACTTGGAGTTTTATTTGTCCATTGAAACTTTAGTGAACATTGGTTTTTTGATTTCCCTACCTTTATTTATGTAAAACAAAGAAAACTTATGAAATAAACAAAAACTCCATAAAAATAGGAAAAAAATGTATAAGCTAGTATGAAGGTCGGAAGTCATAGTCGGATCTCGAAACCCATCGAAAAATAACACACAACTGACAAGATCTGAAAGTAGGGATAGTATGGAGGTACACAGAAGTAGGGATAGTATGGAGGTACAAAGTGAGGTAAGTGATAAATTTGAAAATATTTCAATCTTCAAGAATTGTGGCAGGTGGCCCATTTCCAATCAGTAAAGGATCTAAATCACATTTTTGCTTAATGGGAATTTAGTTCACCATAGATTGCTTATAGTGGGGTATTTTTGTCAATACCATATGGTTCTTATAACTTTGCTGAATTTAACCACGCCATTATTAGAAAGCACGTGGAAGTTCTAAATAAACATTTATGAAAGTGAAAATATAGGAGAATGATTAAGAAAATAAATTAAACTGGAGCGTTGTTGTATGATCATATGTGATCAATGTTTATAGTTCGTTTAACTCGATGAAATTTTGTTTGGATAGCAATCCTCTGGTTTACAAATTCATATCTAGAATTTTCAGCTCATACTTCATCATTAGTGATCATGGTTTTAAACATTTCCTCTTAAAATAAAAGATGGTGTTGTGGGTAATTATTGACCAAGTACAAAAGTGTGGAGAATGGCTCTTTCTCCACACTCTCACACCTCTACAATTTCTCTCTGTAAGAATTCATTTGTTGACCACAACAAAGTAAGAGGGAAAATTTTGAATTGATATTGATTCTTGAATGCTCGTATTGAATGGTAACGTCTATTTAAGGGAAATCGAAAGTCACTACATGAATTCTTGCTAAAACCCCTAAATTCACGAGAATGAAGACGATTGTAGAGACCAGAATCACTGTTTTGTAACTTAAATAACTTCGTTAAGGACATGGTGAATAAAGTAGCAGCCCAATCGTAGAATTAAACCAAGTGACTAGTAATGTACAGAATGTGAACTACTGACTAGTAAAGTAGCAGCATCACATGGAAGTTATGTTATCATCCAAAATACCTGGCGCAAAGTCCATGCTTTCCAAACGAAGATAATTGGGTTTATTCTGGAAGAAGACTTCATAATTTTAATTTAATTATGGATGGATCATGGTAGAAAGCCTTACCTCCACAGCTGATGGCCCAGGTGCTTACGACGCGCCATGGCCCTATCTTAGCGACCTGTGTCTCGGCCCTATTGCACTGATCCACTCCACCTCCTTTGCTACAGGGAACTACCTGCATGGTAACTACCTGCATGTGAGTATTTCAATACAGCTACCCAGTGGATTGTTGTTAACATAGATGTATATTAATGTTAAATTCATGGATTACCACAAAAATAAAACACTGGGATTTGCAATTTGATCCTATGGTCAACCGAAATGCCTGTGCGAGTAGGTTACCCAAATTAAGGACATAGTGGCTATGGAATTCGCATTGAATCACATGCTTATCGGTAGATACTCAACACGGCATTTAATCAATGCATGGCCTCTCATCTAAAAATGATCTCTCATCTTTGAAAATCCTTCATTCCACTATATTTTCAGGTTAGGCTCAAGAAAGAAAAACGATAAACAATAAAATCCCTACAGGGCATGCGAAGGCCTCGTTCAAGAAATCACTGGCTGCTCATATGTGGGGTCGCCGTCAAATAGGCGAGAAGTTTAGTAACGTAAGAGGAAACTACTCTGACCCTCTCGATAGATTGTCAATGCACATTATTTATGCCTCTCAGTACATCATATTTCGACAACGATGTTGTGAATTCATGTTTCTGTGATAATTGTAAATTTTCTAAAGTTTTTTGGTGTAATCATATTGGGTAATTATATTGGACATAAAACTTTTCGAACTAATTTGTGTGATTCATCTTTAAAACAAAATCACACCCAAAAACTTTGGAAAAAAAAAAAAAAAAAAACAATAACTATATTGATATCCAATATATATCACTACTCGAGCAAGAGATATTTTATCTAAACAATTATCATTATCATAATTTTTACTATAATGTTTATATGTACCCTTGTTCTTCAATAATGTGGAAATTCAAAGAACGGTGATTTCTCAGCACTCCCACACTCAGTCAATGATGTCCAACATATCACTAAAAGGGCAGGAGTTCTTTTTATCATCATATAATCATTTTTATTATAATGTTGTAGTTGTACTCCTGTTATTCAATAAGGGGAGTGTCAATAATGGTGATTTCTTTGCACTCCTACACCTTTGTAATGCCTACGTGTACAAATCATGATATCAGCCTTTGATGGCCTTCTAAGGATGCCTACAGCTTTCGGTGATGGGTGGAAACTATGACCACTATCCAATTATTTTACAAGGATAATGGATCATATGATGTTACTCGTTTGTAATGTGGATGATGCTATATTTGAAGTTTTCAATAAATAATTCTCTTGATATTGAATCGTAGGTAAATGTTATTTACCATTGAAGTGAAGTAGTGAGGAGGATGGTGATTTCTCTTCACTCATGCACTTTTGCACGTAGTGCGTCAAAGACAAAACAAGGCTCTCAACCTCTATATTATTGTGTAATGGTTATTTTTAACATAAAAGTGAAGGAGTGCGAAGGATGGTGATTTCTCTTCACTCACGCACTTTTGGATGTAGTGGGTCAAAGACAAAACAAGGCTCTCAAGCTCTATAGTATTGTGTAATGGTTATTTTTAATATGTATTGATATGTAAAGAGGTGCCGCACACCTGAATCATGGTGGCCCATTTCTTACTCTTAAAGGATTCAAATCATGGTATAGCTTAATAAGAATTCATTTCCATATATGTTTCATAGGTTTAGGTATCTTTTTCTATTTTATTTGTTCTTTACATTTATGTTTGTCAACAGTGTTATTAGGAAAAAAAAACATTGATATATGAATAGTAATAGTCTAAAGCGAAATTAAATAAACGAATACCTTGCTCCATAATGTATTCCAACAATTGGCCACAACTAATTTGAGTCATGTTAATCCCACACACTTAAATTATTACCTATGGTATTTTTCTAAGAGTCTAGTATGTTTCTTACATCTATGTTTCTATATTTTATTAGGAAAAATATTTTCTTCAAATCTTATTACATTGATATATGAACACTAATTTCCTAGAGTGAAATTAAAGAAATGTATGCTCAACTCCATAATGTCTTCCAACACTAGGCTACAAATAATTTGAACCATCTTAATCCCACAAACCTAAATTGTTATCTAAAAATTGTTAGAAACAAGAAGAATGAGACAACTATAAGATGAATATTTTTTTGCAGGACTGTTGAGGTGTGGAGGAAGCTTTTATTAGGGAAGTTGGGAGGAGCATAGAGTGCAAAGATGAGACTTGCAGAAACAATTGTCGAAATGAAACATTCTCAAATAACCACAAAATGCAAATCCCACAAAATAAACCAAAAACCATGCTACTATACAACTATGACCTTTTTTTTTTTTTAACATTTTCAAATGACCACAAAATGCAAACCTCACAAAAAGAAAGAAAGACTATACTACTATACAACTATGACCATATGACCATTTCTATAATATTGAAGGAACAATTCATTTATTTCCACTCATTTTTCATTTTTTTTTTTTTTGAAGAGGGTGCATATGTTATCCCGTATTTCTAAAAGAGCCTTGGAGAACGTGATCAATACTTGTTTTAACTCTTCTTTAGAGGGATCAATTAGTTAAAGTTACTTCTCACCTTATAAAGTAGTAATCCATAACCAAGTCTTATAAAGTAGTAATCCATAACCAAGTCTGGTACGTTACTCGATTGCATTGCAAAGTACCTTTTTTTGAACTTCCTTGCTATCATGAGTCCATTGAACATATTAAGTAAGTAAACTGCATTAAAAAGGATCATTATTCTAAAACACATTCTCTCGGGTACATTTCTCGATTGCATAACAACAAATACGAAATGTACCAAAAATGTTCGCAACTAATGGAATGTTCGAGTATTCACTTTCTCAATAATAGGAAATCATCTTTCATGGTAGGTGGAAAATGATGTGCAAGTGAGATTAGATTTATATTCCACCATAAGTTCTCAAAGAGACATTTTTTTTAAGCTTAGTTGATTACAAGCTCCAAGATAATGGATTTTGTACTTTATGTGAAATTACATAGATAATTGGATAATATTAATCTCTAAAGAACTATTATCTATCACTAAGGATAGAAGCACGCTCAAACTCTAAGTTTGGAAGGTTAAAAATGATATGCTTGGAATAGGATTTTGGATTAGTTAAGGAAGTGTCATCAATTTGAGAGAAGATGTCGATGACTAACTCTACTTAAAATTCATGATAAGAGGAAGCTCGATAATTGAGTTGGGATATAGTGTTATAAATGTTATTGATTATACTCTGAATGGTTGATGGTGATCCAAAATATGGAAGGTGGTTAATTAACATATGAAGAAAATTATATATAAATATATATAAATGATGTTTTACTATTTGTTAAAGAAAAATATAGATGGTCTTAACATTTATTTATTTTATAAGGAAGGAACACATAATAATCTATATTTCATATTCAAATTATGAGAGGCATGTCTATTTTGAAATAGGATTTTTATATTTTTAATTTAATTATCAATAATTATTAGGTGGATGGTAGGGATTGCACTTCAACTGAATTAAAATAATCTTATTGGTATACACAACTCAAAAGTTGAGATTTATTTCCAAAGTAATTATATATTTTTTTCATTTTAATTAAATTGACTAATTAAAAAAAACATATGAAGAAGTGTCATATAAATTGAGTTAGGGTTGTTGGTGGTGTTTGCTATTGTTAAGGCATGGTATTGTAACAAATATTATTTACAAATTAAGAATTTCCATGGTAAATTAAAGGTAAATCTCCATAATTGAGAATTTTATTCCTTTTTTTTTAATATATATATGTTTTACTTATATATCAATATTTTTTATTTATTACTACTAAAAAAATAATTTAAAACAAAATTATTATATTGTTTATTTTTTTAAAAGTGAGTGAGATGTATTATGAAAAAAGTAAATTTTGATGTTTATTATGGATTGTTCTCAAGAAGAATTTAATTTATATAATTTTACTGATATAGTATAAATATAATTAAATATGTTATTAATATAATACTAATCTAATAAAATATTTCATTAATTCAAAAATGCATTCATTAAATATGACTAAAAGAGGATTAATAAAAGAAAAGAGGATTTGTTGTTTCTAAATTTTCAAGGAGTTTTTTCTCTTTGATCTCGCGTCCAAAAGGTCACCAGAAAGAGAAACCAAGACTAATAGCAGAAGAAGATAGCCAAAATCTCGAATGACCAATCATGCAACAAAAAATAAGATCTACACTATACAGAAATGAGTTCACAACTAGAATCCTTGTAGATAGGAGAATGGTTTTGAGGTTGATGTGTATCTTGTGCTCCAATCGATTCATATACCACATCCATACCCCATCTCTTATCCCTGCAGACAATCACAAGAAATCAAAGATGACATGTGATATTCCTCGGAAGATCGCTAGATCAAAAGAAATAGAATCAACCATAAAATATACCAAATACACATTCACATGAGGGAAAGAACATAAATTTCCATTGATCATAAAATGAATTACAATTCTTATAGCTTTGCCTCAAAGCTTCCTCTCTGGCATCTTGTAGGATGGCCTCCTCTCCTAATATAGCAGAGCTCTCACCCTATGGTTTGGATACTTTATCGTCACACCCTTTCCTCTTGGTGAGATTTTATACGCTCATTCCATCCTTTGGGATAATCTATTCAGACACCTAAGGGACTGAGAAGCTAGGAAAATTCTAGAATAATGGACCGCTACCCAACTTATACATAACTGGTTCAAGTTGGTCTCCCTGGGAATGTGAAACTCTATAAATGTATTTCAAAATAATGATTTTTTTCTCAATTATCTCAATTATGAAATAATTATTATCTCATAATTAAAATATTTTGGCAAAATAAGTATGAGAAATTTCTCAATTATGTAATTTCATTATTTAATCATGGGATAAATTTCACATAAGTAAAAGAAAATGTGAAAAGGGTTGCATTTTAGCCAAACAACTGAGGTAGGTTGATATTGGGTTTCTCCAACAATAATGGAGTGGAAAATATGGTTATAAAATATGCCCCCTAATGCATGAGGTCAGAAGATAAACTCATGGCCGAAATGAATTACAATAATACTCAAAGCTCAAAATAGAAGGAAGGAGCCTAGACTATGAAATTGGATTAGAGGAACTCAAGTGTTGAAGTGTCAACTATGTTGATAACATCCCCAAGGCAGACATAACCATGCTCAGTCATAAATGGATACTGAACATGGCTGCCATAAAATACATGGAGGATCCATGACATGAAATTGTAAAACATGGCCACGAATACATACATAGTGGATCCATGTGACTCAAAAGATAGAGTATAGCCACTAGAAAATACAATGTGGTTCTATGTCACACTAAACATCGGTGTGAATATGAACACATGAGTGATAGAGAAGTGTCTCAACATACTCCTCAAAGTACATAAATGATAGATAACTCTAATGCGGCCTGGAAAATATGCCATAGAAGAGAGAGATGTCGCTAACCCTGGGTCTTCGACATAACCCCCATGGTAAAAATCTACATCATGCAAATATATAAGCTACAGTTAAACATGGTAGAAACCTTCTCATTACTAGTAAATGAGGAAAACTAGTAAAATATGTGAGGGAATCCACCAATGAGGAAAACAGACCCCAAGGTACCTAGTATAGTCCACAAATGGTGAATAAATGAGATGACGTAGAACACCATTAAGCTTGACCAATCAGAAGCCAATGATTTAAACCCATTGTTACTATTGATCTCGGTGAAGCTTTCCATTGTGTTTTGCAAGCTCCAAGATACTACTGATTCCTAGATCAATCTCATGGATAATGAGCTGAAGTCGATAGGAGAAGATTCATCGAAGGAGGGCCTTAATGTAACCCCCATTAATTGACATAGAACAAACCGAGATGAAGTGATGTATGGATGAAATCATCAAGTGATGAAGTAAAATTGGAATAGGGATGGTCAAATCAAAAATTTCAACAGATTACTAGAGATGACTGACATAGACTGGTAATTCCCTTCAACACATAGTGACATGACACAAAAGTGACTTGACAGCATGAGTAATGAGCACCATGTGATATCATGTAGCGACAAAGGAGGCATCAAGGCATGCTCCATATTACTAGAAGAGTAACTATCTCAAGGAGTATACAACCCATATGTGGCATAGATGCTAGGAAAGCTGAAATCCAGTTGCGAGATAATGAAGTAGAAAAAAACCACGTTGAAGGGAAACATGACTGGTGCTTCCATTTTGATGACTAATAGAAACAAATTCTCCCTCACTTCTCTTTTTAAAACTTTTTTTTCATAATTTTGTCTCCCAATCCTGAAGATGATATCAAAGTGTACAAGGGGGAACCTCCTAGCCACAATAGAGTAAGGTATTCACTTTTCATAACTAGTTTTTCTAAGTCTAGAAAAGGTTTAAACGTAGATTGGGTAGACAACCCTTCAGGTGCTTTTATGAGCGTGAAGGAGACAAGTTCACTGAGTGATATTTTCTAATTTAAGGAGTCTGAAGTGAGCTTAAAGAAAACTCCTCCTGGAGGAACGATCATTATAAAGGATAGCAAATGATTTTGGTTATGGTGGAAATACTCATGAAATAAAGAGGACAATAGGCTAGCTAATAGAACCACTCATTGCAGTGGTTCCTCCAAGAAAGGGTAAAATACCAAGTGAAGGAGGATGATAGGCCAAGGATATGATGACTTTGGAAGATAAAAACAAAGGCTAAAACTGAAAAAGTAGGTTGATAAAATGTGGAAGTCACATAGGATAAAGTGTGGAATCTCCTTGGGTATGACCATAAATATGACAAAGAAGAGGACATGAGACTCAAATTCTAGGTCATGGCGGGTCAGAAGGAGGAATTCTAAAAAGGTAATAAAAATTACTACGTGGAAACCAATTCGGCAAGAAGGTGCTAACTAGGGTATCCATGAGCAGGTAATCTCAACCGACACGCTACGACATGCATATAAGAAGTGGAGAAAGTTGCAACTTGACGGGGTCAGACCTAAGGCATAAAAATAGTGCTGACGGTCAAAATGTAATATCAACAAAAGTGACCTACCCCTATATGCCAGTAAAGGAAACTTACCTAAGGTCCAATTGATGTTGCAATAGAAATGCCACCCTATCCTATAAAATGCATTAAGATAGACTATACACATGGTTAAATCACATAATGAAAGAAATAAGCTTTGATAAGGTAAAAACAAGAACATATAGTTTAGGTTGTTTGAGTTATATATATATATATATATATATATATATATATATATATATATATATATATATATATATGGATTTTATAATATATATATATTTTTTTTTGGCATAAATAAGGAATGATAAATAGTCGCATCACTCACCAACCTAAAAATGGGATAAAGCGTCACACTCTTATGTAAAATTGTACAAGCGTGACACAGTCTAGTAAGTCACTCTAAGTTGTGCCCACAACAGGGCACATGCCAAGAGTTTCTATATGCAAAATCATGGAGGGAAAGGGAACCATATGGCTTATCAATGTGGGGCCATGCCAAAGGAAGTAAAATTTCCCAATCCAAATTTTTTTTCAATGCCAGAGACATTCTAACATAGTCATTCTCTAAATATTAACCTCGAGATATAAGGGATTATTAATCCATAAAGCGGGTACAATATTCTTATAAAAAACTGGTAAGGATTCGGAAAATTCATTTGCAAGTTTGGTAGTAAAAGCCCAAGAATTGACTCGGTCCAAGGGTGGAACTTCTAAGGACGGTTGAGGGTATGCCCCCTAGGTCTTTCAAGATTTATGTTTCCAAGGTTTGCTTGTTCTAAATCAGGGAAAATAGAGGCATGAATAAGCATAACCTACATATGATTATCAATGGGGTAGATCCATGACCTCCAAGGTCACTAATAGGGGAGGCTCGTCATCAAGGGAGTCATGTGGAAAAACCGTAGGTGCGACCCATTTGGGAAAAATAACCTAATCATATTCCATTTTGGGATGGGTTTTCTGACCAACATGAGGAGGTACTAACAAGACTGTCAGAGAGGAAATATTTTCCACAATAAGTGGCAGTGGGCTCTCACTAGGTTGATCATATTCTATAATAACAGGCAACACCACCCATGGATCATGATGTTTATGGGGTCAACAGATACCAAAAGAGATCATATGCATAGGATTCTTAGATGAAGAGATAGTCAGAGTGCTAAGTGAATGTAGCTGAGAGAAAAATACAATAAGAGCTGAACGTTTGAAGACTACCACTCGAACACTCAGAAATTCATGAGGATCATCTCACACAAGTGGTATAGAATTCCCCATGGTGGAAATTTGGGTTGAAAAGATGCAATAGTCAAGTTGATGGATAATGACAATTTTTCCTTCATGAGGAAAGAAAAATAGACGGAAAAGGATGAGATGATTGCAGTCATCGAATAAAACCAAATACAACTAATGAGTAGGTTGTAATCTAATGAGGTATCGACAACTTCGACATTAACATATATATTTTTCTCTCCTAATTCAATAGAAAAATGGGGAAGGACCCCCTTCAGTATGAAGTGAGTGTTGGAGAGCCAAGATACTTCTAACAGGATACTGACATAACACACGTGGAAGATCCATTTATCCACCAAAGTGCGATGAATACTCTTGTGAAATATTCACATAATAATTTGAAACAAAATATGATGGGAGAGATGAAGAGAAAATTTTTCAGAATTGAAGGAGATAATGCTAGAGTAAGATAAATAAACTCCACCAATGGCAAACAACAAGGCTTTTTCTGTAGAGGAAATATTTGCAATACCTCCAAGGCATACATGGAAAAAGGAGACTGGGAAATATCTTTGATAATACTGTAATGTTGAGCAGCCCTGGCAGACAGATTGTGTGTCATCTTAGGGAAAACACCCTTGGGGGCGCTATAGATAGGTTTTAGAGTCTTATCCAATGTAAGAGGTCCAATGGAACTAGGTGGAGCTGGTGAGTCCTTAAAAGGAGAACTTGACTCAGGCACATCATATGAGTTTACTCGCGTAGTCATGTTTACATATTCCTTACATATTAAAACATATGAACTATGAGCGGGATGGGAAGAGGACCCCACATTTCCCCCTTCTAGAGGTCAAGCTGGTTGAGCAGCAATTTGTTGCTGAGGTTTTGGAGGGAATGGATGAGTCAAAACGACATGATATTGAGTATATGGTGGTGAAAGGAGCCTATGGACTTCATGCATATAAGGGAACTCATGGGTGAGGTAGTTTCCATGAAAATTTTTACAGGGAAACTTCATTTTCATGAAATGCTCACTGGTGCCTCTTCCCTGAGTCTGAGTATTGGTTTGAAATTCTTGAGAAAGTTTTTTTTTTTTTTTTTTTTTTATTATTATTATTTTTACCACTCAATTGTTGGTTTTTCTTTGGCTGAGTGGAATTTACCATGAGAAAATTAGTGGATTATTTAGGAGGGGGTTCTTTAGCAGAGCCATACACACTTGTTGGGGCTTGAGATTTAACAATCAATTTCCCAAGTTGGGTAGCCAGTTGGCTCACAAAATTGGAAACAGACTCAATCATGCCATCAACATGTGGGCTAGGAAGAGGTTTAGGATGGTCAAAGGCAACTAGAAGTGTGTCAAAAAATTTTGAGCTACGGAGGAAATTTCATAGAAAGATTGAATGTCTAACTCAATATACCTCTTTGTGGGATCCCCAATTAACATATGTTGGAACAAGCAATGTTTAATAGAATCATGCACAAAATAATTAGATGTGTAAAATAAATCATAGGTGGTAGTAAGAGTGGATGGATTATCCCAAAGCTTCCCTTAAAAATTGGGAATGTCTTACAGTAATTTTGTGGGCATGGGTGGCCACCAAGGATCATGAGGGATGGGTTCATTAGTAAATTTGGCCAAATCTGGTAAATAGAGAGAAGATAAAAATGGATTATGGGGTTTACTAAATGGGTCATAGTAAAGAGAATCCCCTGAAAAATCCCACGGCCCCCCCACATAAGGAGTATACTAAGGCACTTGCTGGTGAAGAAAATTGTTCGCTCCAGCATAAGACTATAGTAGGCCAACATGAATGGTAAATGGATGTTGCCCCTAGAGTATATGCCCCCAAAGAGAAAATAACCCCCAAGAGCATGGCTCCTCATGGTTTTTTACCCATGAGTGAAAGAAGGATCACTCTACATAGTAGGAACAATATAAGGAGTATAACCCATATGAGAGATGGTACTGGTAGTGTGGTTGCCACTAGATAAACTAGCCCCCTTAGGAAAGGTGTTGATCGGTGGTGTCGCTCTAAAAAGAGAACTATACTAGGTTTGTGACATGATAGAAGCTACATTAACCCCAATATGACTAGGGATAATTGATTATTTCCCCCACATATTTATATAGTTAATTGTGCCTAACTGAAGAACAAGAATGGTTGGCTGGGAAAAGTTAGTTTACCAAACTCCCGAACCTACCTACTAACTAGATAGGGGCACCATGGTTGACATAAAAGATAGTGTGGGAACATAAATGTTCGAGAATTTTTCAATAGATATGGATGAGACTCATGAAATACCCCTAGAAGAAGTGAAAGGTGTGGACAGAGGAGTAGGTATGGCTATGCTGAGAGGTGGCAACAATGACATGGAATTCAATATTTTCAATGTAGAAGGTAATAACCTCTCCTAATCCACCATAGGGTAAGGAATTCAAAAATGCATGTAAGTAAAGGCTATTGTAGAGTTGTCACGGTTCAACCCCAATAAAGTAGGTCATAATGGATTGGTTAAAGGTGGCTTGGCATATGAGCAATAGAATCGTATTCCAAAGTCTAAATAGAGACAAAATCACTATTAGAGGGACCAAGTAAAAAATCCAATACTATGTGATGGTTTAAGTCTTGAGCACCAACATGCATGCTCAGTGAAGGAGTGATAAGTCTACCTCGCTCGGGAGGGAAAACTTAAATACAACGTGACCATCGACGAAAAAATTCAACCAGGTTGATTATAATTAAAACACAGTTATGTTAGTGCAAAACACCCTAAAGAGTAAACTATGGACTCAGACCAATCAACACACACTATAAACGTTCAAAAAGGTAGAACACGTAAACCAGAAAACAAGGAAGTTGGCGGTGGAAAATTTATTCTACTGACCTTCTTCCTAGCCCTTTTAGCTATGAGCTCAGAAACATTTCTCTTATTATTCATAGGGAAACCTCTAAGAGGACCGAGAGAGTATGAATAATTTTTCTCCAAGGTATAGAGAAGACGACCCCAACCCTACACCTATGAATGAGCCCTAAAAATATAGGCCACTATGGTCACCACTGACAATAAAATGACCTGGGGGATAGTCATAGGAAAAATCAACACACAAGCCTAAGAGAATTAACTTCAAAAAGGAGCCAATGCCAAAGCCCCCTTGAGAGTTTCCTCCCAAGTGATTTGAAAGTGCTACAACAAAAACAAATAACATTTTTTGTATGCATGTAAATTCCGCTATATCGTGCCACTCGAGACTAAGTGAAATGGGTCATGTCACCCCGCCTAGCCCAAGTGTGACCTCACACTTGACCGTTTTCTAATAAGGGATTCACATACCACACCACTTCCAATGGATTTTACTCCGTACCGCAAGCTGCTAAGTTGACTTTATAGTCTTCAAGCAGTTAACTCATGCGCTTATCTCCAAGACACTAGCCTAAGCTAGCGTTGGTGTACCACGAGTGAAAGTAAAACATGAATTTGGTTAATTTTATTCTCACATTGATTTTACTGGATGTTTTTTACACAAGTGGGTTGTGGTATGAAACTAAGATGGTGTGAATGACTCTTTGTTAGTCACCCTGATGCAACTATATGTAATTTTCATTTTTCACTTCAATAAAATCTAACCATAGGAGGGTAATAGTTTTCACAAGACACCAATGCCTATTTTGATGCACCTCTACACTAAATCTTCTTAAATGCAAAGTATCCCAAAATTTGGTGAATTAATGACCCAAAAATAAACCAAAAAGGAAAACCAAATTAATCGAAAAGAAACTAGAGAAAATTTCCCAAGAAATAATGAAAAGCACTCCAAAAGCATCATAGCTGGGAAAAAAATCACAATCAAACAAAAACACTCAAAGAAATAAAAATGAAATCCAAAAGTGAAAAAAGGAAGGTAATGTCAATAATTTAGGGTTATAGCACAATAGCTCAACTAGGGTCAATGTTCTACAAAGGTCAAAACCAGACCCTAGATGTAGGAAGGCCTAATCAAGATCAAATGAGGGTGATGGAAAGCAATGAAAGCACACTCAAAATATAATTTTATAGATGAAAACTACACAACCAATCCCAACGCCGCAATTGTGATGAAAATAACCAAGATATGAAAGAGATCACTCAAAAACAAATGAAAAAATAACACAAGTACATAAATACCTTAAAGTGATATATGAAACAAATCCAAGCAGTCACCAAAAGCAACCAAATATATCTAAAATTGAGATACAGAGATGATAGCACTAGTCCTTAACCAAAGCACACAAAGAATCCTTCAAGGGAACCTTGAAAAACATAATCAATGGAATATCCTTGCCAATGAATAATAAAGAGCTCAAATCAAACAAAGATCAGCAGCTAGCAGTGAAAAAAAAAATGTATCCAACCTTTCCCCAATATATTAGCAAGTTTTGAAGAAAAAAACCTAAGAAATCAAGAAAATTATTTGAAAGAAAACCCGAGAATTGGGAAAAACAGATAGAAAATACGTTGATATTTCAATCAAGCATAGATTCCTCATACGGACTTAGTTTCAGGTAATTTTTGTTTTCTTTTTTTTACATAAACTTTAAGAGGATTATGATTTTGTAATTATTTTTATTTAGTTATGTATAGAAAGTAACATAAACAAATAGAAAGAATGGCCATGCATGAAGGTGAAAGAAAAACAAACTGGTCAATTTTCAATTGGCCATAACATCCTCATACAGACTCTTTTTTCAGTGAATTTTTTTTTGGATGAAATTCGAAGAGGAGTCCATATCTATGGTAAATTCAATCAAATTAGATAAAAAGAGTTGTATAATTTTCTTTTAATCACACGATCTATTATTCTCTCATATAAAAAACAACAAAAAACTTCAAATCTAAGATCATCTCATATTTGAAGTAAGTAAAATGAATCGAGTTAAAAATAATCCAAAAATCCACAAAGAATTGACTGGGAAACCAAGAACAAATATACCCAAATAAAAATAGCAGAGATATAAATACAAAGAGGGAAAATGTAAAATTCTCTCATTGAAAGCACCAATTTTGTTCCATTAGTTCTGTTGTGTCTAAGTTTGCAAGGAGATGTTGATCCATGATCTCGTGTCTAATAATATCACTAGACATGGAAAATGAGACCAATAGCAGAATAATATGGCCCAATCCTGAATGACCAATCATGCAGCAAAAAATCAGTTCTATATTATAGAGAAATGAGATCACACTGGGAATCCTCACATATTGGTGAAGGTTTTTTAGTTTGATCTATAACTTTCGCTGCACTCGAGAGATCTACCACATCCGCACCCAAGGATGACAAGTGACCTTCCTAAGAAGATAATCAACTCAAGCCATAATAGAATCAATATATGTAACTACTCCAAACATGTAAATACAAGGAAGGAACATCGATTTATATTAACGATGAATAAAATGGTACAATTATACATTCAACCATAGGATCTCATCTCTGAAATATGGAAGAGTCTCCCCCTTCGTGACTAATATAAACTCAAGAGAAGGTATGTCTCTCAATATCTAAATCAAGGTAGAAGAATCTCAATATAATTCCCACTCCCTCTCTCCCTTTCCTCTTGGTGAGATTATATAGGTTTATTCTTTCCTTTGGGAGAATCTATCCAGACCTCTAGGGGCTTGAGAAGTTAGGAAAATTCTTCAACAATGGACCCCTAGCCAACTCATACAAAAGTGGGTAAATTTGATCTCCTAATGAAAAATTCTAGAAACATTTTTCACAATTATGAGATTTTCCTCAATTATCTCAATTATTAAATAATTATTATCTCATAATTAAAATATTTGGGGAAAATAACTATGAGAAATTGTTCAATTATGTAAATTCACCCCTTTAACATGGGATAAATTTCACATAAGTAAAATAAATCATGAAAAGGGATGCATTTTAGCCAAAAAACTGAGGTAAGTTGATATTGGGTTTCTCTCACTATAATGCAGTGGAAAATAGGGTTATAATAGGAGTTGTAACTAATAAATCACTACCTTTCTAGCTATTTCTGCAACACTTGCTTTAGCAGATTCATTGCAAATTACAGAAGGTGCAAAATATTTTTTGTAAATCAAATATTTCATGAATTGAAGAGGATGATGATGGTGTTTCATGAACAAAGTTGTTTCACGAACTGAGGATGATGATGATGATGTTGTTTTATGATCAAAGGTGTGAGGTGCAACTGAATTGGATATTTCAGCTTGTTATTTTGTGACCAAAGGTGTCACCTTCAACTGATTACAATATCTCATTTATCTTGGAAGATGAAGATGTTTTTCTATGATCAATTTTGGCAGTTTGAACTGAATCGGATGTTTCATCTTTCACTGAATATAATGACAGTTATCCTATTTGATGATCGAAGGTTCCAAATTTAACTGAATAATATATTTCATGCATCTAAGAGGATAATAATGATGTTTTTTTATGTTCAATGGTTCCAACTTCAATTGACTCAAATATTTCCTACACTAAAGAGGATGATAATGGTGTTGTTTTATCATGAAAAGTGTCATTAAAATGGATTATGTGGTTGCAAATAAGAACAAAAATGATTTAAACTTGTATTATTTTCTGTTCTAACATTATTCTTAATCCAGTATCTTAGTAATAGGATGCTAAATGTAATATATCTAGAATATTTTTTGTGAAAAGAAAAAATAATATGAGAAATTACAAAGAGATAATTTGAAATAGCTTTGGGTGCATGACCTTATTACTCAAATGAGTTTCCAGAAAATATCTTGCTCTACAAAAGGATATTAAGCTTTTTATTATCATTTTGGATTGATGTTTTTGTCATCTTAACTGCATGTACATCTCATTGGCTTGGATCAACCTTTAATATCTCTTGGATAGACTCTATATATGTATATTGTACCTATATCCTATGCATGAATCCTGTCATTAGTATATTAGTATGTAATCTCCTTGCAACTATAATATGTGCCTTTGTAGGATCCACTAGTTGCAAATGTAAATGAGTACCCTCTATCGGTGCTCCCTGTGCATGTGCACTTGCCCTCCTCTATGCATAAAATACCTACAAATAAAACCTCAACCCAAGCCAAGAAGAAATGGAAGTTATAATAACCACAACTAATACATTTATACCCCATCATTAGTCATGCCCTTCATTCTGGTTGATATGATGTCACTCGTTCCTTTTATTTTTGGTCATAATCATATATCTCTTTCCTTTGATAGGGCCCGTGGTGTTGGGCTAATATCACTAACCAAACTATTCATAACCAGTTTTAGGTCAAGTGAATTTTGAGGGTGTGGCATATATATCGTATTTGATATTGTAATAACACGTTATTACAACCCTTTCTATGCCTTCCAACCACCCCTCGAGTGATAGTACCAGTCAATGAATGAGTTTGGTTCCATTGGGTGGGATTGAGTGTGTTTGTATCTAGTTTTTCTATGAAGGAAGATTTGAAATACATATTCAAAAGGGTGCTTGAGAATAGCCAACTAGTAGCAAGAGGGATTTTACTAAGTGCATGGGCTTGACTTTATGGCTCTAGCAGCAGAGACTCTATAGAGTACAACTTTTGTAGAGAAATTGAGAACATATCAATAGGACTAACTTTTATGTGGGCCCCTTCAACATGACGAAAGCGTATGCATTAAACATGGATTAAACAACAATTGGTTTTTTTCTCAAGTGGTAACATAAGGAATAAAATATAGTTATTACCTTCTGATAGTGATTCTCTCTGTAAATTATAGCTATGGAAATGGGAAATTAGGGTGTCTTACCACCGATTGTGAAGTGGTACAGTTACACACATTTATGTGATTATTTTCTATACAACCACCTTATGACAATGTTAAAATGAAAATGTTAAATGAAAATGTAGTAATTTATCCCAATCAAACAAACATGGTGAATTTATTAATTGAAACAAATACACACTTTATCGAGTTTGATACCCTCTTCAATTGACACCTAATGGGTTTTTAAACCTAATTGTGAGTACAAATAGACCTTTGAATTCTTAATTAAAAAGAAAACTATAGGTCTACTATGCTTTCACAACAATTAGCTAGCAATGAAGCTTGCCTTCGTGTTCCATCCTGTTGTATAGAAGCATTTGAAGTTTTCTTTAGAGCCCTTTCTTCGCTAGCACACGAACATATGAATACCCGTCCAAATATGAAAGTGTGGCCAAAATACCCAAGTAAGACTTGTAACGACATTTATAGCTTGAACTAGAATGCATCCATTTCTTGATATTTTCCATGCAAATATTTTCATGGTGGAATTTTTCCATTGTACTTTGTGGAGACTTTGTCCATTGTATCTCACCGCAGAAATGATTTTTCCACTATATGTCATCAAAGAAATGACTAAATAACTAGAAGTATGATCCTATGGTCTTTCAATTTCGGGTCTAGGAACCACTACGCCTAATGATATTTCTATTTCATTATCAATAATGAATGAGCATGGAACTATGATGGCATCTGAGTCTGGCTTGTAGATTTATTGTGTGCGTTTATTTTCTTGGCCCTGCTTCTTACCAAGAATAGAGGATTTTGAAGAATTAGAGAGTTTTAATTCAAGTAAATTACATACCGACACTTGTTTTGCAAGTTCTTAAGCCATGGTAATTGTGGTGTGTAGTTTGTATGCATGATGTTTTATGATTTCTTGAAAATTAAGTCATTTCCTTATTTTCTTATAGTATTAGGTTGACCTATTCTAATTTTTCAGATTTTTATGTTGGTACTATCTCTCTAAAATGATTTGATGGTGATTTTTTTTGAAATTTCGATAGTACTTTTGATCCTTAACTCTAGTGTCTTCCTAATGCCTTAATGGAAAGAAATATTTGTAGAAAAGCTCGATCTAACAGTCTTGGAAATTTCCTCATCATAACAAACATGGGCTAAAAGTTCATGTAATAAAGGTTAATAAATGAACAACTAAGACCATGATTATGGGACACTTATTTGAAGTTGAATGTTGTGCAAGATACCATCGTGTGCATCATTTTATATGTTTATTTCTAACGAGAAATTGGAAAATGCAATGGCTAAGACTTTGAAAAGAAAAAAAAAGAAAATTGGAACATATTTTATGAAAGTAAAGGAAATTAGGAGAAAAGGAAAGTGAAAGGTCGCAGCTTGCATATGAGGAGTAAACTTAAGGAAAATAATGGAAAAATGAAGAAGATAGAGGATTAATCAAAAGAAAAACCTAAGAGCATCATTCGGTATCCTTTCTTAAGTTCATTTTCAAAATTACTCTCAAAGAGGAGAAGAGCACCAAGACGAGAAAGAGATCAAGAAAGAAAAGGAAGGAAAAGGAAAGGAAAGGAAAAAAATATCAATAAAGGAAAGGTTGGAATGATAAGGTTTCAGCAGGAATACTTGCAGGTAATAGGCCGAGTGTATGATTTCTTAGATGCATGGTATGTGCATGTTGATATTTGGTTATTTTTTTGTTGGTGGAATGGTTTTGCTAAGTTTGAAAATGGTTTTCAGCCTTGCCTTTACATTTATGGATATCCATGGTGTGATGGGATTCTTCTCAATTTTCATCTTTGGAATTGTCAGAATGTTTCAAAATTTGGGGCAGAGATGGTCTCAAAAACATTCCCAAATGCCTAGGAATCCCTTTACCGGTAATGGTGGGATACACATTAAAGCATGATGGTGGAGTCTCGGTTAGGGCCTAGTGAACTAGTGTGGATTGCGGTAAATACTAGAGACTTGGACATTGAAAAACCCTCAAGGATGGTGATGGAATCCAAAGGAATTCCAATATCATTTTTTGTCTCTGAACTTTATGCTTCTATCTTTTCCTACTTCTCATGGCTATCACATGTTTCTTCACTTCCTTCCACCAACAAAGGAATATCCCATTCCTCATTGCTTTTATTTGATTCTTCATAAACATGCTCATGAAACATGACATCTCTAACGACAAAAAAATTGTGAGTAAAGTGATTAAATAATCTATAGGCTTTGTATTGTGAGAAACACACTAAAAAGGTGCATCTGATTGCTTTTGAATATAATTTCCTTCTATCTTACTTTGGAATATGGGAAAAGGCTTTAGAGCCAAATACTCTCAAATATTTTACTGGAGGTTTGAATCCATACAGTGATTCAAAAAGAGTTTTAAACTCAAGACTTTTAGTGGACTCCTATTTTTCAAATAAAATAGAGTATTCAACACTTCAACCCAAAAATCATTTGAAATATCCTTACCTTTTAGCATGCTACGAGCACACTCCACCAATGTTCTATTCTTCCTTTCCGCTACTCCGTTCTACTGAGGAGTATGGGGTACTATGAATTGCTGAAATATTCCACGGTATTTACAATACTTGGTGAATTCAACCTTCCTGTATTCTTCCCCTTGATCAGAACGAAGAGTATTTATATACTTCCATGTTTTATTTTCAATCATTGTTATGAACTACTTAAAATATTCACATGTATGGCTTTTCTTACTAAGAAAATATACCCAAGAAAACTTTGTGAAGTGAGCAAAAAACAATAGAAAATATAGTGCACCTCCTAATGACCTTGTTTGGATAGGTCCACATAACTCAGTATGCACTAATTAAAGTATATATCTCTTTTTCTTTTCTACTCTAACATGAAATTATTCTCTATGCATATTTCCTAATATATGGGCATCACAATAATTATGCACTTGTTTTAAAGTAAGAAGACCTCTTCCCATTCCATTTTTCTGGAGTAACAGGAGATCGTTGAAGTTGATGTGACCAAGTCTCTAGTGCCATAGCTCTTATGTAGTTAAAATTGATGATGTCAAACCTCGATCTAGTGTTGTGATTAATTTAATTTGTATAGACCTCCTGTTCAAATTCATTTAGTAATAGAGTTCATACCATACAACAAATATTTAATATAACAATGAGATTTAAATAATTCTAGCTTGACATTCAGATATGTAATCCTGGATATAGAAATCAGATTCTTTGTGAATCCAGGTACATACATTACGTTTTCAATGTGTCTGATGTTATCACTAGGTAAAATAACATGAATTTTCCCATACCCTTTAATCTGACAGCCTCTATCATCAACAAGGTAGATTTGTTCTCCGTTGCTAGTTTCTTGGAAATCTTCGAACCATTTTATGTTCCATGTCATGTGTGTGGACACTCCCAAATCCGCATACCATATGTCTACTTTGACATTTTCATCAGATTCAGCCATGAACAATCTGGAATCCTGAACGTGGTCATCATTTTCGAAATGACCTGCATGTCTTTTATGTCTCTGTTGTCCTTCATCAAATTTATTATTTCTGTAATTCTTAGCCATATGACTAATTTTACCACAATAGAAAAATTTTAATATAGAATCATTCCTGTTGGGATGGAATTAAGGTATGTTTTCACTCTATAATTACTTCGAATTATGACATAGTCTTAGGAATTATTCCTCATTTTTTACAATAAAGAAAGAAAAGACTTATGGAAATCAGAGAAATTGAGCTAACGACAAAAAGGAATGTTTGTATAACATAAATTTCACTTATTTTATCTCTATATGCAGTAAGGCAAAGCAGCTGAACCAATGGTAAATGGAAGACATCCGATAGACACAAACGTATCGAACCTTAGCAACTCCCAGATGCCGATAGAAGGAAGAAAGATGGATTCGAGCTCAAGAACTCAAATGACAGCCACGCTTTGGAGAATAGTATTTTATTGCATGAAAATTCCTTTAAAAGGGCCACAGACAAACTAGATAGGGATTCGGACAGGAATTTTCCCTCTTTAATCCATGCATCTAGACAGAGTTGTCAGATTGTATTCCTATATTATCCTTTGAGTTAATTAAGATTTTTGATGTTTTGAACAATTACCTTTTGAGTTTTTCATCGCGTTAAAACTTCTAGTCATCTAGGCCCAACCCCTAGGAGTTTCCTCGCCAATTTTTGTGTTTTTAATTAGTTACAGAATCCATGTCCAGTTATCTGATTCAGTTGTAAAATACTTTTCTACTAAATAAAGTTACAGTTTTTCTTCCTTTGGAATATTTTAGCATTTGTACTCCTTGATTCGGAATAATCGCATTTGTATCTTTTGGTTTATATAATAATGCTTCATAGCTAGTAGATGATTCCATTTTCTTCCAATACCATTGCAATCGATTTACAAATCATAGGTTAATTACTGTTCAATGATTACTTGTCTTTGCGGATTAAATTTTCCTTTCAACACAATGAGGCATCCAATTGTTTATTAATGTTTATTAGTCAGTTTAAAAAGATAATTCCATTGCAAAATTATATAATTAATTGATTTTCCTTTCATTCAGATTGTTGTTCAATTTATTAAGAAGGTTGTTCAATTCATTAAGAATGTTGTTCAATTCATTTAGATTGTTGTTCAGTTCATCAAGATTGTTTTTCAAGAAATCATAATTCTATTCAATCATAGGTTTCTCTTTTCTAAGCTAGACAAAATAATTAGCCATAATCTACCAAACCATTCCTCTTTAAGTTGATTGAATTCAGAAGATTAGATGATATTTTCTCATAGACAACATAGAGTAACTATCAGTCGATCTCACTTGCATATATTGTGCTTACACTCTTGAAATAAGAAGACTTACCTTGGGTTGACAATTCAATGAGAAGCACTAAGGTTTCCTATAATAAGCCACCTTTGTGACACCAACATTTTTTGGCATCATTGCCGGGGAGAGTGCTAAGAGTGATATGCTTTTTCTCCATTGCTGTGAATAATTGGGTATTAAAAATGAGAGGTAAGAACCTGCGTACCAGCAAGAAAAATTCTTTCTCTATAGCTCGCTTCTCAGCAAAATTGTTCAAAGACCAGTAGAATAGGTGCTCTTTGTTTACGAATAGGAAGAAAAAGATAGAAACAATTTCAAATAACTCTCAAAATCCTCACAATCCCAAGGACTGGTGATCCTTGTAAGAACAACATATACAGACGAAATCATTAAGAAAGCTGAATCTCAGGCATCCATAGGATCTAGAACTATTTGCATTCAAATTCCTATCACACTCCCTCAAACCGCAGCCTCACCATTTGTAGCCCACACTAAGATTCACGGTGAAACAAAAGGATCTGAGCGAAGCCTTCAAATTTTCGATCATATAGGCATTGATCCTTCGAGAGAGAGAGGTTCTTGCAATTTACAAGAAGGGGAAGGAGAAACTAGCGGTGTAATTCAAATAAAATCTCTAGAGCCTAAATCTCCTAAAAGAGTGGTCGAGACAAAGGTACTCAGGACCCCAAATCAGGGAAGTGTTGTAAAGCCTCCACTGCATTCGCCTCCCAAACCCCCCAGAATCACTCCTCCAGAACAAGAAATCCCTGAAGATTTTTGGCACCTCTTTGATCAAATGACAAATAATAAAAATCGGAATCAAAGGCGAACATAAACATTGGAATACCCCATTATTGATCATGCTGCAAACGCCGCTATGAAAGCCATTCCCTTGCACAACATTCCCACCTTCCATGGTTTGATTACGGAAGATGCTGATGCATTCCTATTTGAATTTGATGTCTTATGTAGGGGGTATGACTACACCACTGATCCTAAGAAACTAAAACAAGTTCCCTCTATCTTAAAAGAAATAGCACCATTAGTCCCATAATTTGTTCCCTTTTTTCCATTTTGACCTTCCTAAATCATAACCATTTACCTTTGTTTTACCTCTTTTATGCACCTTGATCTTGCACTAGTCCAAGAATGGTGACATATTTCATATAAACATTATTTTTCATACTTTTAATTCAACTTAGTATTAATTAATCATTTATTACATGATTTATTACTTTTAATCACTCTTTTTAGCTTATCAATATCTCCAATGTTTATTTGGTAGTTACAATACTTATCGTGACTGTTGATCCTAATGCAGGATCGGATCTTGCACCATTGCCAGCACATAAAATCCTTGCAGCAGATTAAAACCTCCTTGATCACTGCCTCATTTTGAGCAGCTTCAGCCACGACAACAAGATCGATCCAAAGCCAACCGAGACCGAATCTGTGAAGGATGAAAGCTGGAGATTGGCTATGGCCAATTTTTCTAACTGTCTAATTTTGAAGGCCAAAAAGCTAAATTATGCATTTGGTTATGTAATCGATTGAATGATATATTTTTGCATTATGCCAAATATCTATATAATGTAGAATGTAAATAGGACTAGGGGCGAAGTTTTTTTTAGAAGAAGAGAACAGAGACACAGCCAGAGAGGCGGTAACAAGTTGCTGTATTTTGTTATTGCCCGAATCTAGCCTGGATGATGTATTAATGTATGTAATTTCCTTAGTGAATTAATAAAATGGAGCTCCGCCTCATGTTTCACAAATTGTGTTTCTGTACTTGAGCTTATGAATTGATTAAGGTACTGAGCAACGTTCTTATTTAAAAGGGAAATACGCTGGTTAGCTAGGGCCTAGCCAACCCAGCACGTTTACCCCATTTCCTGTTTTCCTGTAATTTGTGTTTATATTGTCAAGTGTGATTTAATTTTAAGCACATGCACTCCAGTTTGAATGAAAGAGGATCCGTTGTGTGAAGTAGATAAATTTCATTTTCATGCAATTGTCTTTCCTGCACTTGATTTCAGATTGGTTTTCCTTCGCCTAGTCCAAGAAGGAGAAATGAATCTGCACCAGTGCACGTTGGTGTGATATCTCCTTTTGTGCAATTTTGTTTGATTGGTTTTCCCCGCCTGGTCCAAGCAGGAGAAATGAACCTGCACCAGTGCATGTTGGTGTGATGCAACAAACCTTCTTAGTATACTTCCCGTAATCTTCTTTCTTTCATTAAATGCTTATGATAGGATAAATGTATATTGATTGTTTCTTTATTCCTGCACTCTTTTCAGATCAGAAAAATTCATTTTTTATGTGTTCAATTTGATTTAACAGTATAATATCACTTGCAATAATTAAGCACTCATTTTAAGAATTAAATGCTAAGTGCAGGAAGCTCTGATCCAGTGAAAGAACTAGTTTCTTACCACGGGATCTGAGTGCTTTGAACCTGGAAAAGTTAAATCCCTCGAATGAAGTAAAAAGCCTTTAGTAAAGACACCATTTATACCTTCTACATAAATCTTCGTTTCTGCACTAGTGCAAGCAGACTGCAATAATGCAGGATAGATTAGTACAAGAAGGAAATATTTAAAGGAGCAGGCTTAAGGGCCCATCTGATGAGACCGCAAGTGTCTCTACTAAAGAAAAACACACGCTCAGTAGTTAAACAATAATTAGCTAGAGCGGTTGCCTTTTATTTTTAATTCCCTCTTGCAAATGCATTCTTCCTTGTTCCAGTCATAGATTATTTTGATGGTTCAAGTTGCCTTTTTCTCTTTTTATTTTGATTCTACAATATTTCCTTTAAAGAAAGTAGGGATTTATATTAGGAATATTCATACCATTTCTGGCATTCCCTGTGCTTCATCTCTAAGTTTATGGATCCCCCGAATTGAAAAATTAAGTGTTGATGAGTTTGCTTAAGTGTAATTCATACACCCAACATTTTGGCGCCATTGTCAGGGAGGCGATTAGATTTGGTAATAATTTTCTGATTATACAATGGAGGTAATTTTTCCTTTATTTTTGAAGTATTTTTTGGAAAATATTATTTGAACGAATTTTGCCGGTGTTAACTAATTTCTGACAACATTTTTTACAAGAATTTGTTTATTATTTTTCTTTATTTTTCGAAATGAATGCCTAGAAAAGGTAAGGGTTCGAAGCCCACTAAGAGCCAAAATAATTCTAAAAAAAATTCTCATATTGGGTCTCCTTTTGTAAGTAGGAAGCCCAATCTAATTCAAACCCATCACGTAGGAAAAATCCACCTAGATTCTGGTGACAATAGCTCAGGTGTGGTTTAGCCTGTTGAGAGCGGTACAAGTAAAAGGGAAACAATGGTGGACCATGAAGATTATTTGGAAGGGACTGGTGAAAACCAGGTAAGTCAAGAACAATCCACTTTTGTGTTTCCAATTGTGGATCCTGATACTGTGGCGCAAATGAGGAATATTCCACCATCATCTCTCCCTCATTTCCATGGTAAATTTCATGAATATCCTAACTCTTTTCTATTGGAGTTTGAAATTCTATGTAGAAGTTATGATTATTCAACTGACACTCAGAAGTTAAGATTATTTCCTATTACTCTCAAGGACTCAGATCTATGCTGGTTTATGGGGTTAGGAGGAAACACTATAACCTCTTGGGATTAGATGAAGAGAGTGTTTTTGTCTAAATATCAAGAATATTCCAAAACTCAAGACATGCAGGATGAGATTTTTACAATCATATAGGATGATGATGAAACTCTTGAAGATTACCTAGAAATATTTCTGTATATTTTACAAAGGTAAAAAGTCAAGTTTGATCCCAGTACTATTATAACCTTGTTCTTAAGAGGACTTACTGATAATTCTAGAAATAATTTGAATATGTTAGGACAAGGTGATATTTCTCATCAAACTTTTGAACAAATTTGTGAATTATGCAAGAAATTTTCAAGAAATCAGTATAGATCTGGTAGAGAAACTCGAAATAGAAATAGAAAAACTTAATCTACTGATGCTATGATTATAGGACTAGAGAATAAAATGGAAAAAATGAAAATTGATATAATGAATACTGTTACCAAATAGTTAGACTCTTTAAAATTTCAGCCAAAAATCATGAAGGAAGAAGAGTCATTATGTATTTTCTATCCTAAATGTAGAGACAAGCATCCTCCTAAAGAGTGTCCTCTTAATTTGAAATAAATTAATAAGTGTGTTATTTGTGCAGAAGACCATGTCAGAGAAAAATGTCCCTTTATTCCAGGACTTAAAGCTATATTTATAGGGGGACAACGTGAAGCTAAATTCTTGTATGCTATGGGAGCAAGAACGAATTGGCCTCAGGTAGGTACAGGTATGGCTCCTAAATTTTCTCCACACTATCTTGGTTATAATTCACATGCATATTTTTATCCTAACATTAATCAACAGTGGCAGTATGGGAATCAATATCAGCATGGGAAACCTTCTCAACCATGGCAACAAAGTTGGAGAGGTCCAACTCATTCTCCATATTCCTACCAGCCACCTATGCAGTCATATCCATCTACGGATACACCTTATTCAATGCCTCAACTTCCGAGTCAGTGTACTCCACCATTTCCTTTACCTCCACCCTTTCAACCTTCTAAATTTCCTGCTCAAACTATGCCCAATCCTAACAATAATAAAGCAGTGCAAATGATCTATGTAACAAACCCAAATTTATCGTTCGAGTACCAGTCTATTCCGGTTGGGGTTCATGATATTCAATTAAGATCGGGAAGGACTGTAACATCAGAAAATTAGAAGCAACCTATAGTGATTATTGAAGAGAAAGGAGAAGAGGAAACTCTTAAAAATTCTCTGAAATATGTCACTAAGCAGCCCTTACCCTCTGAATCCTTGCCATATTCTTCCAACCAGCCTCCCTTCCTAGAGAGGCTAGTAATGGAAAGAAGTGAGCCTATTTGTGAGACTAGTTTGGCATCTAAGCTTCAGAATATTTTCATTAAGATACCTCTTATTCAAGCCATTAAAGAGATCCCCATTTGTACCAATATTATTAAGGAACTCTGTCTCAAGAAACCTGGGAGGAAGAGAGTGGAAACCCAAACCATTCAATTTGTTGGTAGGGCAGCAGAGTTGATGACGGGATGTGTGTCTATGGAAAAATATATTGATCCTAGAAACCCTGTTGTCTCAGTTCAGATTGGTAATGTCCTGGTATCTAATGTTCTTATATACCTAGGGGCAGCCATTAATGTCATGACTAAGAAAACCATGGATCCACTTTGGTTATCTCATCTTCTCCCTACTCCCACTGTGCTTGAATTAGCAAATAGATCTAAAATTAAGCCAAAAAGAGTATTGAATGATGTGATCGTTTCATTATATTCTTGGAAATATCCTACTGATTTCATTATGCTTCAGCCAATGAACCCAGTAGGAGGACATCCCTTGATCTTGGGACGACCATGGGTTGCTAAGGCCGATGCATATATTGGATGTCGTTTCGGTGATATGTATATTTCGCATGGAGATTCTAGGAAGAAAGTTACTTTATACCCCCTGCTAGATCCATTCAGGACCTTAGAGATACTTTATGGTTTGATCAAAGCAGTGATGAGGAGACTCAACCTATTTCCCTTATCCATCATTATACTGGGTCTTCACAAGAATATGAGATTCAAGATTTCCTGAATAATATAGACACTATGCCTAATTTTGAGCCATTGAGCCATATTTTTAGCCTAGATTTTCAAGATAATCATGATTTTCATTCTTCTGTACCGCTACATTTGACCACTCCCTTGAGTACTCCTAAGCCTGATACTACTCTTGTTGAGATTAGCCCTTGTAAATCCTTGCATATTAATTCATATTTGGACTCATCTTAGCAGGAGTAGCTTGTGAATTTTTTGCAAAACCATATTAGTGCCTTTGCTTGGGGCTATGAAGATATGAAGGGTATTCGTCCTGAAACTTGTACACATCATATCTATATTCAAGAAGGAACCCGACCTATCTGACAAACCCAAAGGCGAATGAATCCAGCTCTAAGAGATATTGCGAAAGAAGAAGTACAGAAAATCTTGGATGTCGATTTTATGTATCCAATTTCCAATAGTCAGTGGGTCTCTCCATTAGTGATAGTACCTAAGAAAGATGGAAGATGGCGTATTTGTATTTATTATCGAGAATTAAACAAAGCCACTCTCAAATATTACTTCTCTCTCCCTTTCATTGACCAGGTGCTTGATACCCTTGTAGGAAAGAAATATTTTTCCTTTTTGGATGGCTTCAGTGGCTATAACCAAATACAGATTGCACCCAAAGATTAGGATAAAACTACTTTTACATGTCCATGGGGTACATTTTCTTGTAAAGTTCTTCCCTTTGGTTTATTTAATGCCCCGAATTCCTTTCAAAGCGCAGTCCTAGCCATTTTTGCTGATCTAGAATTTGTAGAAATTTATATGGATTACTTTCCTGTGTTTGGTGATTCTTTTCAGGAAGCCCTCAAAAATCTGGAGAAAGTACTTCTCCGTTGTTAGGAAGCCCATATCACCTTGAGTGACAAGAAATGTAGATTAATGTGCAAAGAGGGAGTGGTACTTTTCCATCTGATTTCTGATAAAGGTATCTAGGTTGATCCATCAAAGATTGAAATCATTCTGCATCTTCCTGCACCCAAAAATCAAATGGAAGTAAGAGGTTTTTTAGGACATGCTGGTTACTATCGAATATTCATTGAAATTTTTTCTAAGATAGCTGCCCCTCTTTTGCGAATTATAGCTAAGGATAGTGATTTTTCTTGGTCCACAGCTTGCCAATAGTCTTTTGAAACATTGAAGGAAAATTTGGTACAGGCACCAGTTTTTAGAGGTCCCAATTGGTCCCTGGCTTTTCACATTTCCTCTGATGCTTCCGAATTTTCTAATGGTACAGCTTTAGGACAAGAGGAAAATAAGAAATCCTATGCCATTTATTATATTATTAATAATTTGTCTTCTGCTGAATTAAATTATACAGTTACAGAGAAAAAAAATTTAGCTGTAATTTTTACAATTAATAACTTCAGGCACTATATTACAGGATATGAAGTATTTTTACATAATGATCATTTCGCAATTAAATATTTGATGAAAAAACCATTGAATAGTAGTAGAGTGACTAGGTGGTTGCTATTGTTGCATGAATTTAATGTTACTCTTCTTCATAGACCAGGAAAATCTAATGTTGTAGTAGATTTTCTTTCTAGATTAGATAATCCTAGTGAAGAAACTCCTGTTAATGATCATTTTACGGATGAACATCTATTTTCTATGTCAACAAATTCTTCTTGGTTTTCTAAGATTGCTAATTACTTGGTTACTGGGAAAACACCACCCCACCTATCTGCTCATGAAAAGAGGAATATTATTCAGAAAAGTGCTGCATACACCTGGATTCAAGGAGATCTCTTTACAGTGGTCTAGACCTGATTATCCATAGATGTGTAAGAGAGGAGGAAGTTTTTGACATATTGAAATCTACTCATGATCAAACTTGTGGAGGCCACTTCGCTAATAAGAAGACTGCATATAAAGTATTGGTGCTGGTTACTTTTGGCCTTCCTTGTTTAAGGATGCCAAATAGTATGTCACGCGATGTGATAGTTGTGAACGAGTGGGCCAGCCTAATCAAACCAATGAAATGCCTTTATGCCCCCAAGTTATGATTGAGTTGTTTGAAAAAAGGGCTATTGATTTTATAGGGGCAATAAATCCAATGTCATTAAGTAAAAACCATATTTTGGTTTGTACAGATTTTCTTACAAAATGGGCAGAAGCTAAAGCTGTTTCCTTTGCTACAGAAAAATTTGTTGTTGATTTTATTTTTACTGAAATTTTTACTAGATTTGGTGTGCCTAGAGAAATTGTTTCTAACAATGTTCTGCAGTTTATTTCTAATCTGGTACAGGGTGTGATGGAGCAATACAAGATCCAGCACAGGAAATCCACGCTGTATCACCTGCAAGCAAATGGCTAGGTGGAATCCAAAAACAAAGTGATCAAGTCCACTCTTACAAAAACAGTAAATATGCATTGGAAAGACTAAGATGAAAGATTACCAGAAGCTTTGTAGGCATACAAAACCACTTGGAAAAATAGCACAGGACATACACCATATGAGCTGGTATATGGCAAACAGGTTCTGTTACCAATTGAATTCCAGATCAAAACATTCAGAACTGCAGTTCAGTTAGGATTAGATCTCTTCGAGGTACAACAACAATGTATTCTACAATTAAATGAGTTAGATGAATTTCTTAAGGATGTTTTCCAGCAGAACATACTAATTCAACAGCAACGCAAAAGGTGGCATGAAAAGTCTATTCAGAAAAAGCAATTCCAACCAGGTGATTGGGTGTTCCTTTATGATTTTAGATTTAAAATTTTTAAAGGGAAGTTCCATACACATTGGATGGGACCTTATGAAGTGATTTGAGTATTCGAGAATGAAGCAGTAGAAGTTAAAACTATTGATCGACAAAATTTAGTATTCTTGGTAAATGGACACAGATTAAATAAGTATTTTTAGGCACATGCTAGGAAATATTTAACATAGAAAGTCCAATAGAAATTCAGAGTAGTAGTGGTGAATGGTAATACCAACCTTTTGAAAACATGAATTCTTCTTCTTCTTTAAAAAAAAAAAAAAAAAAAAATTAAATAAAAGGTAAAGAAAAAATATTTTCTTGTAATTATGAAAATCAGTTCGCTGACATGATTGCAGAAGGATCAATCTGAAAAACAACTTGCTAGCAAGAAGATAAAAAATTTCTAATAAAAAGAGAATGTTGCTTGATATTTAGATATGCTAGTGACCACCAAGTAAAATCAGGTTCAGCAGAACCAACCTCTATAGAATTGGGGTAATTAGGGTAATTAGCATGGATATTTTTATTCAAGTAATGCTTAATTCTCATTGCAGTTATTTTTCTTGCACCAGTGCTGGCAGACCTTCCACAAAATTTTCTGTCTTTCTTCATATTCCACTTTCATAATATTTCCTCAGTTTTCTTCTTCAATCCCAGAATGTTTAACCTTCCCATATTGTTCTGAATTTACCTTGTCCGTTTCGTAAAAACCCCACTTTACCCTTGAATTTTTTTCCCTATCCCACTTCTATTTATCCCCTCTTGTGGTACTATTCTTGGAATCCCTGTGTTAGTATGAATCCTTTGTCGAAGGGTACGAAAAAAGACCACTTTAGCTATGCATAACTAGTAGCCCTAACATCAAATGTGGTTGCCAATATCTTCAGATCTGCAGTTAGTTGATAAAGACAAGAGCTGCAAAAAACCAGATCTATGCATAGAAAGACGTTAAGCACTAAAAAGAAGGGTTTGCTCCATATATCCAATAGACAAGACAAGAACAATTTTTGAAATAATTTTTGTATTAAGGGCACCTGGGAGGAAAACAATAAGATGTTTCCAATTCTCCTCAATGGGATGGGTTCTTGGAAGTCCTCAGCACTTCAGATCTAGCATTTCTCTCTCCTGTTGGTGTAGAAAACCCAGACAAAGATAGAACTCAAAGGGAGCTCACACAGCAAATAATGGAAAATATGACAATGATATTGGCTCAAAGTCAGACCAAGAGTTTAGATCCAGAGTGATCTAATAGGCAAAAAAAGGTGAAGAATGGTAGGAAAAACCCTCCTATTTATAACAAAATATTGGGTCATTCTAGATCTTGGTGCATGATTAAAATAACATTAACCAAATCTAGATCCACCTTTTATGGAATATTTTATTATATTTGTTGGAGGGAAAAGTATTTGACTTGGGTCAAATCCCTTTATTTGTGAATAATAAATAAATAAATGATTTATTTATCATTTTAAGGAAGTGGTTGAAAGATAATCAAATAAATAATGATTTATTTAATTATTTATGGGTGATTTAGTCATATTTAACAAGGAATTAAATTATTCCTAGAAAATAATAAGATAAATAAAGATTTATGTAATTAATTTCTTTGTTTTGGGTTAAACATGACCAGGAATAATAATTAAATTATTGTTTAATTAATTATTCCTTGAGGAAAATCAAACAAATATAGGTTTGTTTAATATTTCCTTTTGGGGTTTCCTGTTTAGAACATAAACAACCTAATAAATGTGTTTTATTAAGTTATTTTACATAGTGAAAGCAATTTTACTTAGGGTAAAATTGGTCTTACATGGTGTACTTGGGTCCATATAATGATAGTAGGTTAGATGACCAAAAAATGGTGTAACAGATTGCCCCCCAGCGTGCAAGTGTTAGGAGCAAATCGTATGACCGAAGTACGTTGTAAGAACTCAATCACCAGACATCAAAAGGGAGGTCAGAGAGAGAAGTGTAATGTAGACTAGTGTGCTGAAGAACTAGACCGTGAGGAGACGAGACTTACAGGTGCAACAAGTCTCTTTTTATGAGAGGGTACATGTGCTAAAGGCGGCGAGGGAGGCATACCTATGCCCGTCAAGACAAAGTACAAAACAATAGTGTGTCCAGTAAACAAGGGACTGAAGCATAAAGTACAACCGGCATAAACATGAGCCAGATAGAAATACAATGAAGGATCCCACATACATGTTGTGCCTAGGATAATAGCCGGGGACTTATACAATAATATCTGAGTACATGAGATATAAAGACAACCCAAATGCCCCCTGAAAATGGGGAAGGGCTTGCAAAATCTGAATAATACATGCAAATCAAAGAGGCGCTACAAGCAGCTAAGACCGACATCATCAAATATATGGAGCTGCATCAAAGGCTATAATGAAGAGGTCATCTGAGCATGTGGGGGGCTACCTGCAGGGCCACCCCCTCATGAGTGCTGATACAACTCACACACACTCGGGAATCATCAAGAGTTGATGCTGCATCACTGAACCATCAAGTATATGGATCTCAATCATGCTAAAGGGAGCTGGAGCTGAGAAACAATCAAGTCAAAGGGTAATGAGAAAGCCTTTTTCCTGATCTGAGGCACCGAACAAGAGTGGAAGCTGGAACCAAGGTACACCGCCCTCTAGACCTGTCTTCTGGAATGAATGAGATGATGTCGACAGAAGGAGGTCCTCCATAGGTGAGGGAATGAGAGATCCTTAACTAAGGCGCGAGAGAAAATAGTCGAGCGACTGACAGACTAATACCAATGATGATGGTGAAATGGAGGGGACTGAGTTGCGAATGGATGACTTCCCTTGTTAGAGCATAAAGGGCATGAATTACATGGCAGTGACTGACACAATATCATTAGGGATAAGGGACAGTGGGACTGAAGGCCATAATGTGCGATGTAAGAGAGAGACCAAGCAATGAAGGATGGAGGACTATAGCGGGGTACAAAGGGACTCAGGATAGACTCCATGAATTCGATGATGAATCCACTCGGATGCTCTAAACAAGGGTGACTCGATTGTGCTGCCACACAGTAAAGGTCCAATGGGGGACCAGGAAAACATGAGTACAAGATGGTAACTCATGACGAAAATGGACACGAACAAAGACAAGTAAGGAGGAAAAGTGGTGCCCCAAGTACAAGTGTCGTAAGCGAAGAAATGCAATTTTAAGGAGGGGTGAAATGACCTATCTTGGACAAAATGTGTCCTAGTGAAGTATCAAATCACAAAAAATTAACACATACCCATTTGAGGGCTCGGTGAGATCTTTCCAACGGTGCAGACGGTTTGTCAAATGGAGCTACGGTATGGTCGCAGTAGGTGAAAGAAGAAACAAGGGTTCTCTTTTAATAACGCAGTTTTCCCTCCAAATCCACTCATTTTCTAGTGTTGCTGTGGTGAATGTAGAGAGGAGAGAAGGCCCTAAATCTTGCGGCTAGTGTAGCAGACAAACCGACCATTGGAATCGAGATCCGTCAGTTGCAGGTAACAGGCCTAACCTTACTCTTTCATTTTGATGGATTGAAAGTTCAGATTAGGGCCCAGAATCTCAGGAACAGACCCCCTTGCATCTATTCGGCTGGGTCACACTTGTTGGGCAAAAATCTGCGAGCTAGGATGCATTTTTTGAGCCAAAAGGTGCGACTTGTCCCACGATTTGGCAGAAAAGTGCGACATGGAAGATGAGGGGGTTTTAGTGTTATTTGATGGCTGAGAGTTGGGTTTTTTGTGTTTGGTTACAGTATTCCCTATATTTAGGCTGACAAAGATGATTTTTCCATGCAGATATGTCAGATATACAGGTGAACTGGAGAGAGAGAGACCTGGGTACATTACGGGTAGAGATCCAGGTGGATCAGGGTGTCCGTCGTGTGTTGGCCAGGTTTGGGGTTCTGAAGTTTTTGGAGAACCCTTTGATGAGAGATGGAGAGCCCTTGTTGGCCCAGATATCAATTATTGGGATCCATAGCATGAGGTGTTTGTATTGCAGGGGCACAAGATCGAACTGACAGTTCAGGATGTGTATTTCCTGATAGGTCTCCCGTCACTTGGGATGGAGGGAAATACACAGCCAGTGTTACCGCGGGGGCGGAACATCATGGAGTTTGTGGAACGGAATTGTCAACCGGGTCTTTGAGTCAAAGGGATGCGGATACTGATCAGGGACCTAGAGAGACTGGAGACCCGGGCAGTGGCCGCAGCGGTGTTGCGGATCTTGGGCAACCAGGATTTCCATCACATCACTCGAGGGCAGATGATGATCGTAGAGAGTGTGTTGAGTGGGACCTACTATGGGTGGGCCCAAATGATGTTGGTGTTGTTAAAACGACAGTTGTCGTTCTGCAAGCGGCAAGTGAACCACGATTGCTTGTATGGGACTTTATTGTGTTCCTTCTTTTTTGAGAAGATCCAAACCTTATGACCTCATATACAGCTCCTTGATAGGGTCATTTATCAACTGATTGAACTTGGGGAGGCTGAGGCCTGCGATGTACGGTAGCAAGGGGGCAGCCGAGGTAGTTCTTGTGGCGGTTCCGCTAGTAGTAGTTCCGGCATTAGGGCCGGGAGCACCGCTAGCGTTAGGCCCTGGACCAGACATAATGAAGGTGACAGGGGGAGAACCAGAAGTGAAAGGAGAACCTAATGAATCAGAAGAGGAGTCAGAATGTGGACTCGGAGGAGGACTGGCTCGACGACGGCGGGATGGAGCAGGTCGATCGACCGGAAACTGAGGGTGAAGGCCAAGAAGTCTCCGGGAAGTGCGCCTTGGGGGCGCAATGATGGCAACACAAACACGGTATGAGGCGAAGAAGAACGATCGACAGAGGCGGGGAGGTGCAGAATCAAGTGATTACAATGTCAAAACAAGGGCAAAAAGGTGCAGTGTCAATTGATTTTAAATTCTTTTCCTGGCGGTGTAAACCAGGCTATTCTTCACTTAGGGTGAGTGTGTGGCGTGCGTTCATTTTAATTTTTAAACCCTTTTCGTTTTGAGAGAAAGAGAAAAATTGTTTTGCGTAACTGAAAATAGTGCTGCAAAAACAGTATATAATGCTGAAATAATAGAAAATTAACAACTGCTAGTGCATCGATTCAACCCAAAAATGTGGGTCTCTCAAAACTAATCTAAAAGAGGGGAAAAAATCTAGTAAAAAAAAACTAAAAAGAGGCCGATAGATCTAGGGTCGAAAGGGACAGAGATCTAAAGGGGAAAGCTGCTGAAAAGAGGTGCAGATCACAACCAAGAGGCAGAGGCAAGGTGGCTGGAAAAAATGAGGAAATCAGCAAAAAGCAGAAGGGGCAAGGAGGAGGCTCTAAAAGTAGATCCAAACAAATCTTCGGGAGGTGATTTGAAAGGGAGAAGAGCTAATTAAAAGAGGTCTGAAAAGAAGGTATCAGATCTAGAAAAAGGGGGGTTGAAACTATGAAAAAACAGACCTGAAACAGATAAAAACTCTTCCACAAAAAGTGGAGGGTACTGAAGCCCTATGGGGGGATATGTTCCTAATTAGATGAGAAAAACAGATCAGGAGCAGGTTGAAATGGGCTGAGACAGAGGCTGGAAAACACTGACGGAAGCTTCAGAAAAACCCAGAAAAATGTAGAAAAACAGCGGAAAAATTGGCAGGTCACAGGTTCTGACCTGTTTTCTGTACAGGTCGCAAAAAATGGGCTGAAAAGTGTGACCTGGAGGTCCAAGTCACAGTTTATGGGCTGAGAAGTGTGGCATGAAGCTCCGTGTGTCTCGGCAGCAGATTTCCGGAAAAGTTGTCGTCTTAGTTACAGCTGATGTCTGTTACCTGCGCAATAGGGCCAAAAACATGTGGAAGTTAGAAATTTTAATCTTTTAGGGTTTGATAGGTGAAAAAAAACATGAAAATAGGAAAAAAAAAACATGAAAAGAAACCCTAGGGTCTGAAGTAGTTGGATATGTAGGAATATGAAAAACAACAGCGATCGTAATTGAAAACCCGTGTGGCATCGCCAATTGTTAGTATGAATCCTTTGTCGAAGTGTACGGAAAAAGACCACTTTAGCTATGCATAACTAATAGCCCTAACATCAAATGTGGTTGCCAATATCTTCAGATCTGCAGTTCGTTGATCAAGACAAGAGCTGCAAAAAACCAGATCTATGCATAGAAAGACATTAAGCAGTAAAAATAAGGGTTTCCTCCATATATCCAATAGACAAGACAAGAACAATTTTTGAAAGAATTTTTTGTATTAAGGGCACCTGGGAGGAAAAAAAGAAGATGTTTCCAATTCTCCTCAATGGGATGGGTTCTTGGAAGTCCTCAGCGCTTCAGATCTAGCATTTCTCTCTCCTGTTGGTGTAGAAAACCCAGACAAAGATATAACTCAAAAGGAGCTCACACAACAAATAATGGAAAATATGACAATGATAATGGCTCAAAGTCAGACCAAGAGTTTATATATAGAGTGATCTAATAGGCAACAAAAGGTGAGGAATGGTAGGAAAAACCCTCCTATTTATAACAAAATATTGGGTCATTCTAGATCTTGGTGTATGATTAAAATAATATTAACCAAATCTAGATCCACCTTTTATGGAATATTTTATTATATTTGTTCGAGGGAAAAAGTATTTGACTTGGGTCAAATCACTTTATTTGTGAATAATAAATAAATAAATGATTTATTTATCATTTTAAGGAGGTGGTTAAAAGATAATCAAATAAATAATGATTTATTTAATTATTTATGGGTGATTTAGTCATATTTAACAAGGAATATTATTTAAATAAGGTTTAAATAATTAATTTCTTTGTTTTGGGTTAAACATGACTAGGTAAATCAAACAAATATAGGTTTGATTAATATTTCCTTTTGGGGTTTCCTTTTTAGACCATAAACAACCTAATAAATGTGCTTTATTAAGTTATTTTACATAGTGAAGGCAATTTTACTTAGGGTAAAATTGGTCTTACATGGTGTACTTGGGTCCATCTAATGATAGTAGGTTAGATGACCAAAAAATGGTGTAACAGATTGCCCCCCAGCATGCGAGTGTTAGGATCAAATCGTATGATCGAAGTACGTTGTAAGAACTCAATCACCAGACATCAAAAGGGAGGTCAGAGAGAGAAGTGTAAGGTAGACTAGTGTGCTAAAGAACTAGACCGTGAAGATACGAGACTTACAGGTGCAACAAGTCTCTTTTTATGAGAGGGTACCTGTGCTAAAGGTGGCGGGGGAGGCATATCTATGCCCCTCGAGACAAAGTACAAAAGAATAGTGTGTCCAGTAAACAAGGGAGTGAACCATAAAGTATGACGGGCATAAACATGAGCCAGATAGAAATACAATGAAGGATCCGAGATACATGCTGTGCCTGGGATAATAACCAAGACTTATACAATAATATCTGAGTACATGAGATATAAAGACAACCCAAATTCCCCCTGAAAATGGGGAAGGGCTTGCAAAATCTCACTGATACATGCAAATCAAAGAGGCGCTACAAGCGGCTAAGGCCGACATCATCAAATGTATGGAGTTGCATCAAAGGTTGTAATGAAGAGTTCATTCGGGCATGTGGGGGGCTACCTGCAGGGCCACCCCCTCATGAGGGCTGAGACAACTCACACACACCTGGGAATCATCAAGAGCTACTGCTGCATCACTGAACCATCAAGTATACAGATCTCAATCATGCTAAAGGGAGCTGGAGCTGAGAAACAATCAAGTCAAAGGGTAATGAGAAATCCCTTTGCCTGATCCGAGGCACCAAACAAGAGTGGAAGCTGGAACCAAGGTACACCGCCCTCGAGACCTGTCTTCTGGAATGAATGAGTTGATGTCGACAGAAGGAGGTCCTCCATAGGTGAGGGAATGAGAGATCCTCAACTAAGGCACTAGAGAAAATAGTCGAGTGACTGACAGACTAATACCAATGATGATGGTGAAATGGAGGGGACTGAGTAGCGAATGGCCGACTTCCCTTGTTAGAGCATAAAGGGCATGAATGACATGGCAGCGACTGACACAATATCACCAGGGATAAGGGACAGTGGGAATGAAGGCCATAATGTGTGACTCAAGAGAGAGAACAAGCAATGAAGGATGGAGGACTATAGCAGGGTACAAAGGGACTCAGGATAGACTCCATGAATGTGATGATGACTCCAATCGGATGCTCTAAACAAGGGCGACTCGATGGTGCTACCACACAGTAAAGGTCCAATGGGGGACCAGGAAAACATGAGTAAAAGATGGTAAATCACGACGAAAATTGACACGAACAAAGACAATTAGGGAGGGAAAGTGGTGCCCCAAGTACAAGTGTCGTAAGCGAAGAAATGCGATTTTAAATAGGGGCGAAATGACCTATCTTGGAAAAAATATGTCATGGTGAAGTATCAAATCACAAAAAACTAACGGATACCCATTTGAGGGCTCGGTGAGATCTTTCCAACGATGCAGATGGTTTGTCAAACAGAGCTACGATATGGTCGCAGCAGGCGAAAGAAGAAAGAAGGGTTCTCTTTTAATAAGGGAGTTTTCCCTCCAAATCCCCTCATTTTCTAGTGTTGATGTGGTGAATGTAGAGAGGAGAGAAGGCCCTAAATCTTGCGGCGAGCATAGAGGACAAACCGACCATTGGAATCGAGATCCGTCAGTTGCAGGTAAGAGGCCTAACCTTACTCTTTCATTTTGATGGATTGAAGGTTCAGATTAGGGCCCAGAATCTCAGGAACAGACCCCCTTTCATCTTTTCGGCTAGGTCGCAGTTTTTGTGCCAAAATCTGTGACCTAGGATGCAGGTTTTAAGCCAAAAGGTGCGGCCTATCCCACGATTTGGCAGAAAAGTGCGACCTGGAAGATGAGGGGGTTTTAGTGTTGTTTGATGGTTGAGAGTTTGGTTTTTTGTGTTTGGTTACAGTATTCCCTATCTGTAGGCTGACAAAGATGATGTTTTTGTGTAGATATGGCAGATATACAGGTGAACTGGAGAGAGAGAGACCTGGGTACATTACGTGCAGAGATCCAGGTGGATCAGGGTGTCCGTCGTGTGTTGGCCAGGTTTGGGGTTCTGAAGAACCCTTTGATGAGAGCTGGAGAGCCCTTGTTGGCCCGGATTATCAGTTATTTGGATCTAGAGCATGAGGTCTTTGTAGTACAGGGGCACAGGATCGAACTGACAGTCCAGGATGTGTATTTCCTGACAGGTCTCCTGCCACTTGGGATGGTGGGAAATACGCAGCCAGTGTTACCACAGGGGCGAAACATCATGGAGTTTGTGGAACAGAATTGTCAATTGGGTCTCCGATTCAAAGGGACACGGATATCGATTAGGGACCTAGAGAGACTGGAGACCCGCGCAGTGGCCGCAGCGGTGCTGCGGATCCTGGGCAACCAGGCGTTCCATCACATCACTCGAGGGCAGATGATGATCGTAGAGAGTGTGTTGAGTGGGACCTACTATGGGTGGGCCCAAATGATGTTGGTGTCGTTAAAACGACAGCTGTCGCTGTGCAAGCGGCAAGTGAACCACAATTACTCGTATGGGACTTTATTGTGTTCCTTCTTTTTTGAGAAGATCCCGACCTTACAACCTCATATACAGCTCCTTGATAGGGTCATTGATCAACTGATTGAAATCGGGGAGGCTGAAGCCTGCGATGTACGGTAGCAAGGGGGCAGCCGAGGTAGTTCCTATGGCGGTTCCGCTAGTAATAGTTCCAGCATTAGGGCCGAGAGCACTACTAGCGTTAGGCCCTGGACCAGACATAGTGAAGGTGAGAGGGGGAGAACCATAAGTGAAAGGAGAACCCAATTAATCAGAAGAGGAGTCGGAATGCGGACTCGAAGGAGGAATGGCTTGACGATGGTGGGACGGAGCAGGTCGATCGACCGGAAACTGAGGGTGAAGGCCAAGAAGTCTCCGGGAAGTGTGCCTTGGGGGCGTAATGATGGAAACACAAACATGGCACTAGGGGAAGAAGAATGACCGATAGAGGCAAGGAGGTACAGAATCAAGTGATTACAATGTCGAGACAAGGGAAAAAAGGTGCAGTGTCAATTGATTTTAAAGTCTTTTCCTGGCGGTGTAAAACAGGCTCTTCTTCGCTTAGGGTGAGTGTGTAGCATGCGTTAATTTTAATTTTTAAACCCTTTTCATTTTGAGAGCAAGAGAAAAAGTGTGCTGTGTAACTGAAAATAGTGCTGCAAAAACAGTATATAATGCTAAAATAAAAAAAAAATTAACAACTGCTAGTGCATCGATTCAACCCAAAAAGGCGGGTCTCTCAAAACTAATCTAAAAGAGGGGAAAAAATCTAGTCAAAACAAACTAAAAATATGCCAATAGATCTAGGGTCGAAAGGGACAGAGATCTAAAGGGGAAAGCTGCTGAAAAGAGGTGCAGATCATAGCCAAGAGGCAGAGGCAAGGTGGTTGGAAAAAAGGATGAAATCAGCAAAAATCAGAAGGGGCAAGGAGGAGGCCCTAAAAGTAGATCCAAAAAAATCTTCGGGAGGTGATTTGAAAGGGAGAAGAGCTCATTAAAAGAGGTCTGAAAAGGGGGTATCAGATCTAGAAAAAGGGGGGCTGAAACTCTGAAAAAACAGACCTGAAACAGATAAAAACTCTTCCACAGAAAGTGGAGGGTACTGAAGCCCTAGGGGGGCTATGTTCCCACTTAGATTAGCAAAACAGATCAGGACCAGGTCGAAACGGGCTGAGACAGAGGCTGGAAAACCCTGACGGAAGCTTCAGAAAAACCGAGAAAAATGCAGAAAAACAGCGAAAAAATTGGCAGGTCGCAGGTTCTGACCTGTTATCTGTGTAGGTCGCAGAAAATGGGCTGAAAAGTGCGACCTAGAGGTCCAGGTCGCAGTTTATGTGCTGGAAAGTGGGACCTAAAGCTCTGGGTATCTTGGCGGCAGATTTCCGGAAAAGTTGTCGTCTCAGTTGCGGCTGATGTATGTCACGTGTGCAATAGGGCCAGAAACACGCGGAAGTTAGAAATTTCAATGTTTTAGGGTTTAATAGGTGAAAAACAACATGAAAATAGGAAAAACAAAAATCTGAAAAGAAACCCTAGGGTCTGAAGTAGCTGGATATGCAGGAATATGAAAAACGACAGCGGTCGTAATTGAAAACTCGTGTGGAATCGCCAATTGTTAGTATGAATCCTTTGTCGAAGTGTACGAAAAAAGCACACTTTAGCTACGCATAACTAATAGCCCTAACATCAAATGTGGCTACCAATATCTTCATATCTGCAGTTAGTTGATCAAGACAAGAGCTGCAAAAAACCAGATCTATGCATAGAAAGACATTAAGCAGTAAAAAGAAGGGTTTGCTCCATATATCCAATAGACAAGACAAGAACAATTTTTGTAAGAATTTTTTGTATTAAGGGCACCTGGGAGGAAAAAAAGAAGATGTTTCCAATTCTCCTCAATGGGATGGGTTCTTGGAAGTCCTCAGCACTTCAGATCTAGCATTTCTCTCTCCTGTTGGTGTAGAAAACCCAGACAAAGATAGAACTCAAAGGGAGCTCACACAGCAAATAATGGAAAATATGACAATGATAATGGCTCAAAGTCGGACCAAGAGTTTAGATCCAGAGTGATCTAATAGGCAACAAAAGGTGAAGAATGGTAGGAAAAACCCTCCTATTTATAACAAAATATTGGGTCATTCTAGATCTTGGTGCATGATTAAAATAACATTAACCAAATCTAGATCCACCTTTTATGGAATATTTTATTATATTTGTTGTAGGGAAAAAGTATTTGACTTGGGTCAAATCCCTTTATTTGTGAATAATAAATAAATAAATGATTTATTTATCATTTTAAGGAAGTGGTTGAAAGATAATCAAATAAATAATGATTTATTTAATTATTTATGGGTGATTTAGTCATATTTAACAAGGAATATTATTTAAATAAAATTTAAATAATTATTCCTAGAAAATAATAAGATAAATAAAGATTTATCTAATTAATTTCTTTGTTTTGGGTTAAACATGACCAGGAAAATCAAACAAATATAGGTTTGTTTAATATTTCCTTTTGGGGTTTCCTTTTTAGACCATAAACAACCTAATAAATGTGTTTTATTAAGTTATTTTACATAGTGAAGGAAATTTTACTTAGGGTAAAATTGGTCTTACATGGTGTACTTGGGTCCATCTAATGATAGTAGGTTAGATGACCAAAAAATGGTGTAACAGATTGCCCCCCAGTGTGCGAGTGTTAGGAGCAAATTGTATGACCAAAGTATGTTGTAAGAACTCAATCACCAGACATCAAAAGCGAGGTCAGAGAAAGAAGTGTAAGGTAGACTAGTGTGCTGAAGAACTAGACCCTGAGGAGACGAGACTTACAGGTGCAACAAGTCTCTTTTTATGAGAGGGTACCTGTGCTAAAGGTGGCTGGGGAGGCATACCTATGCCCGTCGAGACAAAGTACAAAATAATAGTGTGTCCAGTAAACAAGGGACCCAACCATAAAGTACAACCAGCATAAACATGAGCCAGATAGAAATACAATGAAGGATCCCACATACATGTTGTGCCTTGGATAATAGCTAGGACTTATACAATAATATCTGGGTACATGAGATATAAAGACAACCCAAATGCCCCGTGAAAATGGGGAAGGGCTCACAAAATCTGACTGATACATGTAAATCAAAGAGGCGCTGCAAGCGGCTAAGGCCGACATCATCAAATATATGGACCTGCATCAAAGGCTGTAATGAAGAGGTCATCCGGGCATGTGGGGGGCTACCTGCAGGGCCACCCCCTCATGAGGGCTGAGACAACTCACACACACCCAGGAATCATAAAGAGTTGCTGATGCATCACTGAACCATCAAGTATACGGATCTCGATCATGCTAAAGGGAGCTAGAGCTGAGAAACAATCAAGTCAAAGGGTAATGAGAAAGCCCTTTGCTTGATCCAAGGCACCGAACAAGAGTGGAAGCTGGAACCAAGTTACACCGCCCTCTAGACCTGTCTTCTGGAATGAACGAGCTGATGTCGACAGAAGGAGGTCCTCCATAGGTGAGCGTATGAGAGATCCTCAACTAAGGCGTGAGAGAAAATAGTCGAGCGACTGACAAACTAATACCAATGATGATGGTGAAATGGATGGGACTGAGTAGCGAATGGAAGACTTCCCTTGTTAGAGCATAAAGGGCATGAATGACATGGCAGCGACTGACACAATATCATCAGGGATAAGGGACAGTGAGACTGAAGGCCATAATGTGCGACGCAAGAGAGACACCAAGCATTGAAGGATGGAGGACTATAGCGGGGTACAAAGGGACTCAGGATAGACTCGATGAATGTGATGATGACTCCACTTGGATGCTCTAAAAAAGGGTGACTCGATGGTGCTGCCACACAGTAAAGGTCTAATGGGGGACTAGGAAAACATGAGTAAAAGATGGTAAATCACGATGAAAATCGACACGAACAAAGACAAGTAAGGAGGCAAAGTGGTGCCCCAAGTACAAGTGTCGTAAGCGAAGAAATGCGATTTTAAGGAGGGGTGAAATGACATATCTTGGAAAAAATGTGTCCTGGTGAAGTATCAAATCATAAAAAGCTAATATATACCCATTTGAGGGCTCGGTGAGATCTTTCCAACGGTGCAGACGGTTTGTCAAACAGAGCTACGGTATGGTCGCAGCAGGCGAAAGAAGAAACAAGGGTTCTCTTTTAATAAGGCAGTTTTCCCTCCAAATCCACTCATTTGCTAGTGTTGCTGTGGTGAATGTAGAGAGGAGAGAAGGCCCTAAATCTTGCGGTGAGCGTAGCAGACAATCCGACCGTTGGAATCGAGATCCCTCAGTTGCACGTAACAGGCCTAACCTTACTCTTTCATTTTGATGGATTGAAAGTCCAGATTAGGGCCCAGAATATCAATAACAGACTCCCTTGCATATTTTCAGCCGGGTCATACTTTTTGGGCCAAAATCTATGACCTGGGACATAGGTTTTGAGCCAAAAGGTGCGACCTGTCCCAGGATTTGGCAGAAAAATGCGACCTGGAAGATGAGGGGGTTTTAGTGCTATTTGATGGCTGAGAGTTGGGTTTTTTGTGTTTGGTTACAGTATTCCCTATCTGTAGGCTGACAAAGATGATGTTCTTGTGCAGATATGGCAGATATACAGGTGAACTGGAGAGAGAGAGACCTGGGTACATTACGGGCAGAGATCCAGGTGGATCAGGGTGTCCGTCGTGTGTTGGCCAGGTTTGGGGTTCTGAAGGTTTTGGATAACCCTTTGATGAGAGATGGAGAGCCCTTGTTGGCCCGGATTATCAGTTATTGGGATCCAGAGCATGAGGTCTTTGTAGTGCAGGGGCACAGGATCGAACTGACAGTCCAGGATGTGTATTTCCTGACAGGTCTCCCGCCACTTGGGATGGTGTGAAATACACAGCCAGTGTTACCGCGGGGGCGGAACATCATGGAGTTTGTGAAATGGCATTGTCAACCGGGTCTCCGAGTCAAAGGGACGTAGAGAGACTGGAGACTCGAGTAGTGGCCATAGCAGTGGTGCGGATCCTGGGCAACCAGGCGTTCCATCACATCACTTGAGGGCAGATGATGATCGTAGAGAGTGTGTTGAGTGGGACCTACTATGGGTGGGCCCAAATTATGTTAGTGTCGTTAAAACGACAGTTATCGTTGTGCAAGCGGCAAGTGAACCACAATTTCTCGTATGGGACTTTATTGTGTTCCTTCTTTTTTGAGAATATCCCGACCTTACGACCTCGTATACAGCTCCTTGATAGGGTCATTAATCAACTGATTGAAATTGGGGAGGCTGAGGCCTGCCATCTATGGTAGCAAGGGGGAAACTGAGGTAGTTCCTGTGGGGGTTCCGCTAGTAGTAGTTCCAGCATTAGGGCCGGGAGCACCGCTAGCATTAGGCCCTGGACCAGACATAGTGAAGGTGAGAGGGGGAGAACCAGAAGTGAAAGGAGAACCCAATGAATCAGAAGAGGAGTCAGAATGCTGACTCGGAGGAGGACTGGCTCGACGACGGCGGGACAGAGTAGGTCGATCAATCGAAAACTGAGGGTGAAGGCCAAGAAGTCTCCGGGAAGTGTGCCTTGGGGGCTCAATTATGGCAACACAAACGCGGCACGAGGGGAAGAAGAACGACCGACAGAGGCAGGGAGGTGCAAAATCAAGTGATTACAATGTCGAAACAAGGGAAAAAAGGTGCAGTGTCAATTGATTTAAAAGTCTTTTCCTAGTGGTGTAAATCAGGCTCTTCTTCGCTTAGGGTGATTGTGTGGCATGCATTAATTTTAATTTTTAAACCCTTTTCATTTTGAGAGCAAGAGAAAAAGTGTGCTGCGTAACTGAAATTAGTGCTGCAAAAACAGTATTTCATGCTGATATAACAGAAAATTAACAGCTGCTAGTGCATCGATTCAACCCAAAAAGGTGGGTCTCTCAAAACTAATCTAAAAGAGGGGAAAAAATCTAGTAAAAAAAAACTAAAAAGAGGCCTATAGATCTAGGGTCGAAAGGGACAGAGATCTAAAGGGGAAAGCTACTGAAAAGAGGTGCAGATCACAGCCAAGAGGCAGAGGTAAGGTGGCTGGAAAAAAGGAGGAAATCAGCAAAAAGCAGAAGGGGCAAGGAGGAGCCCCTAAAATTAGATCCAAACAAATCTTCGAGAGGTGATTTGAAAGGGAGAAGAGTTTATTAAAAGAGGTCTGAAAAGGAGGTATCAGATCTGGAAAAAGGGTGCCTGAAACTTTGAAAGAACAGACCTGAAACAGATAAAAACTCTTCCACAGAAAGTGGAGGGTACTGAAGCCCTAGTGGGGCTATGTTCCCACTTATATTAGCAAAACAAATCAGGAACAGGTCGAAACGGGCTGAGACAGAGGCTGGAAAACCCTGACGGAAGCTTCAGAAAAATCCAGAAAAATGCAGAAAAACAGCAGAAAAATTGGCAGGTTGCAGGTTCTGACCTGTTTTCTGTGCAGGTCGCAGAAAATGAGCTGAAAAGTGCGACCTAGAGGTCTAGGTCGTAGTTTATGGGCTAAAAAGTGTGACCTGAAGCTCGGGGTGTCTCGGCGGCAGATTTCCGGAAAAGTTGTCGTCTCAGTTGTGGCTGATGTCTGTCACCTGCGCAATAGGGCTAGAAACATGCAGAAGTTAGAAATTTTAATGTTTTAGGGTTTTATAGGTGAAAAACAACATGAAAATAGGAAAAACAAAAAGCTGAAAAGAAACCCTAGGGTCTGAAGTAGCTGGATATGCAGGAATATGAAAAACGACAGCGGTCGTAATTGAAAACCCGTGTGGAATTGCCAATTGTTAGTATAAATCCTTTGTCGAAGTGTATGAAAAAGGACCACTTTAGCTATGCATAAATAATAGCCCTAAAATCAAATGTGGAAACCAATATCTTCAGATCTGCAGTTAGTTGATCAGGACAAGAGCTGCAAAAAACCAGATCTATGCATAAAAAGACATTAAGCAGTAAAAAGAAGGGTTTTCTCCATATATCCAATAGACAAGACAAAAACAATTTTTGAAAGAATTGTTTGTATTAAGGGCACCTGGGAGGAAAACAAGAAGATGTTTCCAATTCTCCTCAATGGGATGGGTTCTTGGAAGTCCCCAGCACTTCAGATCTAGCATTTCTCTCTCCTGTTGGTGTAGAAAACCTAGACAAAGATAGAACTCAAAGGGAGCTCACACAACAAATAATGGAAAATATGACAATGATAATGGCTCAAAGTCAGACCAAGAGTTTAGATCTAGAGTGATCTAATAGGCAACAAAAGGTGAAGAATGGTAGGAAAAACCCTCCTATTTATAACAAAATATTGGGTCATTCTAGATCTTGGTGCATGATTAAAATAACATCAACCAAATCTAGATCCACCTTTTATGGAATATTTTATTATAGTTGTTGGAGGGAAAAAGTATTTGACTTGGGTCAAATCCCTTTATTTATGAATAATAAATAAATAAATGATTTATTTATCATTTTAAGGAAGTGGTTGAAAGATAATCAAATAAATAATGATTTATTTAATTATTTATGGGTGATTTAGTCATATTTAACAAGAAATATTATTTAAATAAGATTTAAATAATTATTCCTAGAAAATAATAAGATAAATAAATATTTATCTAATTAATTTCTTTGTTTTGGGTTAAACATGACCAGGAAAATCAAACAAATATAGGTTTGTTTAATATTTCCTTTTGGGGTTTCTTGTTTAGACCATAAAAAACCTAATAAATGTGTTTTATTAAGTTATTTTACATAGTGAAAGCAATTTTACTTAGGGTAAAATTGGTCTTACATGGTGTACTTGGGTCCATCTAATGATAATAGGTTAGATGACCAAAAAATGGTGTAACACCCTGTAACAAAATTCCATCCCATTTTGAAATTTCCCTTTTCCCACTTCTTTGTTCCCTCATGAATTCATTGCAGGATCTCACGCACAAACAACAAAAGGATATTCTCTGAAGCATCAAGAAAGGGCGAAGAAAATTTCCAGTATAAGTTGAGGAAGCCATGTTGGAAGTCCAGCCTATATTTTACTTAAATTCCCTGTTCTTTTTTTAGATATTATGCTTGCACCAGTGCAAGTATGTCATCCTATATAATAATGCAAGCAGAGTGGTACCAGTACAATAGCATAGTTTAAGCATTGCAAGAAGACCGGTGCAAGCATGCACCATGTCAGAAACATAATACAATTTGTTCTTTTCATAACATACTTCATAGGAAAGTGGTCATCATGAAATTTTATAAGAAGTCCTTTCACTTAGTCGATGAGTACTTGTGCTATCATATTAACTAGGAGAAAATTATTTAAATCACGTGTTTTTAAGTTAAGAATCATCATCATTTTCTACTCAATGCTAAAGTTCTTTTTTTGAATTATGAAGGAGTGCGGAAGTGTTTAAACATTTCTTGGATATAAATTCCCCTTTTCGCCATAATCCTAGATGTCCTTCACTCGTAATGATTACCTCACCTAGCCGTTAAAATGCCGTCAGAAGTACCAGTCCGGCACGATCTCAAAGATGTCGTGCATCCACCACTATTTCAGTGGAATAAATGGGTGATAAGATGGAAGTGATGGTGGACGGTTCGATCCCTATCTATAAGAACCAATTTTCTTGGTGTTCCATGTAAATTCTTGAGTGTTCATAACTGTTAAGCAACAATTCCGCTTGTTTGAAGCGAACATTCGTCTCTCAATAGGGTAGAACAGACTATTGAGTATCGCAATAGTCTTGCACTATTGGGAGACTCAAGATTTCTTCAATTCTTAAAAAAAATTGACGGGAACAATAGTGAAGTGGCCCTATAGTTTTCCAAAAGTTTCAAAAATGGCCGAGTAAAAATTGGGCCTCTAAAAGTTGAGGTTACGGAAGAGTTTATTGTAGCAGCGATAGGCTTGGAAAATACTGGTGAGCAGTGGTTTAAAAATCAAAAACTAGAAAGGAAGTGATGGAAGTGTTTCTTCATTGACAAGAATATGAAGGTAGATTGGAATAAAAGAATTCTACGCATTGCCATGTTGGGACAGTGGCGAGACTTCCTTCTCATCCTACACAAATTCGTAACCTATGAGGGAAGGTATTCCATCACTTTTGTGTACCATTTTATGATGTTGTAGCATTTCAAAGTCGGCTGACACATCCATTGGAGGATTGATTTCCCCCATTTTTTTCTTAAGAGCTTAGAAAAAATGGCCAAGGATGTGCGGGACGGACGAGCAGACATGTCGACAAGAAGTTATATCACCACAACCTGATAAATATTTTGGTCTAGAAACAATTAGAAATTAAAGGCATGACCTAGGATGCGATGTTAAAATAGCTACATAAAAAGACATATACTGGAAAGGAGACAGAAGACCCTACCTACACAAGCAAGGGTCTGAGTAAGAATGTAAAGGGGAGTCCTTCTTGTACCAGTGCAAAAAGGAAACAACCTGAAAAATCAACAAAAGAAAGGGCCCCATCTCTAAATAAGAAGACAACTAGTGCACCTGTCGAAGGGAATCCTTCTATGACACCATTACAGGCACAAAAACCTGAAGAAAACAACCTGTAAGTCCTTGCGGACGCAACAAATTTTGTAGAGGTTGAAGAAGGCACTCTGTTGGCCAATTTCATTAAAAGGGTCTGGAAAAAGAATGAAGAATATAGTGCAGGTGAAGAACCACAATCCCCACAGGACGTTGAATCCCCTTCTGCACCAGAAGAATAAAAATAACAAGAAGAAGAACTAGAAGAAGAAGAACCAGAAGAAGAAGAAGAAGAAGAAGAGGAAGAAGTTTTTGCCGAAATCCCGAGGGATACTGAGGTCCGTAAAGAAGATACTACCCCTGTCGAGAGAGAAGAAGAATAATTTATTGATGTAACCATGATGGATACTGAGGTCCCTGAGGAAGACATAGCCCCTCTCGAGACATAAGAAGAAGAAGATTTGGTAACTCCTACTGCTCGGATAGTTGAACTAGAGCTTCAAGTGCAGAACTTAGAACAACTCATAGTTAAAGCGCAGGAGCATAAAGAAAAAAGTAAAGAATAATTAACTGCAGAGATCCAGAAAAAGAAAGGAGAAGATAGATTTTGGAGGTACTGAGCTACAGAATGTTTCAAGCGACTTAGAAAGGTGAAAAAGAAACTAAAGAACATTGCAGGCTGATGTCAGTATGTCAGAGCAGGATTGAGCTGGAGTGCTCAAAGTTTTGAAGGTTTTTTTCAAAGGTAAAGAGTTGTGTGAGGAAAAAAAACAACCTAGGGATGGGAGGATGTTAGCCCCCTAATTTTCTGTATTTTTTCCATTTTCCCCTTCTTAAATCATAACCATTTACCTCTGTTTTGCCTCTTTTATGCACCCTCATCTTGCACTAGTCCAAGCACGGTGAAATATTTCATATAAACTTTATTTTTCATACTTTTAATTTATCTTAGCATTAATTAATCATTTATTACATGATTTCTTACTTTTAATCACTCTTTGTAACTTATCGATATCTTCAATGTTTATTTGGTAGTTAGAGTACTTACCGTGACTGCTAATCCTAGTGCAGGATCAGATCTTGCACTGTTGCCAACACAACAAATCCTTGTGGCAGATCCGAACCACCTTGATCACCGCCTCATTTCGAGAAGCTTCAGCCATGACATCAAGATCGATCCAAAGGCAGCCAAGACTAAATCTGTGAAGGACGAAAGCTAGAGATTGGCTATGACCAGTTTTGCTAACTGTCTAATTTTGAAGGCCGAAAAGCTAAATTCTGCATTTGGTTATGTAATCAGTTGAATGATCTATTTTCGCCCTTGGCCAAAAATCTATATAATTTAGAATGTAAATAAGAATAGGGGCAATTTTTTTTTTAGTAGAAGAGAATAGAGACACAGCTAGAGAGGCGGTAACAGGTTTCTGTATTTTTTTATCACCCGAATGTAGGCTGGATGATGTATTAATGTATGTACTTGCCTCAGTGAATTAATAAGAGGGAGCTCTGCCTCATGTTTCACAAATTGATTTTCTGTATTTGAGCTGATGAATTGTTTAAGGTACTGAGAAACTTTCTTATTTAAAAGGGAAATGTGTTGGTTCGCTAGGGCCCAACCAGCCCAACACGTTTAGCCCATTTCCCATTTTCCTATAATTTGTGTTTATATTTTCAAGTGTGATTTAATTTTAAGCACATGCATTTCTGTTTGAATGAAAGTGGATCCGTTGTGTGAAGCACATGCATTTCAGATTGGTTTTCCTCCACCTGGTCCAAGCAGGAGAAATGAACCTGCACCAGTGCACGCTGGTGTGATGCAGCAAGATTTCTTAGTCTACTTCCCGCAATCTTCTTTCTTTCATTAAATTCTTATGACAGGATAAATGTATATTGATTGTTTCTTTATTCTTGCACTCTGTTAAGATCAAAAACATTCAATTTTTATGTGTGCAATTTGATTTCACAGTATAATATCACTTTCAATAATTAAGCACTCATTTTAAGAATTAAATGCTAAGTGCAGGAAGCTCTGATCCGGTGCAAGAATTGGTTTCTTGCCACGGGATCTGAGTGCTCTGAACCAGGAAAATTTCAAGCCCTTGCATGAAGTAAAAAGCCTTTATTAAAGACACCATTTGTACCTTCTGCATAAATCTTTGTTCCCGCACTAGTGCAAGTAGACTGCGATAGTGTAGGACAGATTAGTGCAAGAAGGAAATATTTAAAGGAGCAGGTTTAAGGGCCCATCTGATGAGACTGCAAGTGTCTCTGCTAAAGAAAAACACACACTCAGTAGTTAAAAAATAATTAGCTAGAGTGATTTCCTTTTATCTTTAATTCCCTCTTGAAAATGCACTCTTCCTTGTTCCAGTCGTAGATTATTTTGATGGTTCAAGTTGCCTTTTTCTCTTTTTAATTTGATTCTGCAATCTTTCCTTTAAAGAAAGAAGGGATTTATATTAGGAAGATTCATACCATCTCTGGAATTTCCTGTTCTTCATCTCTAAGTTTATGGATCCCCCAGGTTGACAAATTAAGTTTTGAGGAGTTTTCTTAAGTGTAATTCCTACACCCAACAAGCACTATGCTGGTTCATGGGACTAGGTGGGGGAACTATCAATAACTGGGACAAAATGAAGAACATTTGGCCTAAAAAATATCAAGACTATTGCCAAATCTGAGACCTAAAATATGAAATCTTTAATATGTCTGCAAAATACAATGAAACATTAGAAGAGTAGATAGAAATATTTCAATACAATTTACAAAGGTCTCCAAATACCATGCTATCCAAGGACATGTTAAAAGCCACGATGATTAAAGGAATGAAGGAAGAATGGGTTGAAATGCTTAACATAATGGTAAAAGGAGCTATATTACCAGTAATAATATGATGAGATTATTTCCATGTGTATTAGATTCTCTCAGGGTACTGCGCGCAATCGGCCAAATGGGCATGATTTTATGAAAAAATATCTTAAGCAGTTTAATGGCAACGTAACTAGAGCAGAGTTTCGAAATCTTTTGGAAGATTTCAAAACTGACATTTTGGGTACCTTGACAACACAACTTGACATTTTACAAGCCAAGCTGAAAAAATATATAGCAGAACAAAAATTGGCCATATTTTTCCCACGATGTTGGAAGAAGCACATCCAAAGGGAAGGCCCTTTATACATGGTTCAGACTTGTGCCATATACACTAAGGACCATACCATGGACCAATTTCCTTCACTTCCCTGGCTGAAAGTAGTTTACAAGGAAGTAGAGGAAGAAATGGAACCAATCTACCTAATGAGTTAACATTTAAAATGCCAGGCATGACCAGACATGCCACAAGACCCGCCTCAGTTCTTCTTGTCTCTGCAGTTTAACTAGGAAAACCCTGCAATAGCTTAGCAAAATCAAAATCCTTTTTCTACTTGGCCAAATTAGTCATTTCCTATACCGCCTTGTCCTACACAACCGTCATCAGGGAACAATTGGCCAAGCTTTCCTTGTTCTCCCCCTTATTGGCAAAATGTTCCATATCAAGCCTAGTGGCCAAACCCTCCTCAAAAAATAATTGGAACTAGCAATGACCCCTAGGAATGACCAACCTACCAATGGGGGCGGGAACTCAAAATCAACCTACGCTTCCATCTCCATGCCCAGTCCAGCATAACCCGCAACCTGTCATACGCCCCTAATTACCAGCCCAGCCCAATCTTAATCCCAACAACAGACCAGTTCAACTAATTTAGATCATAGAAAATCCAAATTCTAGCACTGAACAGAAACAGTGCAATTAACTAAGGCTGATATCAAGACGTACTATCTTACCTATAGAAGCCACGATTCCACCTCAATCCCAAATTGAGACTTCAACAGAACCTAGCCAAGCAAATATAATAGGGAAAAAGGTAGGCAAAGATAAATCAGCGATTGACTAACAGGGACCTGAAGAACTTAAGATGTCTCTGCCTCCATTCCCTGAAAGGTTAACTCTCCACAGGTTGATAATCTCTCCAAAATTTGACATCATGGGGGAGCTGAGAAACCTCTGTATCAAAATTCCTCTCCTTCAGGCCATCCAATACATTCCCATATATCCAAAGACAATTAAATAAATATGTGGGAAAAAGAAAGTAAACAAAACAAATCATGTGCCCACCGTTGATGTGGTAGGTGCGCTATATGATTTGTTACTGGGTAGGGAACCACCCGTGAAATATGAAGACCCAGGAAATCCCATTGTGACTGTACAAGTCTCAGGCCACTCATTTCCAAACACATTGGTCAATTTAGGGGCATCCATTAACATCCTAACTGTAGGGTCCTGTGAAATACTAGGCATATCAACTTTAGAACCTATTGCTACACTACTGGAACTGGCTAACAGGTCTGTTATCAGACCAAAAGGAATAATGTAGGACATCCTGATCTCTTTGGGCTCATGGGAATATCTAGCTGATTTTTTAGTTATTAATCGAAAGAACAGGATGGACAGGAACCCATTTATTCTTGGGTGACCTTGGCTGGCCACAGCTGATGCTTACATAGGCTATCAAATAGGCAACATGAATATCACTAGAGGGGATTCTATAAAAAATATCATTATTTATCTGCCTACGAAAACAAGATTACCCATAGTAAAAATTCCCAAGAATCCATGTACATACTGGGAGAAAAACATTTATTCACCTCTAACACTAGTGGAAGCTCTTGAATTTAAGGATCAAACTAGAGATGACGTAATCAATAATTTTATGAGTTAGCCACCCACATCTAGAAATTTAAAATTCCAAATGTTGAAAGTAGTCCTCGAAGATGAAGCTCAAGAGAATCCTGTGAAAGACCTTGAGGATCATAATATTCCCACAACCATTGTACGTAACACCATACCTATTGATATTGAGCCAAGAAAGGTTTTAAATATTAATGGAAATTTGGATGATGACCAAAAGCAAAAGCTTATAAAAGTCCTTCGGAAATATCAAGGGGCATTTTCTTGGGATTATCCAGACATGAAGGGTTTATACCCTTAGCTATGCACCCATCACATTTATACTGATAAGGAAATCCATCCCATTAGACAACCTTAGCGAAGGCTAAACCCACACTTAAAAGAGATTGTAGAAAAGGAACTGCAAAAGTTATTAGATGTAAATTTCATTTATCCTATTTTAGAAAGCAAATGGGTCTCCCCTCTGGTAGTCATCCCTAAAAATAATGGGAAATGGAGAATCCACGTAGATTACAGAGAATTGAATAAATCAATGCAAAAATACCACTTCCCCCTCCCCTTCATTGACTAGTTCCTAGAAACATTGGCAGGGAAACAATTCTTTTCCTTCCTTGATGGGTTGAGTGGTTACAATCAAATCCAAATAGCTCTCGAAGATCAGGATAAGACAACCTTTACCTACCCATGGGGTAGTTTGGTTTACATAGTTTTAGCATTTGGGTTATGCAATGCCCTAGCCACATTTGAGAGAGCCATAATCATCATTTTTTCTGACCTAATAAATGAGAGGCTTGAAATCCATATGGATGACCTCACACCATATGGGCAGGACTTTGATGAAGCTCTAGAAATGCTAGAAAAAGTGTTGGAGCAATGTATTGCTACTAGGTTATGTCTAAGAAATGAAAAATGTGACATGATGATGATTGAGGGGGTGATACTAGGTCACTACATTTCTGCACTTGGAATACAGGTAGATCCAGCTAAGATAGAGGTAAGCCTTCTATTAGCCACACCTTGTACAAAGACATAGGTACATATTTTTTTGGGATATGCAGGATATTATCGCAGATTTATAAATAATTTCTCACAAATAGCCACACTTTTTTATGGATTAACTAGAAATGTTGAATTCCATTGGACTGATAAATGTGACACAGCTTTTGCAGATTTGAAGAAATTGGTCTCGATAGTAACGGTTATATGAGGACCTAACTGGAAACTTCCTTTTCACATTTCTTCATATGCATTCGACAGAACAATAGGAGAAGTCCTTGGCCATGAAGAAGATATAAAACCTTCTACCATTTATTATATCAGCAAAAACCTCACTCCTGCCGAATTGAATTATATCATGACTGAAAAGGAGTTCCTAGCTGTTATTTATGATATTAATAAATTTAGGCACTATATAACTGGTTATCAAGTACTCCTGTATACTAATCACTTTGCCATTAGATATTTAGCCAATAAACCAATCATGAATGGGAGAATAACTCTTTGGTTCCTGTTATTATAGGAATTCGATATAACAATCAAAGATTGTCCAGGAAAAGAAAACGCAGTCGTAGACTTCTTGTCGAGGGTTCCAAAGTCGGACGAAACCGTAGAAGTTGATGATCAGTTCCCTGACGAACATTTGTTTGCTGTAGCAGTAAAAACACCTTGGTATGAAGACGTGGAAAATTACCTGGCAGTAGGGAAGTTGTCCAGAAATTTAACATCAAGAGAAAAGAAACTGATTGTACAACGTAACACAAGATTCTCTTGGATCAATGGATACCTATTCCATATAGAGGCCAACATTCACATACGTAGATGCATAAGAGAGGACAAAATCTATGACATCTTACAAGCCTGTCATGATGAACCTTGTGGCGGCCATTTCGCAGAACACAGAATAGGGCATAAAGTGTCACAATTAGGTTATTATTGGCCTACCATTTTCAAAGACACAAAAAAATATGTCCAGGCCTGTGATAGCTGCCAGAGAATGAGCCGCCTAGGCCAAGCTGATGAAATGCCACTACAACTAAAATCGGTGGTAGAATCATTGGAACAATGGGCACTGGACTTTTTTGGACCATTCAACCCACCATCAAACCAGAAAATATACATGTTGGTATCCATAGATTATGTAACCAAATGGGTAGAAGAAGTGGGCTTGTCAAGAGCCATGGAAGAATCAATGACTAATTTTCTTTTTCGAGCTATTCGTGTGATATGGTTTTCCACGGGAAGTGATAACCAATGGGGGGGCACAATTCATAGGTAATAAAATTAAAGTCACCCTAAGGAATCACCATATCATCCATAGAGGTACATATTCTTACCACCCATAGGAAAATGGGCAAGTCGAAAGCACCAACAAAGTCCTGGAGGCAATCCTTACCAAAAAGGTATCATCACATCGCCGACACTAGGCCACTAGCCTACCGGAAGCCTTATGGGCTTATCGTACAACCTGGCGAAACACCACTAAATATTCAACATATATGCTATTATTTGGGAGAGAACCTATCTTCCCTATTGAATTCTAAATCAAAACTCTAAGAACAGCCCAAGATGTAGCGTTGGACTTAACAGAAGCCCAATCTAGAAGACTGCAACAAATAAATGAATTAAACAAAATACGACTACTAGCCTTGCAACACACAACGATCATCTAACAAGAGCGAGCTAAGTGGCATGAAAACCTTATCAGGAAGAAGGTATTTCAAAAAGGGGATTGGGCACTCCTCTATGACTTCAGATTCCAAGCTTTTGCAGGTAAATTACAAACAATTTGGTTCAGTCCATATGAGATTCAAGAAGTACACAACAATGGCACACTCACCTTGACCACCATAGATGGGTCTGGTTCAACATTTTGAGTCAACGGGCATAGAGTATAACTCTATCCAAAACCTGTCACGAAATAATATTTTTGTCAGTAGGTACGAAACGATCCCACCATCCAAGTTGTGGCACAAAACTGTGATAACCCCACAAACTCAAATAAATGAGAATTTTGCTAACATCATTTGTAAATAATGTATATAAGTTATTTACTTTGTTGTAGATTCTTCATACTCACAATTTTTCTTCTCTCATCCTCTTCAGAGTTGCATTTTTTCTTGTTGTTCAATCCCTAAACGACTGTTATTCAATGAAATTGAACAACTGTTGTTCAATTGGATTGAACAACTGTGAGTTGCATTTTTTTTCTCGTTGTTCAATTCTTGAACAACTACTTTTCAATCATCGAACGATTACTATTCAACCGGGTTGAAAAACTGTGTGTTTGTGCTTTTATTTTTCTCGTTGTTCAATCTCTGAATGGCTATTGTTCAATCCAATTGAACAGCTGATGTTCAATCGGATCAAACAGCCATGAGTTGCATTCTTTTCTCTTGTTGTTTAATCCTCGAATGACTATTGTTCAATCGTTGAACGACTGTTGTTCAACCAAATTGAAAAGCTGTGTATTTGAATTTTTATTTTTCTCTTTTTCACATGTTCAATCTTTGAACGACTACTGTTCAATACTCGCATGGCTATTGTTCAATTGGATTGAACAACCGTGTTTTTGCATTTTTATTTTTCTTGCTATTCAATTCTCGAACGACTGTTGTTCAACCGGATTGAACAGTCGTGTTTTTAGGTTTTCATTATTTTTTGTTCAATCAAATTGAATAGCTACTTTCAATCCTCGAACGACTGTTGTTCGACTGGATTGAACAACCAATTTTTGCATTTTTCTCCCTCCCGTTCAAAATTTCCAAATGGCTACTGCTCAATAAATTTGAACAGCTGCCATACAAATTGAATAACATTTTTTTTACATCCTATTATTCCCTTTACCCAACAGCCCTTACCTAATCTACACCAGAGATATCAATGCATCACTGAGCATGGAATGGTAGTTGAAGAAGAGAGGGAAACATTAAAATTACCAATATGATGATTCCTTGGCACTATAATCCTTAAACGGGAAGCTAACATTGTACATACATGAAATGAAAGGCTAAGTCATCCCCAATTAAAATATTTTATCATAAAATACATGACCTTATGATGGTATATCTTTCTATACTATTCGATTAATATTTTCCTCCAATATGAAGGAATGGGAATAAGGGGTATTAATTGTATTTGAATTATTTCCCTTTTCTCACCATCCCTAACCCTTAAGGAGTTAATGAGCCTCCTTCAATGTATAAAGAAGAAACTATTATGCATTCATGCAAATTTTTAAAGAGGATAGGGGGTCTCATCATGTGCCAGCCTACCATGATCATAAGGATTTAACAAGTGACATGCCCACAATGGCCACCACACTGTTAGGAATCTATAATATACCTTTTTGACCATACATTTTGCTATCATTCCACTCTTTTCCAGTCCATATTTAAAGCCTATACTCTCACTTTCATCTATTCTTCCAAAGGTATATAACATTATTCTCTTTACTATATGTTTAATTTTTGTTACATATAATTTTACATTACTTTTATATTTAATCATTAATAAAAAATATATAGTTGCTGAGACAGTTTGAAGATTACAGTTAATCTATCATGGCTGTCTGAAGACCATGTTGCTGAAACAGTCAACATAGTACGCAAATCCCATTGCTGAAACAGCCTGTGATTTGCGATTCGGAAGAAGTATTTCAAGCACGACAACAATAAAAAAATATAAGTAAGGAAGCTGTTAGACTGGCCGTAACAACTGCGCGTTGGAGCCAGAACCATCGTAACCATTGTAACAACATTTTTCTCTGGAAGAACATGATATAATATTTCAGTATAGAAGATTAGCTCGGGTTAAGAATAGGATATTCTATGATGTAACCAATTCTGTAATAGATGTCTCCTCTTTAAAAAGAGGAGACATCAACATTAGAGGGGAGAATACGTAAGGTTTATTTTTGAAAGAGATTTACAGAGAAGGAACATGAATCCTTTGTATTATGTTATACTTGATAGATGAATAAAAGCTTGTTCTGAGAATTTTGTTTTAATTCCTTCTTCAAGGGAATCTTGTGAGAAGGAAAGGGCCCACATTCTTCACAAGACTCAGCCATTTATTTCCGTAGTGTGTTAATTTTTCTTCTCATTTACGCCTTGTTAAACTCTGTTTACTGAAATCATTTATGCAGTATTGGAACTCTATTATCTATTGCTGAAACTTTGTTTCCATTAATTGTTGCATTGTTTTCATACAATTCGTTCCTAGGTAATTGTGGATTATGTCAATTTTTTATTTCATTCATAGAATTAGTTTGTGAAAGCGTGGTAATAAGAAATAGTTGCTGAAGATTCCTACTTGGGGAATAGGATCATGTTCTCTGTTATAGCATAATTGGTCCTTTTTTCTGCAGATTGGTTTCCTTTCCTAGATCTTTATATTTTTAATGTAATCTAGGATTATTTTCGTGATTGTCTGCAATAAAAGGATTGTCTTTACTCTAACTCAAGTAGAACTTCATTTTGTTCGAAGCAAGGTGTGATTACTATAATTTTTACTACAAATTTTCACTGCTTTTGTGATTGCGCATATACAATGTGTGATTGCCTTTGAAATAAATAGACTTCCCTGGGTTGACAATTTATGTAGTACTTTATTATTTAAATCAATAAGCAATTAAAGTGACCAACATTTTGGCGCCGTTTTTGGGGAAGGAAATTATAGATTTCAAAATCATTGATGTTTTTCTTTCAGATGTGTGGATTGCATGAGAAGACACGGAGCCCATAAGAAAACTAACCCTATAGGTGGCACAGTCAAAGGAAAGGGAGGAAGAAAGACCTTTATTGACGAGATCATATCAAAATCTGAATCTTCTTAGAGGCTAAGCTCTTGAATGCCAAAGCCTCAACACTCCCCTCAATCGAATTATGAAACAGAAGAAGTTGTTAGCCCTGAGAACGTTGAGGAACCAACAGAAAGTGTTGAAGAACCAGCGGGAAATGTTGAAAATCCAGTGGAAAACATTGAGGAGCCAGTAGAAAACATTGAGGATTGAGCAAGTGATGTAGGAGATCAAACAATGGAAGGGAACAATGAAGGATTCTTCAGTGGAGGAAAAGTAGATCCTGAAGGAGAGGGAAAAGATGAGACTTCTCTCTCTACCTTGGGATTTCCTATTGGTGATCTCCCTAGAGGAGCATATCCCATGAAGAATATCCCACTTTCAGCCTTACCTAACTTCCATGGTTTATCTTCAGAAGATCCTGACGAATTTCTTTTTGAATTTGATATATTATGAAAAAGTTATGATTATGTTACTAATGCCCAGAAGTTGAAGCTATTTCCAGCAACACTAAAAGGAACTGCACTAAGGTGGTTCATGAGTCTTGGAGGCCATGTAATCACAACATTGGAATAGATGAAACAGAAATTTATGCCCAAATATCAAGACTACTGCCAGATAAGAGAAAAAAGAGAGGAACTATTTAAGATGGTACAAAAGGAGGACAACAATTTGGAGGACTTTGTGGAAAGACTACAATATAACTTGCAAAGATCCAATCATCGCGATGTAAGTAAGGATATTCTTAAAACAATATTACTGAAAGGGGTGAGGGATGACTGTCTAGATATGCTAAATATGCTTGGTAAATGGGACATATCTAAAGAATCATATGATGAAATTATTAACCTCTGTAAAAGATGTTCAAGAGGAGCTAGAAGGAATATATCAAACAGTAGGGATACCAGATATTCAACAGTTCAAAAATTAGCTAGTGGAGGAGCAACAAGAGCCGAAATAGGAAGATTACTTCAGGAATTTAAAACTGAAATGTTAAGTTCTTTTGCTTCACATATTGACACCTTATAGGTTAAGAAGAAACAAGCTGAAGTAGAAGAAGCTTTGGCTATCTTTTGCCCCAAATGCAGAGATAAACACCCACTAAGGGAATTCCCATTGGACAAGGTGCCAATTTGCACCCTTTGTGAGAAAGATCATGAAATACAAAAATGCCCTTCTTTACCAGGAATAAAAGCAAAATTTCAACCAACTGAAGAAGAAGCTGAAGCAGTCTATCTACTGACACAGAGAAGGCAATGGCAACCACGAGAACAAGGTATGAAATCTAATATGCCATTTAGATCTTCTAATTGTTGGAACAATTATCCTTCTTTTAGTCAAGAAAATTACCCTCCCTTTAATCAAATGTAATACCCGCCCTTCAATTAAATGAATTACCCACCCATGCAACAAACAAACCCTCCCTTTGTAGATCCGGCAATGTGGAATCCTTGGCCCCCACAACAACAATATTATTTTAACCAATGGAATCCAAATTGGAGGGGTCAAAAAATCCCATTTCCAAATCAATTTCTTCAATTTTAGCAACCAATTCCTCTACCATCAGGTGCTACATCGAATAATCAAATGATAAGACCCAAACTACCTGTACAACCAAATCCTAACCCCAATAATAAAGCTGTGCAAGTGATTGATATTCAGAACCAGCCTATACTTCTTGTTTTTCCTACACAATGTAATGACATTCATTTACGATCTGGGAAAATAGTTGAACCCATTACCGATGATGTTACCTCTTCTGATTCTGATAAAGAAGAGACTGAAAAACATGATCCACATAAAGAGGTACAACCACCCTTTAATGAGGGTGCTGAAACAACAGAACCACCATTCTCTGAGCATTTAGTTTTAACTAAAATTCCTGAACCACCTACTTTTAATCTTCTAGGGGAATTACAGAATCTGTATGTTAAAATTCCACCTTTACAAGCAGTAAGAGATGTACCAATTTATGCCAGAACTATGAGAGATATTTGTGTCAAAAAACCCGGTAGGAAAGCTAAAGATCCCCTTACAGTTCATGTTATGAGTGATCTATCTGCACTAATGTCCAATAAAACTCCCCGAGTTAAATATGGTGATCCCGACCATCCTACTGTCATAGTGAAAATTGGAAAAAAAATAATCCCCAAGGTTCTAGTAGATTTAGGTGTTGCTATAAATATTATAACCCTTGAAACTTCACAACTCTTACAGCTAAAGAACACAATCAGAGATACACCAACCATTCTAGAGTTAGCTGATCATTCTATAATCAAACCAGAAGGAGTTATTGAAGACCTAATCATTTCAGTTGAATCCTAGAATTACCCAGCTAACTTTGTGGTGTTACAGACTAAAACAAAGTTGGGGGGACATCCTCTAATTTTGGGAAGGCCCTAGCTAGCCACAGTCGATGCCTTTATCAGCTGTAGATCGGGTTCAATGAGAATTTCCAATGGATATGAAAATAAGCATCTTACTCTCTACCCTCACGCTACACCCATGATTAATAATGATAATTCTATATGGATGGACTATGATGATCATGCTATTCAACCTATTTTGACTATCAGACAAGCTTTAAGCCTTAAAGACACCACTGAGGATGAGATAATTAATAATTTTATTTGTGAACCCTCCTCTATGATTATAGAAACACATAATCAGCTGGCTGCACTTTTGAAATCAAATACCCAAGAAAAGCTTAAACTTGAAGATCTTCCTCAAAGATCAACCACCATCTCTTCTAAAAGTATAACAGTAGAAATCGAAGCTGGCAAAACACTGAACATAAACCCCAACTTGACAGTTGTTGAAACACAACAATTAATGAAGTTACTTCTTGAAAATAAAGAAGCATTCATATGGGACTATACAGATATGAAGGGAATATCTCCTGAATTATGTACTCATCGGATCTATATCATGGAAGGTTGTCGACCAGTGTGTCAACCCCAATGTTGAATGAACCCTAATTTAAGAGAAATTGTCAAAGAAGAACTTCAAAAATTACTTAATGTAGGGTTTATATATCATATATCTAATAGTGAATGGGTTTCCCCATTGGTAATAGTTCCTAAGAAAAATAGGAAATGGAGAGTGTGTGTAGATTATAGAGCCTTAAACAAAGCCACTCAAAAATACCACTTTCCTTTACCATTCATTGATCAGGTGTTAGGTAGTTTGTCAGGGAAGAAATTCTTCTCCTTTTTAGATGGTTTTAGTGGGTATAATCAAATCAGAATTGCACCCCAAGACCAAGATAAGACCACTTTTACTAATCCTTGGGGAAATTTTTCCTATAGAGTTCTCCCATTTGGACTATGTAATGCACCAACAACCTTTCAAAGGGAAGTTATAGGAATATTTTCTGATATGATGAATGACTCTATGGAAATATTTATGGATGAATTTACCACTTATGGTGTGTCTTTCGAAGATGCATTACAGAATCTTGAGAAAGTACTTAAACGATGTATACAAGTTCACCTCCCCTTAAGCACCGAAAAATGTCATATGATGATGAGTGAAGGAGTAGTGTTTGAACATTTTATTTCATCTCAAGGAATTCAGGTAGATCCGTCCAAAATACAAGTCATTCAGAGCCTTCCTATTCCTAAAACACAAATAGATGTCAGAAGTTTATTAGGACATGCAGCATATTATAGGAGCTTTATTAAAAAAAAATTCAAAATAGCTTCTCCTTTGTTTGTGTTACTTATGAAAAATGTTGAATTCAAGTGGATTAATCTTTGCCAAGAGGCCTTTGTAGAAATCAAGCATCAGTTATCCACAACTCCTATTTTTATTGGACCTGATTGGGCACTTCCCTTTCATATATCTTCTGATGCTTCGGATACTACAATTGGAGCTCTCTTGGGACAAGAGAAAAACCATATTCCTTATGCTATCTACTTTATTAGTAAGAATATGACTCCTGCTGAGCTTACTTATACAGTTACGGAAAAGGAATTTTTAGCAGTAATTTATGCTATTAATAAATTTCGACATTACATTACTGGTTACCCTACGTCCATACCGACCACTCGGCTATCAAGTATCTAATGAATAAATATTTCACAAATTCTCGAGTCACCAGATGCTTATTGTTATTACAAGAGTTTGATATTACAATTGTAGATCGACCAGGTAAAGAAAATGTTGTTGCTGATTTTATTTCTCGGTTAAAAACTGATGATAATATTCCAGTAGATGATTCCTTTCATGATGACTATTTATTTGCAGTATCTGCTCACTCACCATGGTATGCAGACATTGCCAATTATCTGGTTGCAGGGAAGTTACCATCACAACTATCACATCGAGAGAAAGGAAAAATCATTCAAAAAAGTGCTCGGTATAGCTCGATAAGTGGGTGTCTTTTCTATACTGGACTTGATCATGAAATCCAAATATGCATTAGAGAATATGAGGTGTATGATATACTAAAAGCTTGTCATGATGGCCCTTGCAGAGGGCATTTTGCTGATAAGAGAATGACACACAAAATTCTTAGGATGGGTTGTTATTGGCCCTTACTCTTTAAATATGCAAAGAAATATGTTTGGGCTTCTGACAACTGTCAGAGAATGGGTCAACCTAATCATAGAGATGAAATGCCATTGAACCCCCAGGTAATACTTCAACCATTTGAAACATGGGCCTTATACTTTATAGGACCCATTAATCCTCCATCCAATCAAAGAGTTTATATATTAGTCTACATAGATTATATGACTAAATGGGTGGAGGCTAAAGCACTCCTTAGAGATAATTAAGAAGTTGTCCTAGCTTTCCTATTTGAGGAAATCTTTGTTAGATTTGGAGTCCCTAGAGAGCTAGTTACAGATGGAGGACCTCCTTTCAATTCTCATGGTTTTAAAGCCACCCTTCAGAAATATCATATTCATCATAGAATTACTACACCATACCACCTCCAAGCCAATGGGAAGGTGGAAAGTAAAAACAAATTAATAGAAGCCACTCTAACAAAAACAATGAAGGAGAACTAGAAGGATTGGTCTTAAAGACTCCCTGAAGCACTATGGGCTTTCAGAACTACTAGGAGAAACACTACAGGATTTTATCCCTATGAATTGGTTTATGGTAAAAGTGATGTTTTTCCTATGGAATTTGGAATTAAGACCTTAAGGACTGCTTTAGCTGCTAACCTTGATTTGACTAATGCATAGACAGCTAGGTTGCAGTAGCTTCATGAATTGGATGAAAAAATATTAGATGCCATTCATCAGAAAAATATGATTCAACAACAAAGAACAAAGTGGCATGATAAAATCATCAAGCATAAGAAGTTCAAAAAAGGTAATTGGGCTTTATTGTATGATTCTCACTTTGAAAATTTTCAGGGGAAGCTATGTACAAGATGGCTAGGACCATACAAAATAGATGCTTTTTTTCCCAATGGAACAGTAAGGCTCTTAACAATTGATGACTCCAAGACACCGCTATTAGTAAATGGTCATCGGCTTTGTCTGTACCAGCGCCCTATTTCCAAGGAATATTTCAAGGCCACTTGCATGGCAGATGCACATTATCTCCTTTTAGGGGAGTCTTCTGCCCCTCATTGCAATTAATTTTTCTGAATTGTATTTTTAGCATTAGAATTAGATCTTTTTTAACTAACAATCCCTATCAAGTGCTGGCATGTTACATTTGGTTATTTTGCGGATTCTCCATTCAGGAAAGGCTTACTAAGAAAGGACAAATTCACCACAAGCAGATTCAAGCTTCATTTTGAGAAGCATTGCTCCCCTCACTTCAACTCATTCATAGTTCACTTCCCCATCTTCCAATAACATTTCATCATTCATTCCCCTCATTTCTTTTCCCCTTTTCATGCCATTTTCCCTATTTTCACATTGCTGAAACACCATTCTTCAACAAACACCTTCTCCATTTTTCCACTGTTAAAACACCAGTCCTTGCTCTGAAAATGGAATGTACTTGAAAAGGGTGCAAGGTATCCATTTTCATTTATGTAAATGAGTGAAAATACTCAAAATTTTAAATTTGAAAATGTGAGAACTTCTTATTTCTAATACATAGATAGACTGTAGGGGAATTTACCGGATATGTCACCTTTCAAAGAAAGGATGAATACAGAAGCTACTTGGCCCTCTTACAGACTCTGCCTAAAGAAATAATAGAAGTAAACACTCAGACTTAATTAAAATAACCTTACTCAAACTTAACATTATGCGGAATTTTTGCTTGGAAGAGGTGTATGTCTCTTCTTCTGTTTATGTGTTTTAAGTTTATTTGTTTTTTTAGAAACTTAACATGCATATCAAAAACATAATTCAGCCATAGAATAAAAAAACACAACAACAATATAATATATGAGTTCACCCCAACTCTTGGCTACATCTCCTTTGAGCTTCGTCAACATGACTAAACTCTTTGGAATTAAGGTACTTAAATTCTTTTACAAGCTCCACACTTAACCACAATGAATACAAAAATGATTCAAAAGGCTGAGAATACCATTTTAAATCCCTTTAATGGCTATCCAATTCCTGCAAACAACCTTAAGCTTCCATGGACACACATCCTTCTGTCGGTGCACTAAGCTTCTCTGAGCTTCTAAATGGCACAAAATATCTCATATTTATGTTTCTTCTCCTAAAACCACTACTTCTACATCCAATAATGATCAAAAATCAAATACCAACTAATAATTTTCTTACATTAAGCACAACATCCCCAAAAATGGCTCTCCTCCACAGTTTACCCAGGGCTGCCCATGACTTCATATCAACTTCTCGAGTTATAGAAGTACTAAAAATGATTTGAAACCACTTACATTGGTTTCATAATGACTGAAATAGTCAAGATAGAGTTTTTTTTCATCAAAAACGGCCTCTGGCTGCTCCGGTTTGGCCTACACACTCTGTTTGGAAAATGGCCTCTAGAACTTAAATGAAGCTTTTCAGCTGTCTAAAGTTTTTAACAAGCTCTGAAAACAACTAAACAGATTCAAAAGGCATGAAATAGCTAATAATTCCTATTCATTTACCTTAAACAGAGAAACACAGTCCAATACACAGCCTTCTCCTTCTAGGCCCTTATGGCTCCTTCATTTTCTTCGAAGCTTAAACTTCTGAATATGACCTCTGTTAGATTTCATACCTGCTCCATTGAGTCCAGAATGTAGAAGAGACCCAAAATCAAAAAACAATTCACTCTAAAAGGATCTCCCATGTGAAAGATATGCCATATTTACTAACTTCCAGTCTCCCCCTTAAAAAACTCAAGTTAAGTTTAGTTAACTAGAGCTAAAAGTGGAATTCCGCCTTAATTGGTGGGATGGCGCTAAAATTGGTGCAGAATTTTTTCTTGGAAATAAATGTAAAGGGTCATGTGACTGCAAATCCCGCTGGCATTATATGTTGGGAGACAACCGTTGTAACCATAATCATGAAACTTCATTTAAACTCCGCTCCACCACGTAGCCACGTGCCTTTGAACCCACGTGCTGTTTGACTTCTGTTTACCATACGTTATGCCATTTAATGTATAAAATCCAACCTTATAACATTAAACTTGTTATACATTACCTTATAACATTTGAATGTAAACGTTTCCACATGGTTTAACTTTAGACATTTGGGTTTTAAAACTACTATGAATTTAATTAATATAATTAATATATATTTTGATTTAATTAATATTTAATATATATATATATATATATATATATATATATATATATATATATATATATATATATATAAAATATTAATATAATATATGATTTTTTAAATAAAATAAAATATTAAATTTTTAATATATATAAAACATTGATTAAATTTTAATATATTAAAAATATTTCTCCACATTAAAATCATAAACCCATTCCACATTAGAGGTTATTGGGCGATTTCAAAATGCAACAACTTCTTCATATTGTAACGGATTTCAGTGATGTTCACAGCGTTGGGATCGTATCGCCGAGGCCTATCTGGTCGCTCAGGTTCCAAGTCAATTTCAACACTTTCATTTTTGAGCTTTTTCCCAAGATCAGATTTGAGCTCCTGATCACACCTCCCAAATGAGAGGCATTTGGTCCCCAAAAGCTTACTGAAATGAAGAAATGAACTGTAGTACAACAAATCAGAGAATAAAACTCCTCTTCTCTTCAGCCCTTCAAACACTTTTGCCTTGCAAAGAAAGTGAAATTGAACCACAAATGGAAAGAAATCGACATTTCCCTTCCTGAATGCACTTGTCCACAACTGTCCACAACTGACCTTCTTGAACTCACACAAAAATTTCTGCCGATAAATATACAGAATGAAACTATACAATGCTTCCTTGATCAATTATCTAAGGTGGCTCAAAACAAACAAGATATTAGAGCATAAAATACATGCATACATCCAAAATTTGCATATGTACAAAAGGAGTACGTCTTACTGTGTCAAGAAGTCCATCCACATCTCACCAAGCCACTTCCATGGCGAATTTTGCTGCTGCAAATTTTCCTCATGTGAAACTTCCCTTTCCACATCAATAATGGAATCCATGATTCCAACTTTACCAATATTTTTTTCCTCTTGCTGCATGTGCATGGGACGACGAGTTGGATGCAAAGTCCAACAATGAGAGACAACATGTCCCTTATTTTGGAAAAAAGTGCAAATCATATGCACATTCTTTGAAGGTAGTCTTTGCTTCATTTGCTTCTTGTGTGCCTTCTTTCTCATCTAGCATCTCCAAACATGATGGTTAAATCGACCACAATATGTACAAGAAATCCTCTTATGTTGCTTTGAATGCTTGCCATAAGCTGCATTTCTACCATCTTATTGCTACAACAAAGGCTTCAAACAATGGTAAGGAAGATAGCCATCATGACATTGATGTAATTGAGAACTTGGTAGAAATGTTCTCTTCAAATTTGCATCACATTCTTGAATGCATGTGCTCAAAGCTTCGCCATTAAGCTGCTCATAGCCAAGCCCAATATTCTTGGGACGCTCCACAACACAAATAGACTCAAGAATGCCTTGTGCATGCTTGCCCAAACCTTTGCCTTCTTGATAGCCCATTTTCAACATCAATTTTGACCCAATACCTCTTGTATGCCTTTCAAAAGAACCAACACACTTTTCAATAGAGGAAACTGAAGACAAATCAGAATGATTTACCTCATGATTTACATCCTGAAGATGAGGTATTTTCTTGGAAAAAGCTTCTTGAGCTTGAAGAAGCTGTAACTCCATATCATGCAGTCTTTGAAGAATGGCTTCTTTCTCTTCCTGCATAGCTAGCAATTGTGCACGAAGTTGAACACTTTCCCTTTGATCCTCAAGGAGAATATGCACCATATCCTTCACCTTAAAGAACTCATTCTTCATGTCATCATTGCAGAATCTCGTGAAGGAGGAAACTTCACTTGTAGAAGAATTTGACATTATGTAAATGGTCAAAACAAAAAAAAGGAGCTTCCAAAGAAAAGTCCTCAAAGCTTTCAAAGAAACGACAAGATTTTAGCCAAATGTCAGTAAAGACCCCTTCTCATTCAAGCAGCCATTTTGCAACCAATAAAACAGGAAATATCTTACACTGTTTTAAAACCTTTTGCACAATAAAAAATGCTCAACCCGAGCTTTGATACCATCTGATCTGAAAATGGAATGTACTTGAAAAGGGTGCAAGGTATCCATTTTCATTTATGTAAATGAGTGCAAATACTCCAAATTTTAAATTTGAAAATGTGAGAACTTCTTATTTCTAATACAGAGATAGACTGAAGGGGCATTTACCGGATATGTCACCTTTCAAAGAAAGGATGAATCCAGAAGCTACCTGGCCCTCTTACAGACTCTGCCTAAAGAAATAATAGAAGAAAACACTCAGACTTAATTAAAATGACCTTACTAAAACTTAACATTATGCGGAAGTTTTGCTTGGAAGAGGTGCATGTCTTTTCTTTTCTTTATGTGTTTTAAGTTTTTTTTTTTTTCCTTAAATTAACATGTATATCAGCAACATAATTCATCCATAGAATAACAAAACACAACAACAATATAATATAGGATTTCACCCCAACTCTTGGGCTACTTCTCCTTTGAGCTTCGTCAACATGACTAAACTCTTTGGGATTAAGGTACTTCAATTATTTTACAAGATCTACACTTAACCACAATGAATACAAAAATGATTTAAAGGGCTGAGAATACCATTTTAAATCCATTTAATGGTTTTCCAATTCCTGCAAACAACTTTAAGCTTCCATGGACACACATCCTTCTCTCGGTGCATTAAGCTTCTTTGAGCTTCTAAATGGCACAAAATCCCTTAGTTTTATGTTTTTTCCCCTAAAACCACTATTTATGCATCCAATAATCATCAGACATCAAATATCAACTGATAATTTTCTTACATTAAGCACAACATCCCCAAAAATGGCTCTCCTCCACGGTTTACCCAAGGCTTCCCACGACTTCATATCCACTTCTCCAGTTGTATAAGTACTCAAAATGATCTGAAACCACTTCCATTGGTTCCATAATGACTTAAATAGTCAATATAGAGTTTTTTTTCATCAAAAACGGCCTCCGACTGCTCCGGTTTCGCCTACACACTCTGTTTGGAAAATGGCCTCTAGAACTTAAATGAAGCTTTTCGGCTGTCTAAAGTTCTTAAAAGACTCTAAAAACCATCTAAATAGATTCAAAAGGCATGAAATAGCTAATAATGCCTATTAATTTACCTTAAACAGAGAAACACAGTCCAATACACAGCGTTCTCCTTCTAGGCCCTGATGGCTCCTTCATCTTCTTTGAAGCTTAAACCTCTGAAGATGACCTCTGTTAGATTTCATATCTACTCCATTGATTCCAGAATGTTGAAGAGACCCAAAATCAAAAAAAAATTCACTCCAAAAGGATCTCCCATGTGAAATATATGCCATATTTACTAACTGCCAGTCTCCCCCTTAAAAAACTCAAGTTAAGTTTAGTTAACTGGAGCTAAAAGTGGAATTCCACCTTAATTGGTGGGATGGCGCTAAGATTGGCAGAGAATTTTCTGTTGGCAATAAACGTAAAGGGTCATGTCACCGCAAATCCCACCGGAATTATATGTTGGGAGACAACCGTTGTAACCATAATCATGAAACTTCATTTAAACTCCGCTCCACTGCATAGCCACGTGCCTTTGAACCCACGTGTTGTTTGACTTCTGTTTACCAAACGTTATTCCATTTAATGTATAACATCCAACCTTATAACATTAAACCTGTTATACATTACCTTATGACATTTGAATGTAAACGTTTCCACATGGTTTAACTTTAGACATTTGGGTTTTAAAACTACTTGGAATTTAATTAATATAATTAATATATATATATATATTTAATTAATATTTAATATATATATATAAATATTAATATAATATTTTATTTTTTAAATAAAAAAAAATATTAAATTTTTAATATATATAGAACATTAATTAAATTTTAATATATTAAAAATATTTCTCCACATTAAAATCATAAACCCATTCAGCATTAGAGGTTATTGGGCGATTTCAAAATGCAACAACTTCTTCATACTATAATGGATTTCAGTGTCGTTCACAGCGTTGGGATCGTATTGTCAAGTCCTAGTTGGTCACTCAGGTTCCAAGTCAATTTGAGAATTTTCATTTTTGAGCTTTTTCCCAAGCTCAGATTTGAGCTCCTGATCAGTCCTCAGCAACACTTTCCCTATTTTCCAGTTACTAAAACACCACTTTTCAGCAGAATTTCATAGATTTTTCCCGTTGCTGAAACACCATTTCTTTCTCCAAAAGATATGACTTTGCAGCATTTTCTGTCATTAAATCATCTTCTTCAATTCTTTCATTCTCACTTCTCTTATTCCTTATGTAATCCTGTCCTTTCACTGCCTTCTCCTATGATGAAACAAACCTCTAATATAATCTCCCTCATTTTTCAAAAAGCCTCTAAAAGTTCTTCCATGAATATTGAGTTTTTATAAGCAAGAACTATATTCTTCGAAGTATAAATTAAAATTAAACATGAGGCATGTAAATTTTATATGTAATTACAATTAAACTATGGTTAAATGAGAATATTTCCCAAATCCCCATACATTTGAACTGGTACAAAAATTACTGGCTACTAGGAAACCATTTCTAAATTACTCTTTATTTCTCACAGAACACCTTGTTTACTTTTAGTTGAAAGCAGTCAAAGATGGAAGACCCCATGAGGTGCTTACATCTGAACAGTTTGTCAAAACATTTGTAGAATCCTCCACCAATGATCAGCACTTACTATGTGAGTTGTACCTTCACAAAGAAGCCATCCCTGAAAATAGAAAGATTAATCTTAACCCTCTTGTTGGCGACATTCAGACCAGGGCATTTTCCTCTTTCCTTGCTAATCAGATTACATGGCAGACTGCTTTTCTTGGAACCAGGAATAATGAAGACAACCATCTTCTCTGGATAAGGCCAGAACCCCAAAACCCTACCATCTTTGTGGCAGAATATCATCAATTTTTAAAGAAACCAGGGATGACTGAATATATACAACAATTATAGGCTTCAGTACTCTAGGATAGTCACCATTTTATTAAAGCCAAAGAAACTGCTGCCTTGAGAGAAAATAATATGTTTTGGCAACAATCTTCTAAGGAAAGCAGGAGTACAATCCTTTTAGTTTGACTAATCTCGAAGCTGCACTCTCTAGAGTACCCTATAACATCAAATGTGTTCAGCAATGTGTTGAAAAGTCGATAAGGTACCACTTTCATTTTCCTATTTTGTGGATGCCAACAGAAGAATATCATGCTCATCATAGATTGGCCAACAAGGATGAAGCAGCAGCCTGGCAAAGATTGCAAAATGTGCAAGGATTCAGAGCTTTAACAGACAACACCTTCCATAGATACTGCCTAAGTAATTTGCATGCCAAAATCCAGTATCCAGACTCTGATTCAGATTAAAGTTGCCTAAGGACATGCAACCTTTTTATTTGGGGGGGATGTAAGGACTCTATAATGTACCTTTTTGACCATAAATTTTGCTATCATTCCACTCTTTTCCAGACCATATTTAAAGCCTATACTATCACTTTAATCTATTCTTCCAAAGGTATATAACATTCTTCTCTTTACTATATGTTTAGTTTGTTTTACATATAATTTTACATTACTTTCATATTTAATCATTAATCGAAAACATATAGTTACTGAGACAGTTTGAAGACTGTAGTTAATCTATCATGGCTGTCTGAAGACCATGTTGCTGAAACAGTCAACATAGTACACAAATCCTGTTGCTGAAACAGTCGTGATTTGCTATTCTGAAGCAGTATTTCAAGCATGACATCAATAAGAAAAGATAAGGAAGATGTTACACTGGCCGTAACAACTGCACCTCGGAGCCAGGACCATCGTAACCATTGTAACAACATTTTGCTATGGAAGAACATGATATTCTATTTCAGTATAGAAGATTAGATCGGGTTAAGAATAGGATATTCTATGATGTAACCAATTTTGTAATAGAAGTCTCCTCTTTAAAAGGAGGAGACATCAACATTAAAGGGGAGGCTACAGAAGGTTTATTTTTGAAAGAGACTTACAGAGAAGGAACGTGAATCCTTTGTAATATGTTATATTTCACAGATGAATAAAAGCTTGTTCTAAGCATTTCGTTTTAATTCCTTCTCCAAGGGAATCTTGTGAGAAGGAAAGGGCCCACCTTCTTCACAAGATTCACCCATTTATTTCCGAAGTGTGTTAACTGTTCTTTTCATTTATGCCTTGTTAAAATCTGTTTACTAAAATCATTTATACAGTATTGGAACTTTTTTATCTATTGTTGAAACTTTGTTTCCATTAATTTTTGCATTGTTTTCATACAATTCGTTCCTAGGTAATTGTGGATTATTTAAATTGTTGATTTCGTTCACAGAATGAGTTTGTGAAAGCGTGGTAATTAGAAACAGGTGTTGAATATTCCTACTTGGGGAATAGGGTCATGTTCTCTGTTATATCATAATTGGTATTTTCTTCTGGAGATTGGTTTCCTTTCCTAGATCCTTATCTTTTTAATGTAATCGAGGATTCTTTTGGTGATTGTCTGCAATAGAAGGATTGTCTTTTCTATAACTCAGGTAGAACTTCAGTTTGTTCGAAGCAATGTGTGATTAGTATAATTTTTACTACAACTTTAACTCCTTTTGAGATTGAGTGTATACAGTGTGTGATTGCCTTTGAAATAAACAAACTTTCTTGGGTTGACAATTTATGTAGCACTTGATCGTTTAAATCAATAAGCAATTAAAGTGAACAACACACACCAGGGTAATGACCTTCTCATCTTCTTGAAAGACAGGAGGTCTCATCACGAGCCGAACTGATGACTTTGTTACAATCCTAGTGAATGACACTGTGACTATCTGGCTATCACACCAGCACAATGACCTCCTTATAAATCAAAATGTTATGATTCAAAAAGAAGTATTGTGCTTACATGAAAATTTTCAAGAGAGGATAGGGGGTCTCATCACAATCTAGCCTACCACGTTCATAAGAGCTTAGGGACTGACATGCCCACAATTTCCACCACACTAGGGTAATGTCCTTCTTATTTTCTTGAAGGACAGGAGGTCTCATCACGAGCCGAACTGATCACTTCGCTACACCTCTGGTGAGTGGCACTATGGTTATCTGGCTATCGTACCAGCATGGTGATGTCTCCACAAAATTGGCAGAATAACTAATTTTACATAAGTATCTAGACTCACACTTTTGGGTTAAAATAACAACCCCATCGAGGCTATGAACTCTTGCTGGCTGAATTTTCTCTGCTTAAGGTATGAAAGTATGCTTCATCAATAGCCAATTACTCTTATATATACTTTATCTTCCATTCTTCTTCGATAAGCTATTACTTAAATTAGTGATAATTATAATCTACCACATGAATAACTAATAGAGATATGCTTACATATTTGAACCCTGGGATGACAACACCAATCATTACCTATCTTAGTCTTGCTTCTGTCATAACTTTTCATTGTAGAAGGACATCATACCATAATAATAGTTATACTATTCCCTCTCCCTTTACAGTCACTTCTGCACAAGATGAAATTATGGAAAGACTTCCAAATCTAACCTTTACACTATGTATGCTAGTAATTACGGAACCCCCTGAAGCTTGAAAGCCATGAACTTCTCCTTCGCGTACAGGTCATTACTACCAAATCCTGACATTCCCCTATTTTCATTCATGATTGGCCAAATCCCTCTTGTACTTGAGGACATGGGCGCCCTTTCTTCAATGGAGGGGGTGTAATTAGTCCTAAATTGGAAAGCATGCTAAATTTCTACACAAATCCAATTAGATACATCGATAAGACCAAAGGAACACTGTAATTAAGGCATGAAGTTACCTACAGAAAACCACAATCTCTCTTTCGCTTGGATAAAAAATTCAATCGAAACAAGAGAGCCGAGTGAGAATATAATCAGAGGAAGAGACTGAGGAAAGCACACCATCTATGGGAGGAAATTCCTTTTGGAACGAGCCTATAAAATTTTCAATTTCAGATGCAGCTAACACCATCCTAGAGAAAGATGGCTGGCTTACATATGTACACCAATTACAGGGATTTGATACAAAAATTGCAATCGAGTTTCTGCAAAATCTGTAAGAAGGTCAGATGAGAATCAAGGGTCGAATTATACTAGTCGCGGAGGAAATTATTGCTGGAGTCTCTGGAATACCAGCAGAAGGAGAAAGATGGACATAGAGAGATCTCCTCCTACGAGAGGAAGTAGTAGCATATAAAGTTTTGGAGGAGCCATTGGAGTGAAAAGGGAAAGGGATTAATCCTACCTCTCTACACCAACCATGGTAGGAAATGATTGCATTCATCCAAAGGTTCATTACATGTGACGAACGTCAGGACATGGTAATTTCTTGTCAGCTTAAACTCTTAGTTGTACTTAAGAAAAATATTTCAATTAATCTGCTCGCTTTCTTAAATTCCATATTGCATGATACTCTTGCTCGATTAAGAAGATCCAAAAATCCCCAAGCAGTAGTCAGTCACCACAATTTATTGAAAATAGTCATCATATATGAGTTGGACAAGTAGTAGATAGTCTGGGAAAATTTTGTTAACCCTTCTACATAGGAACCTGAAATACACCCTGGAGAAATATAAATTGAACTTCCTAGGGTAAACATACCTAGAATAAAAAGGACCCAAACTGCAACCTCAAAACCAAGCAGGAAAAAATGGTCCAAAACACTTCAAGGAACCTCGGAGCTCGTATAGGAGGCAAAACCATCCCACCCTCAAAACGCACCCTTGAAAGACTTTGAGGAGGAAATGGCTGGAGTCCTAGAAGAAATTAGGATAGACTAAAAATATAGAAACCCATCAGGAGAAGAAGAGCAATAGGAACCCATAGATAAGTCTGCCACTGCCAGAAGTTCTGGTCACACTGAACTCCCACCCGACAAGAGGAACCAAAGGATGATGGGGCTCTATCCCCTCTTGAGAATTATGGGGTGAATAGAAAACGGAAGGCAGAGGAGAGAACGAAATCAAAAAATCAGTTAGGTGACATTGTAGTTGTGGATAAAAACATAAGCATAGAAAGAGTCCCTTTAACACCGAGAGGTAGCACTGCCCCACCCAGTCGGGACCCTCATGCAGAAGTAAACTCTGAAGATCAAATAAGAAACACCATCATAGGCAACCCTGAGGTTAGCAACACCATCCCTAAAAATGGGAATACCACTCCTCCACCACCTACTGAAATTAGGCCAGGTGAGAATTCAACCGAAAATAAGATTACGAAACTGAGCAGGGCTTGCAAAAGATTAAAGAAAATGGTTAAATATCTGAGGAAACAACAGAAGGAGGAAATAAGGGCTCGAAATCCAAAGAAGGAAACCACCATCTTAGGAACTCAAACAAAATTTGTCACCATCTTGATAAACATTGTTGAAGTCGAGATGCAGACTGACTTAGCTGACATCATGGAGGGTAAGATACAAACCAACTTGGTAGCTACTACAGAGGCTAATTTGTAGACCAATTTAACCAATACTGCTAGAATTGGGATACAGACTGACCAAGCTTGGTATTACTGAGGCCGAAATTCATAAAAAAAACTAGCAAATAGCATTGAAGCTTCTACACAAACTGAGCATAAAACTGCAGAAGAGAAGGAGACCCAAACAAAGGAAGCTCCTGCCTATGCCCCCCTAGTAGAGAAAGTTGTTAATCATAAATTACACAATGAACTGGTGCAATCACAACATGACCTAGTACAATGTAGGAAGGAGATGGTGCCAACACAAGAATACCAAGCACTACTAAAGAAATTCATAGACCTCTCCTCCACCGAAGACAAAACATTTTCCCACCTTAGAGAAGAACAGGAAAAGGACAAAAGGGCACAAGAGCAGGTGGAGCAAGCCAACAAACAAATCACTATGATTTTTTCTCTGTATACCGATGCAGTATCATGCAGGGCACTATCGACCAACTATGCCTTGTTCTTAATAGAACGATATTTATTGTTGAAAGTCAAGGTCGTTAGGGAAGGAAATTCTACAAATTTTAGGACTATAGAAGAGTTTTTCCACTGCTATAATGATCAAGATGAACAGGTCCAATGCCTTCTATGTGAACTTTACATGCACAATTTCTTTCTAGAAGAGGACACAGACAACAATCCTAGTCCCTTTATAGGAGATGTTCAGCTCCAAGCCTTCCTCTCATTCGCCAAGAACCAGATTAAGTGGGTCAAGGCCTATAGAATATTCCAAAAGAGAGAACATGTCCTAGACTTGTGTGTCAGAGGGGAACCTAAAAAACCCCTGCAACTATTTATCCATCAGAACAACTTCATGCGAAGGCAAGGTGTAAGGACTAGGTTGGGGCCCATCCATAAGGACATCATAGAAAATGGACAGGAATACTTTGAATACATTCAAGAAGTAGCCTTGGTAGCAGCTAAAAAAATATGGATGGCCTCAATGAACAATGTAAAGAATGGGAGCCATTTGGCTACAGGAATTTCAAGGCTATTACCTCCAGATTCCTCTCATATAGTAACCTAGTCTTTACCATGGGGCCTGCATGGTTAGGATGTAGATATATAAGGCCTCTTCTCTGGTATCTTCCCGATGACTATAATCATAATTATGAGTTACCATAGGGGCATGCAAGCACTGTCTTTGCAATAATGAGAGAAAAACAGGGTTTTAGAGCATACAAAGAAAAGGTCTACCCTGCCTACTCCCTAACACAGTTGCATCTCAACCATATGTTTGCATGAGGGCATTCAATTAGGTAAGCAGGGGAGTACATGTTGGGCCATAATTAAGGTATTTTTTCACCGTATAATTACTTCAAATTATGACATAGTCTTAGGAATTATTCCTCATTTTTTAAAATAAAGAAAGAAAATATTTATGAAAATAAGAGCAATTGAGCTAACAACAAAAAGGAATGTTTCTATAATAGGAATTTGACTTATTGTATGTCCATATGCAGGAAGGCAAAGCAGCTAAAAAAAGGGTAAACTGAAGACAACCGACAGACACAAATGTATGGAACCTTAGTGACTCCCAGAAGCCGGCAGAAGGCAGAAAGATGGATTCAAGCTCAAGAAATAAAACAACAACCACGCACAATGGGGTGTGTTTTGGAGAATACTATGTCATTGCATGAAAATGCCTTTAAAAGGGCCAGGAATGAACTAGATAGGGAGTCGGATAGGAATTTTCCCTCTGTAATCAACACATAAAGACAGAGTTCTCAGATTGTAGTCCTATATTATCCTTTGAGTTAATTAAGAGTTTTGATGTTTTGAACAAATACCTTTTAAGGTTTTCATCACGTTTAAACTTCTAATGCTCTGGGCCCAACCCCTGGGAGTTTCCTCGCTAATTTCTATGTCGTGTGTTAGTTATATAATCCATGTCGAGTTATTTGATGTGGTTGTAAAATAATTTTCTAGTCAATAAAGTTATAGTTTTTCTTCCTTCAGAATATTTTAGCATTTGTACTCCTTGATTCATAATAATCGCATTTGTATCTTCTGGTTTATATAATAATTCTTCAAAGCTTTTAGATGTTTCCATTTTCTTCTAACACCTTTGCAATTGATTTACAAATCACAGGATAATTAGTTTTCAATGATTATATGTCTTTGCGGATTAAATTGTCCTTTCAACACAGTGAGGCATCCAATTTTTTTATTAATGTTAATTAGTCAGTTTACAAAAAGAATTCCATTGCAAAATTATATAAGAATTATTGTTCCTTTCATTTATATTGTTGTTCAATTCATTAAGAATGTTGTTCAATTCATTTATATTGTTGTTCAGTTCATTAAAATTGTTGTTCAAACCATCATTATGTTGTTCAATCATAGGTTTCTCTTTTCTAAACTAGATAGAATAATTAGCCATAATCTACAAAACAATTCCTCTTTAAGTTGATTGAATTCAGAAGATTAGATAATCCTTTCTCATAAAAAGCATAGATTAACTATCAGTCAATATCACTTGCATATATTGTGCTTACACTCTTGAAATAATAATACTGACCTCAGATTGAAAATTAAATGATAAGCGCTAAGGTTGCCTATAATAAACCACCTTTGTGACACCAACAGTTCCTATTCAGGTACATACCTTAACATTAATTTGGTATTTTTTGTGGGTTTAATCCACTTTGATGTGATGAATTTCCTTTTTCTCTAAGGGATTTCTTCTTTTCTATTAACGCAAGATCTGCACTCTGTGGTTGTAGATTCAATCTTCTTTATTCTTCTTACATTATGATTCATGTCAATTCTTAAAATTTTGGTGCTTTGTCCATTGCATTTATCACAGCAATAAACATTTGGTAATCGTCAGTTATACCATTCACGTTAATCATGACCAAATCTGTGTCTGCAACTGGTCAAATGATATCTGCCAATTTGTTCCTAAGATGCTTGACCCATGATATGAAAGAAGAAACTATTTCATTCTCCTCCATTTTTATGGAAATAATCTTGCCCTTCAATAACAGGAGACAATTTTTATTCCTCATCTCATAAAGATCCTTCAACACCGTCCAGATGTTGCTTGCATATTTGCATTCTCTAACATCAAGTATGATGCAGTCTTTTACTGAAATATTCAACATCATCTTTTATTTGCTCTCTCTCTTCACCCAGTCCTGAATAGTTGTGGCTACACTGAATCCTGTTGTTGGCTTTTGCTCATCCCCATTTGCAATCGTTTAGGCACCTTGCACTTCTAGCACAGTCTACCTATTGAACTTCCAATGAGAGTAATTAGAACCATCAAGCTTGCTGCTCTCATTCAAGTATGCCTAAATTATTTTATTATTCATCTTGAATATTATGAAAAAAAAAATTTGAGTAATTGACAGGAAAAAAATGGATCTACCCCAGATCCTCACGAAAATAAATATCACGATACATATCTACCTTAACTGTGATCAATCCAACAGGCTACTCTTCACACTCCACCACAATCTCTCGGCTCCTCTTCCACGACCTCTTTCATTTCTTAGCATGAGCTCTTTGGCTCCTCTGCTCCAAGCTTACACCGGAAATGTATCTTCTTGAGATCTCTTCCTTCATCGGTGAGCTGATACGGGTAGTAGATCTCCTTTAAGATCATTTCCTTCGTCGATGAACCTTCACTAACAGTAGATTTGTCTTATATCTATCCCTTCATCAACTAAATAACACCGGCAATAGATCTATCTCACATCTCTTCTTTCATCGGTGAACTGGCGCCAATAGTAGATATGTGTCATATCTCTTCTTTCATCGGTGAGCTTTCACTGATAGTAGATCTGTCTCAGATCTCTTCTTTCATCAGTGGACGAACACTAACATAGATCTGTTTTCATATCTCCTCCTCTACCTTCATCAACGTATTTTCCTGGCCACTTTCTGTGCCAATCACGTCGAGGACATAACTGTATAATATTTTACCCTATCGATGTGGTTCTCCTGCATAGATCTACCCTTATTAACATTGATACATTCCATGATTTTTTTCCGATCGACACAGTTCTTCCTTAAAAAAAATGCATTGATATGATCAATTCTCGAGAAAACAAAAATTCACTCATTCATGATGGGCTTCTCCTCTCCCACCTGGATTCTCACAAGGATCACAAAACTCTAGATATGGTTCAGCCCTGAAGCTTTGATACCATGATAACATATGATGGACTAAATTCATTAATAAAAAATGGTCAGCTCTACAAGTGAGAGACTGAACTAGGAGAGTCTCACTCTTAGAATGATATACATTCTCAATACAACTCAGTCATTACATAGTACACATAGATGTAGGGAAGTTAGAACAAAAACCTAATAAATAGAAACTGATTCCTATCCTAATTTTTCATGAACCAACTCTCACAAATTAAGGATTCTCCATTATATTTTAACAATTCTATGAAATATTAGAATGTGTTAGTAATTATTTCTTTTAAACTAAATTTAATATATTATTTTCATAATTACGTATTATTTCATTATATGTTTTTCATTCTTCGACATTAGTTTTTTGTATTAAAATTATAGTTGCATGGGTTTCTTTTAGTTCCCTTTATGTTATTTAATTCGAGTTGATTCCCCAAAATAAACCAAAATATTCATAATCTTTTGAAAAGGAGCCAAAAAATATTTTTGTTGTTGAATGGACCCATATTTCAGTCAAGGTCAAACATCCATAATATTTTTCTTAATATTATGTTTGAATTATTCCTCATCCCCCACCTCTCGTCTTGTTAATTTTATCAAGCAACTTCCACACACAAATAAATTTGTCTATTATTTCTAGTTAATTGTAAATATTAGCTTATGTATAATTTTAATTTTAGCATTTATTTAGTTTATTTTTAAAGTATAATAGGAAATTGAGCCTTTTTTATAGAGATTATATATCCACACTAAATGAATAGGGGTGTAATTGGGATAAATGATGGGCCAATACTCAATCGTTGCACTAGGAATTTTTCCTCCCATGAATAATTTTGGCACTACAAGGAGAGACACATATAATGTATGGTTATTAAACATTTGAAATATAATATTCCAATTAAATCATATGATACCATCACCTCTCCTCTATTAGTTCATTCACATGACCGAGAATATACTTCTTCAATAGTTAAATAGATCATTGAGCCATATAGAGTATAATTTGTTGATGTTTCTTCTACCCTTATTAATCCTCGACTAAAGTTTTCAATGACTCTCAATCATTCTTAGAGTAAATTTTTGGGTTTGTATTCCATTTTATTCAATATATGACGAGGGACAAGACCTAAAAAAAAAATTAAAGCTTTAATTCATTCTTCATCACAACTTTGTTCTTAATCCTCACCAAAATTTTCATGTAATAATAAATCCATTATTTTCTTTTGAAGAAGCTAATTGGGAACCTAAAACTAAAACATCATAACCAATTACATCAATAAGTGTTCACTCCTCCACCTCACCTACCGAGGAATGTCCCTCTTTACCTATAGTTCATATTACTTCTTTTTTAAGTTTTCACTTACTTATAACTTAGCCTATAATTCCTCCACCCCCAACTTTGCCACTTGTATTACCTCCATATAGTAGTTCTCCAACTTCAAGTTCTTCATCTACAAGTTCTCCCGTTACAAGTCCAATCTATGGTTGGTAAACTTTAGCTATTAGTAGGTCCATTTAATATTACTGGTGATCAACATGACATGTCTAGACATCGTGAAGCATTTCTTTCAAATATTAATCATCATGGGCCTATTTTTGTTGAATAACATGTTAAACAATTTATACTATATTAAAATTCAAGATTAGTACAATATCAATATTAAGTATGTAAAATTTCCCTTATACATATCAAGATCTTCTATAAAAAAAGTAAAATACCTCCAAGCAACCACCACCACTAAAATAGAAGAAGCAGTTAAAAAGGCCTTGAAACCCATACTACCACACACCAAGGATAAATTCCCAGTGGGGGATGGGAACCATTTTGATGGAAAACTAGAGGGATAATATATCCAACATCAATATGAGGGGTATCATCATTTCTTCAAGGGTAGTCAAGATTCTATCACTGATAAACCCAAGATTGATATGCATAACTTTGACTGTTCTAACCCAAAAATGAGGGTGGCACAAATAGAACAAAATTTTCAACTCAACAATGTTTGGCACGATGAAACCAAAATACATGTGGCACCTATTTATTTGGACCAATAATGTTGGGAGTGGTGGAAATTACATAAAAAATGATCTGTAGGAAACCCAACTTGGAATATGTTCTCTAAAACCATTTGTTATCATTTTGACACATACTCTCACTTTATGGGTTGCTTCATGAATCTCAAACAAACAGGTACACTATGAGACTAAATCATGACATTTGAAGAACTATCCATTTAAATCGAGGGCCTTCAGGACATGTTATAAATGGAATGTTTCATTAGTGGCCTCAAAGAAGCCATCCAGACACATGTTATAATGCATCAACCGACTATTTGGTTGGAAACTTCCCAAAAATATTTAGATGAAAAAAATGTTGTTAATTCCCAATCTAGTCATCCTTCATTCACATTAAAGCCATGTCCCACCCATTCTAGTGGCCCCACACAAATCATTAAGGTACAAAATGTGTCGCTAGAGGAAATGGATAAAAAGAGAATACAAGGATTCTGTTACTATTTCAATGAAAATTATACCCCATGCCACAAATGAAAGGAATAATTATTATTTCATATTGATACCATTGAAAATATCATAGATGGTCAAGCCCAACCCACAAGAGTGTCAAGGTAGAATGTAGTGGAACTCGAAGATAATAAAACATATACTACAATAGACAATAATGAATTGATTATATCATTCCATGCATTAGCATGCATTTCTTCTTTGCAAACACTTAAAGTCAAAGGCTTTATTAGGGATTGACCAGTGGTGGTATTTATTAACACTAGCAACATGCATAATTATTTCCATAAAAGTGTTTTTGAGGCTACACAATATTTTTTGCATGCAACATTCAATTTCCAAGTCCTCATAGCTAGTGAGTGCACCAGAAAATGAGAAGGGCCTTGTGAGAGCATAAAGTTCCAGATGGCGAACTATAACCTTAAAACAAATGTTATTTCCATTGAAATGGGAGGATGTGACATTATCCACAGATCTGAATGAATTAGAACACTAGGCTCCATTACCATGGAATTCCAAGAGCTATATATAAGCTTCGAATAGAATGGACACTCTTATAGGCTGCGTGGGCTCTAGGAAGGTGTCTGTAGTAACTCACTACTATAATCAATTCACATTGAATGGAGAATATTTTAAAATAAGAACACCATGGGGTAGTTTCTCAATTTAATGCAATCGAGGTAATTAAATAAAGACATGTGAACATTCATCTATATATGAAAAAGTTGTTGAGTCACCATCAACATGTGTTTGAAAAACACAAGTAGCTGCCCCCTTCTTGAGGAAAGCATGATCATAGAATCCTTTGATTTTAGGTATCCACTCACCCAATGTCCACCCCTATAGGTATCCACTCACATAGAAACATTAGATTCCAAATATTGTTAAGGAGCTCTTAGAGCTAGTAGTGATTTGTCCAAAAGAAAACCCTTATTCGTCTCGAGTGGTCATGGTATTAAATAAATACGGGGAGTGCCACATGTGTCCTAATTTTAAGGCCCTCAACAAATGTTGGGAGATTTAATCGCTAGATTTATCCTCCAATATTTATATGTCAATCCGTTTCGGTAAACACGATTTTCACTACACTTATTGATTCAGTTTGTAGGTTAGAGCTTTAACATTTTATTAATAATGATAAGCTAAGTAATAAAGCACACACATTCCTGTGAATAAAAAAATTTTGAAAAAAAAATCAAGAAATCTCAACTTTAAAATTGAAGATCTCTATCGAATCAATCCCATTCTACTCTTTAAAGGAAATTTTACTTAAGAGAAGCCCTAATATTATTGAAAAACCTACTTCAACCAAATTTGTGAAATAGATAGTAAGAAAAATCTAATCAAATGAGATTCATACTGTACTAAATGATTCAAATCTTCATCAAAGTCCTAGAAACCCTAATTCTCATGAAATTTGAACTTTGAATAAAGAATTTCAAAAATTAATATACTGAATCACAACTTGATATAAACAAACTTGAAACTAGAATCTCAAAACTAATCTTGCATCAAACCCTAATCTCTTCTTGAAATTGAAAACCCTATTCTAATAGGATCTCCACACACACTTTAAGCAATAATAAAAAGAAATGATAACTAAGGAGTTGTCCTAATCATTCTGTTCTTCAAGGAAAACACACTCATTCAATCACATAACATTGCCAACATCAACTCTACATTTATAACCAAGATGCTACAATGATCTCGAAATAACAACTAATAACACACATTCACTACTTATGAGAATTGAAACTATATTTACCTATCACTCAAGATAGAGGTATGCAAAAAAATAGAGATTATTTCTACTTGCAAACGAAAAAGGAAATCAACACATAAAACTAGAACTAACTATCCAAGCTAATCCTACCAAATACAATACTATGAGAAAAAAGTTCTATTATCAATTTCGATCTCTGTTATGTGTTCTTTATAATTATCAAAGTCATTTTTTAAACCAAACCAATCAATATACTAGGATATAATGTTGTGATGCAATGGGAATTATAAATCTCTAATTAAAAATGCACACAAGAGGATTGTAGAACCACTCACTGCCTTCTTAAGGTTTCAATATCACTGAGTGTAAATTCACTGCTTCACGCGGTATATAAAATTCATTTAATTATGAAAGAACAGTCCATGTATACATTCTGATTTTGCATGTCTTTGCTAATTTTTTTCTCTCTAGTTTGGGATTAATTATGCTCCTGGCATAATTCTGATTTTAATGGATCTAACAGATGATTGAAAATGAAAACAAAGGTTTGATTATCGTGTGATGCATTTGGGTGCTAGACTACGCACTTGAGAAAATAAATATATATTTTATTTTCCAATGTATTAGGCTCACTGTTGAAAGGAAACACATTTTTAAATGATGAAGAAGCTCAACATTGAAAGGAACAGAGGATGCATTTTTTACACTGAATTTTCGATGATCACTTACACGTTAAAAGAGGGACAAGGGATGTCCTCTATCACATAATTTGATCAAGTAGGGATGAGATTAAATTTTCTAAGATTTACATTGAACGCATAGTGTCGTAAAACCAAAGTTACAATTCAGAATGTCTATCAACGCTGAATGCAATGAAATAAAAATTCAATTTAGAGTTTGTAAATGATTGACAATTGATTTATAAGCATGTAGAACACACATTGAGAATTATGATTTAAACTACAAATAAATTTATCCAACCAATTGCATTAATGAAGTGAAAACACATAGTGAGGAACGTAATTCAATCCTTGACTCAATTCATTCATCTCATCTGTAAAATGCATTAAGGAAGCGTCCATACATAGTAAGGAAAGAAAGCGGTACTCAATCACTTGGAAATGAAATTGATCATATCAAATCGAGCTTCAGAAATTACTATAACAATGAAAACACCTATAATAAAAATCTAGGATGTAATTGAGAACAAAACAAACAAAAAATAACAAATAGTTAAGCCAACTAATACTAGAAGAATCTCCGAGCTGTGGTGGGCCCTTATCACACCCAGGAGAGAGAAAAAATACACGATAAAGGGGAGAGTTAACTAACTAATATAGTCATGCATCAATATAACAATCCATAACTTGCTCAACACGTGCTCATGGTAAAAAATCTTTTAATTAAACAATGTTTAATACAAAAATGCTCCTTCAAAATACTATAACTACATGGCTCTATACCTCCATAGTTTGATATCCCCCCTAAACCTATTTGCTACAGGCTTTTATAACATAGCCTCATAATTAAAAATAGGAAAGATATATGTTTATATTAGATTAGAGAGATATTATGCTAACTTTGCTTCTGCAAATCCAATTGCAATGTCCATTCAAATATGGATGCCTAACAACACTCGATACATAGCCATGGAGATAAGACAAAATCGATTCTCGAAGTTGGTGATGTGCTGATTTGGAGTATTGCCAACTAAATTTGACCAAAAATCCAAAATAGGGTTGTTTGGAAGATTTTTACAAATCTGGAATTTTGAGATTTTTATATAAATAAGTATTAAATAACCCTGAATGTCTCCCAATCTGTAAGGAATTTTAGAATACTATCTAGAGTCTCATATATTTGCTAGACTAGGAGCAAAAACCATGTTCCATAATTTATTCATTCTCCTTAAACTGCATGGAAATCAAGGAGGAAGTTGGCATTTTAAAATTTATTACAGATTTGGACAAATTGGTTAATTTCCTTTTCGAGACCCATATGAGTGAGCCAGGTGGAATCCAAGCTATGGAGAGGTATTATAACATCATTTTTATAATAACCTCTCTGCTTTCTCTAGAAGCATGCCAAAAGTGTCAAAACCCTAAATTTAGCATTTCCTTACTTAAGTGGCTTGTGAAGGATTTCGGAAATTGAACCTTGTGATAAATTTACTTAGCAAAATTATCATCAGTAAAACATGGAATAATAATATTTAATCAAAGATAAGTGAAGAAAAATAATGATAATCAACCATAGAGAGTATTTGGTGGCAAGTGATGGAATTAGGGTACAAAACGAGCTAAAAACCTAGGGTTTTAGGGTGTAAATAATGATATTTTATGATGAAAACATGATAATATATGAGGCCCAACATCCCCCGATGATCGAGGTTTCGCATTCCCTCATGTAGAAAAATACTTTTCTCATGTGTAGGTTTTTGTGTCATCAAAGCTTTAGGTAGGGTTAGTTCTTGTAGAGAAACACTACATGAAGATTTGATTGCCATATATTTTATTTAAGAGCGATAAAAATCAAGGAAAAAAAAATGTATGATAGGAGGAAAATGATGAATAGGTTGATAGGTGACAATGGAAATGGTAGATGAGATGAGGTGGGGATGGAGATGGGAAGACATGTGCTTGTATGCTCTATTTTTGCGAGGCCAATGCTTATGGATGGTTCCTTCCTGAAAGGAAGAAATGAATTCACCCTCTATTGTATTGAAAAGATGCATGAATGTGGGAGGGGAAGACACTATAGTTAATGCTTTTGTTTACATGAACCAATATGATTATGACTTTGTTGGAGTAGCATGCAAATGGAGGGTATATTGAAAAACAAATATATGGAACATATGGTGGTTAATTATCCAAGCTTTCTTAAATCTCTTATGAATTAAATAATCTTAAGTAACCTATACCTCAAGTTTTACCCTTTTTGTTGATTTCCTGAACATTGCAAGATGAAGTGAAGGATGTAATAGTTGGAACTGATGCGACTGCTGATAGAACCCACTGAAGAAGATGAAAAATAAACTAAAGATGCTAAAAGGTCTCAATATCCACATTATCCCGAAAACGTTGATGTAGGTGTATTGTGGCTTCCTGAGACAACACAAGCACCATCATCAATATTCCTTGTTACTGAAATAAAGGAAATAGGTTAAATTAAAGGACAATTACCTGATCATGCTCCAAGCCCAACAATGATAACGAAAAACATGAGTAAGAATAGGGTGAAAATGTGATTTAAACATGAAAATTCCAATCATATCTCTCCCCCGTGCCTATCATCTTGCATGTCCTCATGCAATAAAAACCTCTGACAAAGAAAAAAAACTAAAGGTCGAGGGTTTCTATATTAAATTCGTGGTTCATTGACTTAAACCACAGGGCTAATTGTAAGATAATGTAAGTAAGTTTCATGGGATGTCAACTTCCTTTGCATGAATAAGATAAGAAAAATTAGTGACCAAGGATCAAGTGACGTTAAGACTGAGCTTTACTATTCGAAAAGAGTAACTAATGCTAGGGCTACTAAAGGAATTCTTAACAATGATGTTACTACGGGGATAATTTCATCCTAAAACAATTAACAATAAGAATTTCCAAAAATCATCTCAAGAGTAATCGAAAGAAGCAAGTTTTCATTTTCAACAGCCTCATTATTACAATTAAAAGTGACTTTATTTAAAAACCAAGGCCTTAAAATGGAAAAAAAATGTCAAAATGATACCTTCCGAGGATGACTGTCTTAAAATTACCTAAGCTTATAGTTGAAGCTCCTCTTATTCAAGAAGAGTGAATCACTTGTACTAAGGGTCCCACTTCCATAAAAACCAAATCATTTATGAAAGATATAACTCTAAAGCACACTATTGAAGGATATTAAAGCCATTATTAGAGAGATATGATAGTGAGTTTAGGGAAATGACAAAAAAAACCAAGTAAATCATAGTGTAAAATTAACTTTAATAGCACATGCATGGCCCTACTACTAGTAGGTGTCTGTAGCCTCGACAACGATTCCTTTTAACCTAACGAAATGTCTATGTCTCACTTACTAGATATAGATTAAGAGTTATATTATTTGAATTTTAGATAAAGGCCACTGCCCTGGCTTGGTAACCAGCTGATGGAAGTGCCACTCACAAGAAGTAACATGGATGAACAGGTTGGCTTGTGATGAGACCTCATGTCTTCCATATTTTGGGGCTAAAAGCCATTAGTCTGGCTCGGTGACTAGGAGCAGTAATTTCATGAATGTTAGGTCTCATGATTGTGGTAGGTCGCCTCATTACGAGACCTCTTATCCTCCCCTAAATCTTTTTGTAGACTTTGATTATGATTAACCTTAGAGGTTACTTAATAAGTTGGGAAACAAATCTACTCCTTAAGAGAGGAGGATGGCATGAAAAGCTTTTAATTACTAATCTTTACTGATTGATCCTGCTACCCTGAAGACTCAAGAAAAACAAATAACTAAGATAATGACTGAAATATTCCTTCAGTAGTTCTTGCTAGGGTTCTTATGAAATATCATGATGGTTTTATAGCAGTGTTCCACCATAGGAGGCTTTTCATCAATACCTTCAAAGAGAAACTTGAAAATGTTTCTTGGATGATAGTATGTTAACCTTATGAATGGAAATTATAACAATAAAAATTCCCCTAACTTACCCAATTAATAATCTCGACCAATAATCAGAGTCACTTTATAAAATATGAGGCATTAAGAGTGAATTTATTCTAACATGTCTTACCACAAGAGTGCATAATGACAAAAATTTCAATGGTTATGCCTTAGGAATTGCAATTTGAAGAGTAATGTTGTAACAACAATTTTATTCATTTCTACCCTACCCTAATCTAGAGAGAGGAAGGTCTCCTTCAAGTGTAGGAATACTTCCAAAATATCCATGTTTGTAACAACATGCTAAATATACTCACACTCAGTTTGAAAGAATAAACTTCAACACATACTAGAGTATGAGAAACTAGTTGCTTCAATTGATATGTTACCAAGAGTATTTGAATATGAGAGTGGTATTTTGACTGGATTGGGACCTGGAGCAAATGCTCAGTGTAATCCTAGTGTTATTGGCTCATTTCTTCATTTGGACCACTCTAAATGTCCTCCTTGGTCATGCCATAAAAACTTGGATAATCGGTCTCTGGAATGCACACAAGGCTTGTTGCTAAGCATGGTTAAATATCTTTGATATCAGGTTCAATTGGATGCTACCCATAATATTTGGTATATGATTCATCGATATCCTTGGTATATAGGCAATAGGAATCAAGGGAGACTTACAAATCCATTTCTGGCTGTGGGGAGATAGATAATTGCTTAAATGTGGTGAATATGAACTCCTCCTGAGAGGCATATATCCCGGTTACTGCTAGCATTTGAGAAATTATTTCTAGGGACATTCTTCAAGCTCTCTATAATTCTTTAATTTCTCCTACTAGTTGATGATCCCTGTCCTGCAACATTGATTAATACAAAAATGGGTTTCTTACAAAACCCCAAACATATTTTGTCGTTCAAAGCTTGAATTTTTAATCTAAATGAATTAAAAAATTCTAATTGCAAGAAAACTAGCACTACAAATGAATCTACCTTTACTATTCATAGGTATACCTTTACCTCTATGCATAAAGAAAAAATAAATAAAACTCAAGAACAAACACCAATCGGTCAGACTTTGGAGTAGCCCCAAAAAAGTGGATGCGTGGCTCTTCACTCACATCTTACCATACACTCTCCGCCCTCTGACAACCCAACATGATTCTGAAACTCTGATAATGGTTACCTGAAAAAAAAATTAGAACTCCTTGACAACGACACCAAAATAGTTGGTAGATTTAATTTTGATTCACCAGATTTATCCTCCAATATTTATATGCTAATTTGGGCTAGTAAACATGAGTTGCACTGTACTTCCTAATTCAGTTTATAGGTAAGAGATTTAATGTTTCCTTTATAATGCTTATCTAAGTAATAAAACACAAAAATTATTGTGAATTAATAACTTTCAAAAGAGAAATCAAGCCATCTCAACTTTAAAACTTAACATTTGTATTGAATCAATCCCATTCTGCTCTTTAAAGGAAATTGTACTTGAGAAAAACCTAATTTTTATTGCAAAAAATACTTCAACCAAATTTCTGAAATATATTCTCAAAAAACTCTAATCAAATCAAATTCATACTCTACTAAATGATTCAAATCTTCATCAAAATTCTATAAACCCTAATGCTTATGAAATTTTAACTTTGAATAAATAATTGCAAACCATAATCTACTCAATCACAACTTGATATAAACAAACCTTAAACTAGAATCTCAAAACTAATCTTTCATCAAACTCTAATATCTTCTTGAAATTGAAAACCCTATGCTAATAGGAGCTCCATGCACACTTTAAGAAATAATCAAAAGAAACGATCAGTAAGGACTTGCCTTAATGATTCTTGTCTTCAAGGAAATCACACTCATTCAATCAAATAACATTGCCAACTTCAGGTCTACTTTTATAGCCAAGATGCTACAATGATCTAGAAATAAGAACTACTAACACACAATCACTGCTTATGAGAATTGAAACTATATTTACCTATCACTCAAAATATAGGTATGTAACAAAATAGAGATTACTTCTACTTGCAAACGAAAAAGGAAATCAATGCATAAAACTGGAACTAACTATCCAAGCAAACCCTACCAAATCTAATACTTTGAGAAAAAAATTCTATGGTCAGTTTCGAGCTCTATTTTGTGTTCTTTACAGTTCTCAAAGTCACTTTCTAAACAAAACCAATCAATATACTAGGATCTAATGTTTCGACACAATGGGAATTCTAAATCTCTAATTAACAATGCACACAATAGGATTGTTAAATTACTCACTGCCTTCTTAAGGTTTCAAGAGCAGTGAGTGTAAATTCACTGCCTCACAGTTTATATAAAATCGATTTAATTATGAAAGAACAGTCCATGGATACATTCTGATTTTGCATGTCATTTCAATTTTTTTGCTCTCTGGTTTGGGATTAATTACACTCCAAGCATAATTCTGATTTTAATGGATCTAATGTATTATTGAAAATAGAAATAGAGGTTTGATTATCCTATGATGCATTTGGGTACTGGAATATGCACTTGAGAAAAGAAATAAAGATTTTAATTCCCAATGGATGAGGCTCAGTGTTGAAAGGAAATAGGGGTTTTAAATGTTGAAGAAGGTGAACATTGAAAGGAACAAAGGATGGGTTTTTTACATCGTATTTTCGATGATGACTTACACATTTAGAGAGGGACAGGGGATGTCCTCTATCATGAAATTTGATCAAGTAGGGATGAGATTAAATTGTTTGAGATTTACATTGAACGCATAATGTTGGAAAACCAAAGTTACAATTCATAATTTGTATCAACATTGAATGCAATGAAATCATAATTAAATTTAGAGTTTGTAAACGATTGACAATTGATTTATGATCATGCGGAACACATTATGAGAATTATGATTTAATATACAATTAAATTCATCCAACCAATTTCATTAATGAAGTGAAAACACATAGTGAGGAATGTAATTTAATCCTTGATTCAATTCATTCAGCTAATATGGAAAGTGCATTAAGGAAACATCCACACACGGTAAGGATAAAATTGTTACTCAATCACCTAGAAATGATATCAATCACAAAAAATCAAGCTTTAGAAATTAATCTAACAATGTAAACACCTATAGTAAAAATCTAAGATGCAATTCAGAACAAAACCAACAAAAAATCACAACAAGTTAAGCTAACTATTACTAGAGAAATATCCTACTTGTGGTGGGCCCTTGCCACACCCAAGAGAGATAAAACTTATATAATAAAGGGGAGAATTGAATAACTAATTCAGTCGTGCATCAATCTAGCAATCTACGGCCTCATCAACACATGCTCATTGTAAAAATCCTCTGAATCAAACAGAGTTTAATACAACAATGTTCCTTCAAAATACTATCACTACATGGCTCTATACCTCCATATCTTAATATCCCCCCTAAAAATATTTGATACAGGATTTTATAACATAGCCTCAAAATTACAAAGAGGAAAGAGATCTTTCTAGATCAGATCAAAGAGATATTATGCTAACTTGGCTTGTGCAAATCCAATTGCAGTGTCCATTCAAAGATGGATGCTTAACAACTCTCCATACGTAGACATGGAGATAAGAAAAAATCGATTATGTAATCTGGTGATGTTCTGATTTGGATTATTGCCAACTACATTTCATCAAAAATCTAAAACATGGTTGCTTGGAAGATTTTTACAAATATGGAATTTTCGGATTTTTATATAAATTGGTCTCAAAGAACCGTCAATATCTCTAAATCCATAAGGAATTTAAGAACACTATTTCAGTCATAATATATTTTCAATATTGGGACCAAAACCCATGTTTTGGATTTTATTCATTTTCCTTTAGATTCATGAAAATCGTGGCAGAAGTTGGTAGTTTAAAATTTTTTGTAGATTTGAATAAATTGGCTAATTTCCTTCTACAGACCCATATGAGTGACTTGGGTGTAATCCTAGTTATGGAGAGGTTTTATAACATCATTTTTTATAATAATGTATCTCGGGTTCTCCAAAAGCATGCTGAAAGTCTCAAAGCCTTATATTAGGCTTTTCCGTACTTAACTAGCTTGTGAAGGATTTTTGCAATGGAACCCCATGATAAATGCGCTCAGAAAAACCATCATCAGTAAAACTTGACATAACAATATTTAATCGTAGATAAGTGAAGAAAACTAATGATAATCAACCATAGAGAGTATTTTGCGGCAAGTGATGGAATACGGTACAGAACGGGCTAAAACCCCTAGGGTTTTAGGGCATAAACAATGATATTTGATGACGAAAACATGGGCATATATGAGGCCCAAAAACAAGTTCAACATCAAGGATAAGCTACATTTTCTAGTAGTCGATAATATCCTTGATGAACTCCATGCCATCCAATTCTTTTCCAATTTGGATATAACCAAATGAGAATGCTTGGGCTATAACTAAATTAGAATGAAAGTACCAGACATTCCGAAGATAGATTTTAGGAACCATGAGGGTCACTATGAATTTTTGGTTATCCCCTTTAGTCTTTGTAATTCCTAGTCCTCGTTTCAAAGTCTCGTGAATCACCTTCTCAAGCCATATCTCATAAAGTTTTTCCTCATCTTTTTTGATGAAATACTCATCTACAGCAAAACTTTAAGAATACATCTTCAACAAGTTTATCGCCTATTAAAACTTTTTAAGGATAATAAATTATTTTTCAAATTGTTCAATTTTTATTTTGAAATGGAATAGGTGGAGTACTTGGGACACATTGTGGGCTATGAAGGTGTACGATTCGATTCAAAAAATATTTAGGAAATCCAATATTGGCCACAACCTTAGGCCTTGAAAATTTTGTGGGGATTTTTACGTCTCACTGAATACTATGTCAAATTTGTTAGAAATTATGGATGCATTATGTGAACCATGCAACTATTCTCAATAAAAATGCATTCATATGGATAAAATAATCTCAAAAAGCCTTCTTAGACCTCAAACAATCCTTGTGTTACACTATAGTTTTGGCCCTTCCAGATTTTACAGAACCCCTTGGAAATAGGCTTCCCAAGCCAACAATTAAATGGGAATACTTTAGGTCAAGACACTTATGAGAAATAAATTATGGCCATCTTACATGCAATCGACACTTGGCAACCATAATTTATTGGACGACATTTCTAAGTTCAATTTAACCATGATAGTATGACGTATTTTTTAGACCAGCGCTTATCCTCTCTGCAGAAAAATAAATGGGTTACCAAGATGTTGGGATATGAATATGAGATAACATATAAGAAGGGTCAAGATAATGTTGTATTTGATGCATTTTCATTACAATTTGAGGAGGATGCACCTTCATATCCTTATCCTTTCCCATACCATCTTGGATTGAGGAGGCACGCAAACAACCATTTTTCGATCAATCTCTTTCCCCGATAATACAAATGTTACAAAATTATTTTAAACCTGTAGTCAGTTACACATGGTGGGAAGATATTATTTTATGTAGGGATCATATTATTTGAGGAGGATGCACCTTTGTATCCTTATCCTTTCCCATATCATCTTGGATGGAGGTGGCACACAAAAAATGATTTTTTCATCCATATATTTCCCTAACAATACAAGTGTTACAAAGATATTGTAAACCCCTAGTGGGCTACACTTGGTTGGAATATATTATTTGATGTAAGGATCATATGGTTCTCTCCCCTACCTTCATTGTAAAACCACACATTGTAGCAACTACACTCCTCATCCATAATGTGACATTTGGGATTTCATAAGACTTATACCCAGGCATGCCACTCCTTTTTGGGAGGGATGAAACAAAAATTATTACTTTTGTAGTTGAATGTTACATCTACTAGCACAACAAAACGAAAACAATGAAGAAATCATGTACCATATAATCCTTGTTGCTAGCTTCTTTAATATAGGAAAATGTCTACATGGGTTTCATTACAGGTCTCCCTAAATTAGGAAACTAGTAAGACATCCTGGTGGTAGTGGATCAACACTACAAATATGCCATTTTTTTGTGCCTTACCACATGTGTTCACTCCAGCTTTGGTGGCTCATATGTTCATGGATGATATTTTCAGAATGTATGGCATTCCTACTTCTATTCTATCTGATTGTGATCCCACCTACAGTAGAATTTTTTCGTAGGATTTGTTCAAGTTAATTGGCACACAACTCAGAATAACTATATCATATCACCCTGAGAGGAATGGTCAAATTGAAGTGGTAAACAAATTTTTGGAGAGCTACCTAATGTGCTTTGGATTAGACATACAACATCGGTGTGTGTAGTGGTCACCTTTAACATAATGGTGGTATAATAATAATTATCATGACACTATGAGGTGGTGTAAGGAAAAATTCCACCTTTTCCTACTTCTTATCTTCCAATATTTTACAAAGAACAGACATTTGATAAATTGCTTCAGAACCAAACTACCACTCTTGCTCTTCTGAAGGATAATCCCCATCAGGCCCAAAACCGAATGAAGTAACAAGATAACAAACATTGCATAGAAATGTCTTATAAAGTGGGTGACCAAGTGTTTCTTAGACTCCAACCTTATAATTAGATGTATCTCAAGGAAAATAGCTTCCAAAAATTAGCTCCAAAATTTTATGGGCCTTATCTGGTGACTTAGCATATTATGTCTCACTCCTACAAAACTAGCATTGTCTGCTACTTCAAAAATTCACCTAGTCTTCCATGTCTCTTAAATCAAGAAATTCATGCGACACAATTGTAAGGTATAAAACATAGTGCCTAAATTGGATGAGGTTGGTTCTATTTGTATCCAACTAGAACATGTCCTGTATTTACAAGAATGGCATCTTCAGGCCCTTACTATTAAGGAAGTCTTCATCCATTTGAAAGAAACCTAACCAGAATATGCGACATGGGAGCCAACAACTATTCTCCAAAAAATAATTGTAGCTTCGAAATTGAGGACAAGGCTTCTTCTAAAGGTGGAGGGGATGTTAGGGTCTGATCCTAATCCATTTTATTAATGAAATAAGCCGAGAGGCCCAATAAGAGTCATGGTTATTTTAATAAATAAATACCATAAAAATTTTAAGTGGTTGACCCACATTATAAAAAATGGACCACAATTAGTTATAATCAGCCATAGCTAATAAATAAAATGATTAACCTACATTCGGCTAGGGACCATGAGTAGTTAGGTTTTTGGGTATCAATAAACTATATATTGTTGGAGATAGTAAGGGAATTATTGGCTTGTATTTTGTAATTAATATCTTCTCTACCAGATTTTTTCTCCTCAAAGATTCAATTGAATAAACTTTGTTTTATATATTACTAAAATATTTCCATTAATATCATCTCATTGTCTTATTTGTTGGGGTACCTTTGACATATTTCACTCTTTTGATTTCTTCTGTAGTTCAATCATATTACAAAGATAATATACACACCTCAACAACACTTCAATATGCCTCTGTAAACATCATGTAATCATCATCATGATAATTCATGTTCACATCAAAGCCAACATAAATAGTTGACTAGGGTTGATATCTCCCTGGTTGACATTAATTCCAACACCATGCAGCCTACAATTTATCTTCCTTTTATTTCAAATAGTTTTGATGAATTTAAATATACAATTTTTTTTAAGTGTATTTGATGTTGTTGAAAAAACATATTTCTTCTAATGGAATGGCTAATCCTATTCAAATAAATAGTTCATAAATTTTTAATGAACCATCTTAGGAAGACATGAATTCATCCAATAAAATTAACATTGATCTTGAAACTCTTCTAAATCATGTTGTTTCCTATCATGAATCAATTACCTAAGTTGAAAACATTAACAATGATTCTTTTTCTAGCAACATGATTCCTATGGTAAATACTTTTGATTATTTTTATATTATCAATAATATTTGAGTCACGTTGTTTGGATTTTTCTTAGGAATATGTATTCATCCAAATTCATGAAATTATTAAAATTATTTCAAACAATGGTGAGTTTGATATATGTAGTAAGGAATATTATGAAAAATAAAAATAGAAAAATGAATGGTCATTTTATAGTGTTAAATTTCATTCTACTAGTAAAGAAATATTCAAATTTATATTCTTGAATAGTCATTTCACTTTATACCCTGATCTTTCTATTGATAGTAATTCATTAGGTAATCATTTAATAGTTCCTCCACCCACAAATGTTTTTTAGAAAACAAGTGAGTTTCAATGAATCAAGTAAATGATGAATTACCTAGGAGTTTTGATTAGGAAAACAAATTACTAAATAATCATTCCTTCAACAGCTCTGAGAATTTTCATATTTGTGTACCCAATTATACCTCTTGTTTTGATTTACCTTGAAGAAAGGAAGATATTGAACCCATTCATGATGAAGATTTGGAGATTGATGATATTGAGTTTTTTCACCCTCTGTTGTTGAGTACATCGAATCCTCATATTGTCTATCCTCAAGTCAAGTATATATTATAAGATGAAATCTATCCTTATTCTAACAATACTAAAATAAATCTTCAACCTGAGTTTCCAAAACATCATAATGATTTCAATTATTAAGAAAAATAAGAATTCATTCCCATATTTTATTATGAAATTTTAAATCAATTTCCCATGTATTATTATAATATTGAACTCTTTTGATAAGTACAAAATAATATTAACCTTGATTATGTCGATACTTGTGAGAAGAAAATTTCTTGAAATAAATCCCAATTTTCTTGTAACATTCATGTAAATAATGATGTAAATTTATTGTATATTCTTCAACTATGATAGGGTTATAGATATATATATATATATAACTTTCATATTTCATTTTTTGGATATTGTATGCTACTGTTATTAGCTCTCAAGTATTGAACTCTCTGACCCCAAGTTCAGTAGTGGAAGAATATGAAAATCATTTTAAAAACATAGATTATGAGCATCAAAAAGTTCATGTATATCAATTGCAATTAATTTTTTTGTCATATAAAATTATTTTATCTTCTAAAATGAATCTTCTACAAGCTATAGATCTTGAGAGTGTATCATTTCAATCTCTCTAGCTCTAATATCCATCTATAGACTTTTCTAGAAATTTAACATATTTCCATTCTCATTTTTATCATAAAATTGAATTTTGTTTTGGAAAAATCAATTTCAAAGAGGATTTATTATTCTCTTCCCCTTGTACATACTTCTAATGTTTCTCTAAAAGGACATATTTATGATGTTTCTTGGTAAAGTGTTCTTTCAACCATATTTGTATTCCAAACATTTCATGATGATTTCAATGATAGGACTAAAATATGGTTTCAAGATGTATTTGAAACAAAATTTCATATAAATAAAATCATTCTTTTCTTAAATTTATCAAAATTAGATGTACATATTGTATGCTTTTATTCATATGGTTCATTAATGAATATATTTATGTAACTAATTAGGGATGTACAAATTACTAGAAGGATTAAGTAATTTGAATGGCTCGAGAGGAAATACGATGTCTCTTAGTTTTAATTTCCTTTGTTACTTTATAATAGGTATAGAACTAGTTTTTATGTAGTTTTAAATAAAATAATATAGCTATCGAATAAGTCGATGAAAAGCCCATATTTTTTCTTGGTATTCACTCTAGTTGTTTCTGAATATTAGTTTAGAACATTATCGGTAAAACCAATCTATGCATGGAACAGTTTACAGAAGTATTCTTATGTTCATAAAAAAAAATGGTATTCTTATGTTCAAAAAAAAAATGGTTTTAAGAAGTTGTCCTTCGCTTAATGCTGAAGAATTATTCAGTACATGTGCTTCACATTTTTTCTGCTTTTCTACTCTACGAATTTTTTTTGTAATGATGTTATGTTTGTTCTATTCATTATTTACTTTTCTCTCATATCCATCATATGAGAAACAAAACATAAATCGATATTTGAAAAAGAGGATATTCATAGCTTTGAATATTTTTACAAGAATGAAATGGAGATTCATATTTTTCTTCGAAGATTATTATGTTGTCATTTCATTAGTAGTATCGTATATCCTTATCATGTAGGGTTTTATTGGGAAGAAAAAACATAACAAGTGTATTCATATTGGGAGATATATATTGAGTAAAAGATGACATCATATATTGAGCATATAATAGGGGGTAAAGGGTTTTTATATTGGCAGGTATAAAAAAATGGAGCTTGAAGTTAATAAAAAAATATAAAGTGGTATAAGAAATGTGCTAATGAAAAAATGGATACCTACAATATCTAGTGAAAATAAGGGCTTTTTAAATTGAGAAGGTGTATTGTGTTCGTATCGGTAGGGGGTTAAATAATGTGATTTTTAGAGGTATTTCCCAATATGTAGTCAAATTAAGGATATTTTTTAGTATGCCACTAATAAACATGATATTCTATAGGTTCATTGAGTAAAGTCATTGTAACTTATCAAGCACAAACCTGTAATTTCAATATTATATTTTGATGATGATTATGATCCTCGACATTCATTTCAAACTTCTAACAACATTCATTATTTATACTTAATTGGAAGTATGCTATGATTAAATCCTTGTAAAACCATTTCTTTTCCTATGAATATTTTCCTTGGCTCAAAGCTTATCTTAATTTATATTTAATAAATTAGATGATCGTGAGCATATGCAAATTTTGAAGAAAATGAAACTTCTTCCTGCTCATTATATACATTGAAAATCCTCCATGAGAAGAAGTTACTTATTTAAATAATTATCTTTGGAGACTCTCAATGAGACCCTCCAAGATACATATACGTATGTCTATTTTAGTCTTCTGGTAATTTTCATCTTAGCTCTAGTTTTTCTTTGTTTAGTTCATTTGGGCTTCTAATTTTTATTGTTCATTTTCTTGTAGATCTTCGATGAATTCACTTGATATTTACTCTCTTTTTAATTTTAATATTTCAGTTAGATTTAGGTTAAGTGTGGTTTGATTACTTTATTTCCTTTTACATGAATAACAAAATTTTAGATATTTTTGGCTTAGATTGACCTATCACCAAGGTAATTACTTAACATTTTTAAGTCTTTACTTACCATCTTTCTATCTTTATCTTCATTAAGTTCTTAAGATAATTCGTAAAACCTGTCTATTAAATCTAATTCATTTCTCATGAAGAAATATACAATAAAAGATAACACTTTGGTGAAATACTTTAGTGAAATACTCATGAAAAAACTTGTACTCATAAGTATAATTTTATTTATAGTTTTGCAATAAAATCCTAACTAATAATAACAATGCAAGAGATAACTAATGACCATCTCAACTTAAACAAAAACATGAACATTAAATTTATACTTTCTCTTTATATTGAGATATCTTTGTTCATTTTATCTTGTTCGTATTTTCATATATTTATGGTTTGTTATTTTACCTTTCTTGGGTAGTTGCAAAATTTTCTTATACTAGTTTTGCATTTTGTGTAAAGTTTCAATCTTACTTATTCTTTTAGTCTAGTTATGGATTTTACGATAGTTACATAGTTTTATGTTACACTCTATACATAGACTTTTTGTAAATCTTGATGTTTTCAAAACCCATATGGGCATAGTTCCTACACAACAACAAAAGGCGTCTTTGGGAAATATATTCTCTCTTAACATATTGGATTTTATTTCATCTAAGAGATCATTATTATGAAGATTATTCTCCCTAAATTCACCTAAACACGTTTGAGGAACACTTAGATGGGCTCGAATTAGTATGGTTCATATTTTCAAAGGAAATAATACACTGTAATTTTCCTTCAATCCCTCCCTTTTTCAAACACATTTAAAAAAATCCTTAACATTGGTAGATGTAGGGACATCCTATGGGGTTAAAATTAAAACTATAACATTTATTTCCTCTAAATAAACAAATCCTATGTACCACCCCCACTCTCTTCACCCAATTTCTAAATGCAATTCTCCAATTAATAAAATAAAAAGGTTGAAAGCACAAGAGAGTTAAAAGAAGAAAAAGGTGTGAGAAGTACAAATAAATCTGTTGGGGCTATAAATAGTCGCTATTAGTAGAGATGAGAATTTATGGTGCTAAGAAATCTTTGTTGATATTATGGATACTTACGAGCAGCAAATAAATTTCAAGAAAAATATGTAACTTTACATTCAATATATTTATATGAATCTCAAAATTCTTATCCCTACCTCTTCTATCCAATAGTAGAAAGAAAATATGAACATAAACTTCCATTTAAACTGGATTCATGGATTTTTTTTATCTAAGTTGATGTTAAATATTTATATTTCAGAGCATCTGTTGCTTGATGTATTTTATGTGGGACCCATGGCTAATGGTGTCGTGTCCAAAGGTTGTGTTAAACTTATATTTTTGAATTTTTATTAACTTAACCCCAATATTTATCTATTAGAGATAAATGTTTCATCTCCATGTGTCGACAATTGTTGATACCTTAGCAAATCCCCTTAATTTTTCAAAATTAAAGGTGCCCTCCATTTCAATTTTACAATGCTACTTTTGGAATACTATAATTTTCCTTATTTTGAGTGGTTTTGAATTTCGTTGAGTTTTATTTTAGGTTGCTCTATTACTTCCACTTCTTTGAAAAAATTTTCACGATTGAAATTTCACCTGATTCCAACCTCTTAATTGAAAGTTATAGTCCTTTGAAGGTTTGGAATATTTTTTTACCTATGTAATTTGGTTCATCTGTGAGATCACACTTCAATATTAAATTAGAAAATGTGTATATAACATTAAATATATCTATATTAATTATAAATTAACATTAATGTTAAAAAAATTAAATAGTATTTAAAACTCATAGATTATATATATATATTATTTAATAAAATTTTACAATTTATACTTAAAATATATTGTAATTAATATATAATTTATGGTAATTATATAGTGTAAATATAAATTATATATCAACATTTTAATATCACATTTAAAAACAAAACCCCATGTTACATATATAATTCACGTATAAAAAAAAATAAACATTATCATTACCCTCCCCATGGCAACCAATGTATAAACCTTGCACGCACTTCTTTAAAACATAAAACCCATCTAAAACTCCTAAGCCGAAACAAAAAGTTCCTAGTTAGTTGATTTGGAATTCCCCATTAACAACACTCGGTCCTCGATGAACTCATGAGCATGGACACTGAAAAATGTTGAGATCATGACAAATCACGTTTAAATTTCCCATTGATTCTTACCATCTCGGGACATGAAAATATTTTTTTTTACAAGTTGCTTGTGTTGGCCCATAGAAAAATATCGAGATGACATCATCCTAACAATTGACTTCGATTTCCCGGACGCGGGTGTATAGTTGGGCGATTAATGTGACGAGACATGGGTGGGGCGATGTGTGGAGACACCACCCCACCCATGACATGGGTGGCAGACGGTAGATGAACAACGGCAGATGGCATTTAAGACACGTAGGGTTCATTCTTAATGCATTTAGTTGTAACGAAGCTCATGCCCATACCTCCTCTCCTGTTTGCGCCTCTCCATGCTCCAGCATGCTCCAGAATTCGGCTATCATCAATGACAGATTAATGGTGAGTGTTTTTCGATGCTGTAGAAGGCGAGACGATAAATTGGAGTTCCACTCCAGTTTATCTTAAGAGCCGCATCTGTTGAACCATCTGCATTTCTCTCTGGCCTCTGGCCTCTGTTATGGCCTCTGTTTGTCTGCTTCGGCTTCTTGGAATCCTCTCATCTCTCATTCCCCCGTCATTCCTATTGCTCTGCCTCGTATCATTCCCACCACTGAGACCTCCCCTATGCCTCACCTACGTCATAGAATGCGTTGCTGCAGGGGCAGCACCAGAGGCCGTCCCCTGCACACGCCCTCCAGCCCCTCTTTTGAGTCGCCTTCCCTCTCCAGCGAATTTTATGCAGGCCACTATCCTCATAGAAGAAGTGGGAGAGGGCAGTTTCATGGTTCTGGCCACCGTTTGAGCTCCCCTATTCGTCACCCCCTCTCCACCTTGCCTTCTCCCACGATAGGCCCTGTTTTTCCCTGAACCGCGTCTTCTAAACGCCAGAACTGCCACGCTCAATTATTAGAGCCATGAAGAAGCCCAGGTGGAGGAGCATTGCACCCATCCGATTCGTCTCCGCTGACACAGCTGGAAGCAACAACAAAGGGGCTTCCAGAGCAGGAAGGCAGGATGCAGAGGCTCAAACTGCAGCGTCGGGCTGTGGAGATAGCATCACATCCTGTAGACCTTCTCGAGCTCCACGGGAGCCACAAGAAGAAGAGAAGTTAATTTTGTCACAAAGGTTGAGGGTTAGTATGGTCGAAGAGCTACCCGGATGAGTAGCTACTTCTAAGCTGGTTATTCAAGCTAAAATAACCTTAATTTATATGTTTTTATTCATATTGCTATGCTCATTACTTGTTTTATTTGAACTCAGAAACCTATGCAAACGTCAAAGATATCAACGTTGGCTCCTCTGCTGGTGGCAATGCATATCTATTCAAGATCAAGCCCCCCGTTATGGGCGTCTTCTTCTATGTTTTTCGACAACTCCGCTATTGCCCAGTGTTGTTTTCGATTACCATTGCGCCGTAACTTTATTCCCTGTGCCACATTTAATCGTTTAGAAAATAATTGACTTCGATTAAGGTAACCAAAATCTTCGAACATTTTTATATATTGTTTTATGGTTTTTTAAAGTTTTTTTAAAAGGTTTTTCTGTCTAATTTTTCAACCAAGTAGGAATTCTAGCTGAAAATGTAGTTTGATAGATAACTTTGTACAATGGAAATTTCCTAAAAAAAATTTAAAGTGCCGAATTTATATATATACTCAAAAAACCAATTTAAATAACAAAAATCAAAATTTAACCTCAATTTTTTCACTCTATTCCCGCACCAAAAACTCCAAAAAACCACACTGAAAACAACTCCTATTTTATATACAACCATAACCCACATGAACACCACTTCATATATATGTTCAATGATCCCCATCACGACCTTCACTCCCTAGTGACGTTGGTCCCTCCACACTCGTACTCATCTAACCTCACATTTTATGTTAATCCCATTGTATATTATTAAAATCAATATGTTGACCACATATGTCGGACCTATATTTAACTCCGAATTATTAAATAAAAAAAAATGCCCAAATCATTTCCCAAATTGTTTTTAAACAAACAAGAGACTGTAACTTTGGAGAACAATATCTCGAGATTTAATGGCACCAAATCAGACGCACGAGGACTCTTTGGAAAACTTTTTCAAAGGAGTACAATTTCGAAGCATTGAGATGAACTAAATTCTGCATTAGATGATCAAGTTGTAACAGAAATGAGAGTTAGAATTTTCCGTATAAACAACTGATTTTCTTCTGAGTGTGTTGTTGGAAAAAAATTCATTGCCATAACATCTTGCTCATAGGAATTCATTTCAAAATTATCCATTTTCCAAGAATATGATAGCATCTTGCTCTTAGGATTTCATTTCAAAATTATCCATTTTTCAAGAATATCATAGCAAGGATCAATGATTTCGCTAAGATTTATTTTAATTAAATAATTGATTTGGGTTTTTTTCAGAATGTACTCGTTTGTAACATTTTAATTCTACGTTTTGTTTCCAAGTTTGGAATGTTTTTTATTATAATTTTTTTTTTAAGAGTGTGTTGAGGGAAATCTCAGCTACAAATATTAGAATTTTGGATTGAAACTAAATAGAGAGAAAAAAAAAATTCAAATTTCAAAATCAAAATCTTCGTTCATTTATTTTACAATAACTTTCTCTTTTGGAAATGAAATGGTAGAAATTATTTATAACATATATGCTAATGAAAAAGGGGTTCTACTTTATGAAAAAGAGAATACTCTTTGCACTTTTTTAAAAGGGTACATTTTGTAAAAGGGTGCATTTTTATATGACTAGATAGATACTCAGATTCAAGGTTGGTATTTTTTTCTTATGATCCAATCTTTTCTATTGGGGTAGATTTCATAATATTGGGACTTAGTTCTTTGTTTACAATGCTTAGTGTCCTCGGAGGATTGCTACATAATTGTTTGTAAAAGAGATATCATGATTTTCATAGCTTTATGATTTTCTTTTAATACAAATACTGTTAGATAAATGTATTTTCTGATTAATCACATCATTAGGATTTGGTCAACGTTTCGAACCAACTAATGTGGTGCATCCTTAGGACAAGGTGAAAAATCCAACCGATCTTATTGAATAAATAGCATGCATGCATCAATGCCTGGAATTAGTGGGTGAAAAATAATCGTTAATGAATTAGTTAATTAGTTATTAGAGAGAAATATTAAATAAATTTTAATTTAATAAAAAAAATTAATGCATATTTAATATAATTTATTATGCTTAATATTTATTATTTATTAATATAATACACAGGAATTTATATAATATATTATAAGATAATATAGATCATAGGGTATATAAGATAATACCAAGGAAAAAAAAAACAGGAAGAAGAAGAAGGTTAAAGGAAAATAATCATAAACCGAGGATAAAAATAGAAGAAAGGAGGGAAAATAAAACCCCAAAAGCAAAAGAAAACCTAACGCAAGGGGAAAAAAACACCTCGAGAGAGCTGGAGTAAACTCTTACTCAATTTCAAACCATCATCATTGTTGAGATTCTTAGCATGTCTTTCAATATCAATGGCTTCCTTAAGCTTCCTATGATGGAAGTGATCAACCTTAGCAATGATTTTGGAGTCTTCAACACATACGTGGTGAGATGATTTATCGACATGTTCTGCAAGAGCCAATGTGTGAGATTAGTTGTGCCTAATGTATGAGCATAATCTTGTATTCTCTATTTAATGGATCTGCATGTTTCACCAATATAGAAAGTGCCACAAGAACAAGGAATCATGTATACACCTTTCATGTCATTTGGGTTGATAGGTCCTTGACAGATATGAGAGAATTTCTAATAGTATACAAAGGTTTGGATGAAAATGGGACATTATTACTTCTGAGGACATGGGAAATTTTGTCTGTGGTCCCTTGGTCTTTTATTATTTTCCTTTAATCTTCTTCTTCTATTTAGTTCATATTATCTTATATATTACCCTATGCTTATAATACATTATCCTATTTTTATATTATCTTATAATAAATTATATAATTTCCTATATATAATATTGATAAGTAAGAAATATTAAACATAATAAATTATATCAAAATATACGTTAAAATTTGTTTAATATTTCTCCCTAGTAATTAATTAACTAATTCATTAACGACTAGTTTTTTAAATGGCTAGTTTTCAACGACTCGTTTTTAAACGACTAGTTTTCAGTGACCAATTACGGGCAATGATGCATCTACACTATTTATTCAATATGATCGATTGGCTTTTCACCTTGGTGTGAGGATGAACCGCATTATTTGGTTAGAAACATCGACCAAATCCTAATGATCTAATTAATTCGAAAATACATCTATCTACTTTATGGATCACGAAAGTCTGAGATCTAACAAATACTACTATTTGTTTGAATATATTTTTATTATTTCATTTATGAAATTTTATGCTAGTATTTTCATATTGTGGGACTAATTTTATTTATGTATAACATAATTTGTATGATTAAATACATGGTTTGATAATTACAAATATATGTTATTTATCTCTTGATATTCTCATATAATTAATTAATTTTTTAGAAACTAACTTCTCAGAAATTTATTAATGTACATTGCTTTAACAATCACTACAAGTATGTGAACTATTTCCATGCTATAATGGTTCATCATTTATTATTTTTAATCTCTAAATGGAGCATGCACAACACTAAATAATGTCAATTACTAGAACTACTTCAGTAACTTGATATTAATCATAAATCACATGTTAAATCCAAATTAGTTTTAAATAATTGCACTTGCTATCTCAGAATTGCTTCTTATTTTCCACGTCATAATTTCTTTATTTTCCTTTTCGCATTAGCAATTAAGACTACATTTATATTTAATTTCCATCTTAAGATAAATATGCTTACGCGGGAGAAATTATCTAGTGGCCTGGATGAGCCCATATTTTAGCCCATTTAAAATACGACCTTCTTTGAACAGTTACAAGTAGGTATGTCTCCCCTTTTTTTTGTTAATACCAGAAAAAACTGTTATATATCACTAGGTAAAATTTAGAGTAAGAATGAGTTTTATCCATTTAGGATAATTTTATATTAGATTAGGAATCTAGAGTAAGTTAGATTTAATTTTATGCAAAGAGGTCCATGACTCGTCGAAATCACCAGACCAAATAGGAAAGGGTCTAATTGGGGCACTGACGAAGTGATTTATTTAATTTTGATCATGGTTAATTTTATCCATCAAGACGGTAAAAAGAAAAAACATGGTAAATAATATGCCTAGGTTCAATGTGGCCATTTCTTATGAATATTTGTAAAACTAATCTCTCTATAGATCAACAAGGAGGAAAAGTGAGAATATGTCGAAGTGTTACCAAGTTGTAAACCTACAAGTTCCCCTTGCGATATGACATCTGTCATTGTTAGATTTAGAAGTGAGTGTTTGTGAGAGGGGAACTGTAGGCAAAGACTGAACAAAACACAAGGGCATGCTTTATTTTTTTGGTGTAATACAAACTCAACGTGTCCTCCCCCACCACAACAGTATATCATACTGTTTTCAAATATTTACATGTTGAGTACATATATGGCTATATTGTAATGCTAATAGATATTATAGGGCATGTCATTTTTTGAGTTGTTTCTTGGTTGCATGTATTCTAAAGTATGGATGGGAGAGAATATCTCTTGTGGTTTCCTCCAAGCTATCCACACCAACTAAGAACCTTCTCACAATAGAAAGGTATGTTCTGATTTATCTCTTTGTAATTTCCCGTATATGCCACATGAACTGGGATTGTCTTGCATGACATTTTGACTCCATATATTACCATCCGAAAATTCTGGGGAAGACTTGTTGGCTTAAAGTATCTTGGTACTCCAAGTTAAACTTCACCTTAAATAAGTATGTTGGATGGAAGGTATCTTTTCATGAGATTTTAATGTTCCTGAAAAAGGGGTAAAAGGATGCTCAATATTCTTCAATGTTAATAAGCATGGGAAGAATATTAGGGAATCTTGTCCTAAATAAACACATGGTATAAAGGTATCCACTCATTCCAAGATGAGGGAACCTTATTAAGAAAAGTGAATTATAGAGTTTGGCCAAAGAAATCCACTTATTACAACAGTATCTTAGTGAAGGGTAAAATGGTAAGTAAAAAATAACAGTAGAACCAATTGAAATGTAATAGCAATGAAGCTCAGTGATGCCAAGGCATATCAACATGCATGTATATCACCAATCAAAAGGAAGAGAAGTTTTTTTAATCCTCTTGGAGTATAGCAATAATACAACAGAGAAGAGAGAAAATAAGGCTCCAGTTTAAAGTCATGATGAGTCTAAAGGATGGATCTAAAGTTGCTAAAACTATGAGACATGGAAAATAAAATTAAAAGTAGGTGCTAGACTAAGGTATCCACGAGCAAGAAGGCTCTACTACAGAAGTTACAATGTCAAAATAATGGAAGGTTGATGTTGCAAATTTATAATATTATACCAAATACCAAATATAGATGGTATCAACGATCAATAACGTGTGAATGATGAGAGGGGAAGACATTAATTCCAAGATTAAGAAAAATAACCTAACATATAGTGGATGCCACAACCGAAAATCCACCATATTCTATAAAAACCATATATAAATTCTAAACCCTTATTTAAATCATTATGTGAAAGATATAAAACATGCATGGGTTAAAATAAACACCATGTATTTTCTATTTTTTCATTTTTATAGTTTTTGTGGATTTTTGGCATATATGTACTATATATGTTTAGTTATTGTCTTACATATGGCTTTGAATGACGTCACGCAAAATCCATGTTTTGTGGACATACACGTTTGTATAAATGATCAATTTATGTGACAAGTGTCAACATATATATAGAGGACTACCATGTGTAACCAGTTGGTCACACCATAGGAATTCCTATGAAAAGAGAACAATTAGTGACTGAAAATGCAAATCAAGCACCAATCACGATAAAAATTAAAGAGTAACAATCCAAATTCAAATATAAAATAATACTCATATCACATCCCAAGCCAAAAGTACACTACATATGGACAAGGTGGAATGCATCATAATAGGTTACACAATGTACTATACATCACCGAAGCTAAGTCAAGGGTTTATATGGACATGTATGAACTCGTGGTCTATTTCCGATATCATATGGTGCACCATGTTAGGGCCACACTACATAGATTTTAATTCCCACATTCCTAAAGGTTGAGTATTCGTTATTAGGATCCAACTAAGGATATAAATAATAGGATATATCATGAGCTAGAATATCTCATTGATCATGATTATCATGACACAATGGTGGTACAAGACACTCATCGGTGGTGGTTTTCGAATTGGAAAATTGTTTGGAATTCCAGTCCTATAAATCCAAGGCTTGATTTTCGTGAATGGTGGCGGTTTTGCTATAATACAAAAAGTGATCACCTCTCCAAAATCATTAGGTATATTGAAACATGTCATGTTTGTATGGTGTTACACGTTAATACCCATATTCACATAAGGAAATAGCCCAAGTAACAATTTCTCATAAATTATTTTAATTAATTTACATATTTATATGTGAATAACCCATACATTCATTGATTTTATGCTATTATCGTAACATTACCAACTTAAGTGAAGTAATTTAGTTATTTCAGTCACATTATCCATTTCCAGCAAAATAATTTATTAATAAATTCTGCATTATTTTTTTAAACATTGTCATGGAAATTTTTTATTAAATCATTATTTATGATTTATTCACAACATATATTATGCTCTTCACTATAAATAATTAAATAAGCCATTTATTTATTTATTATTTCTAACAATTTTATCTAGACAAATGGATATCTAATAAATCATCTATCTATGGATTATTTCCATTGATTAACTCAATAAATCCTTATTCCGAGTTAGTTACTGAAATAAAGGTTACCAACCGTGATTTCTTTACGTATTCCTCATATAAATAATAATAACATACCAAATGATTTAGAACTTAATTTAGTCCAACAAATATTTTATAATATTTTACCTCATCAAATATACGTAGCATTTTCTTACAAATGAGGTTTCAAAATCATTTTACCATGAACCATTTTAATCATCAAACTTATTATGGGAAGCCATTTGATTCCTTTCCACTGAATAACTCGAACATTTTCCCTTTTTGTTCTTTGTTTCATTTTCCTTTTGAAGAGAGGGACAGTATTATTTTAGGTAAGATTTTAATGAACACTCCTAAAGAGGAAGTGTCTAGAACCGCTATTAAACAATACTTTTTCATAGGTAATAAAATAATATTTGTTTTTGGATTTGATTTCAGGTTTATCACATGCGATATGTTATTGTATTCATCTTTCTATTCACTGTTCTTTTGCAAATCTGTAAGAAAAAACATGTGAATGTGTGATCATCGTAGGGTTTAGAAAGTAAATCCTCAAATTTCCTTGTGGCCCCATTTGCAAGCGTTTGTTTAGTTCTTTTAACTTACCCTTACTACAAAAAAGAGACCAAGAACATGGCGATTCCATTAAGGTTCCGAACATTTTAGCTCATGTTGTGTGTTATGAGCTTTCTCTCCCTTCTCTGATTTAGTTTATTTCTATTTTTAGTATAATATTGTAATTTCTTTCCGAATGTTTTTATGTCATAGGCCTCACAATAGTAACATATTGTAGATATGGAGAAAAATAGAAAGAATGAGGTCGGAAATCCAATGCACTTTTTAGCCCATTTTTACGATATTTAATAAAATTTGGGGATCTTTTCTGAATAAGTACTGTAGTTTTTGGCTGCTTTTCTACATTCTTCAATGCACTTTCATGTTACTTTCATCCACTAGTCAAATTGCTGAAAAAAAATCAAAGTTTTTTTTCCCACCCAAATATTTGTTTGAGATCCTTGATATCAATAATGTCTTGGTAAACCTTAACCTTTTGAACTTCCAAACATTAGGAGGAATAAAAAGCTGCCTGGAGGGATTCTAATAGTTCTCTATCAAGCTATGTTTTGGGGGTTAAATTAGGATTTTGTTGTCGTAGGCTGATACAAAAATTTTTCACATAAGTTTTTTAGATATGTTCACCTACTTCTACCTTATATTTCATGAGTTAATAACATCTCATTTCGATTAGTATTGGTCTCCCATTTAGTTTATCTTTTTATCCCCATTAGTAATAGGTAACTTTTAGGTCAATTCAAAGCCCAAAACCATTGTTGAATTTGTGTTACATATATAGAATGTTTATTCTATGTTAAAAGTTCATAGCTCATATTTATTATTTGTTTTTATCCTGCCCAATTCAACATCCTTTTTCCCTCTTTCCCACCTCCATTTTCCATCCATGAAACCCTCATAAGTTAGGTAGCATTTTTTTTTAAAAGTGAATTATTGTTATTATTTATTTACAACACTTTATTTATTATTATTTCAAAATTTGAGTACATTTAATGTCATTAAAGAATTTTTATGTCCAAGTTGTAACACATTACAAATGCATATATATATGCATGATCAACATAAACACTTGTTCCATAACCACAAGTTAATTCACAACAAGGAAAAGACCTTCTAGCGGAGATTATAAAGGAGGTTTCTAGTGTTATAAAACTAGCCAAAATTTTCAAAAAAAAAAAAAATCTACAACATCCATTTTTCGTAACGAAGGTTTTGGTGGAGCTTTTAACGGAATTTCAACACAACTAAAAAACATGGGTGGCCGGAGGTTATTAAGGATTTTTTTTCATCGGTGCTCTACTAAAGTGTCAATGCAGCGGTGCGTGTCATATAGATGGTCATTCCAGGGCAGTCGTAGGTGCATGCACAGGGCTGTAAAGGTATACAACCGCACTGGGTGAACTGTAGGTGATATAATGCATGGGGCCGTTGTTATTGGTATTGGTATTTGTACGATGGCTATATGTAGTATCAATGCATCGATACGTAATCTTACAGAAGCGCCCCATTGTGCATTATTAGACAAACACATCGATTGTTCTAATTTGTATTGGGATATGTGTGGTGCCCATAGGTTGTATCAATGCACCGATGCGTAGTCTCACATAAATGCACCGGTGTGCAGTATTGCACAAACACACTGAGATTTGTAATTGGTATTGGTATTTGTACGAAGCTCATAGGTCGTATGAATGCACAGGTGTGTTGTATCATACAAATGCACCGGTGTATAATAACTGACAGGCACCAGTGTTCATTTTGTATTTTTTAGAAACATGGACCTGTGACAGTGCAATTATTGTAATTTTTAAAAATTCATTATTCATAAAAAATCGACACATCTTTTAACATTATTCATATGAATTAAATTTTTATTAATGCATTCGAATGTGATGTTTGGATTAATATATTATATCATATCATAATTATTTTGTTTTTTAAAATTCATTATTCATCAAAAGACAACACATATATTATAAAAATATTCATATCAATTAAATTTGTATTAGTGCATTTGAATGTGGTGTTTGGATTAATTAGTTATATCATATCATCAGATTTCACATCTCTTAATTATAATATTTAATCATCCATAAATTTAATCAGTGGTGTTACATTTCACAGCGACAATGGAGAATGAAATAGTATAAATTAAAACACATTTTATTATATATATATAAAGAAGACAGTCTTTGTCATACAAAATGGGAAAATTATTTGTATCTATTTGTCTTTCAATTTGGACACTATGTCCATTACATTAAACAAAATATCTGATTTCACAGACAAATATTTCAAAAAATATAGTGCCTTGCTTTGATATCTAGACATAATGATCATCATTCTTTGCTTGAACTATGGTCACTGCTAGAGCTACCTCGATGACTTGGGTTATTTTTAGGAATTTTTTGTTCACGGTGTTGATTTTTTCCTTCTTCTTCACCTTCCATCTACAAACATAAAAATAAATTATAATGAGTGTATTAAATCGGTGATAACAATTAAAATTGCAATATTAAATAATATAAATCAATGTAAATCAAAAATAAATGATGTACTGTAGCAACAATTGACTCATGAACTATACACATTCTTTAAAAACCATGTAGTATGTCATCTTTTAAGATTTCATCTGTTGGCATAGTTCCATACTTTGTTTCTTGCAAGTTTTATATCCCATAACAAATCATATATTTCATATTAAATGTTTTTTTGTTATATTAATTATAGACGGAGCTAAGTAAAACAAGATCGATAGATGCTCACAAATTCCACAATTAATTTATGATATGCCAACATATACTCGCAACCCATATTTAACCCAATGTCAATCAATTTGTCTGATGGTTCTTCTTTGTATGTTAGCACCTGTTTGAAGACATTCAATGACGATTTTTGTAAAACAACTTAAAATATACAAAAATGAAATCTAGTTAAGCTGCTATAAGGAATTAAAAATTAATCAAAAACTTATATATCAACCATTTTCTTCCTTGTCGTCCTATTTTGTGTGCTGAATGGGTTCCATTTTCTTTTCTTTTCCACAAGAAAATACTCGAAAATTAATATTTAAGGCTAAATTGTTTATTTATTGTACCTAATGATTGAAAAATTCAATGATTACATATTACATTTGTAGCACATTGTTGTTGAGATGGATCTTCCTGCGATGCAATTTTGTCCATTTCTTTGACAATCTCCTTGTACACATTTTTGGAGATTCCTACTAGCATATTTTAGCATGTTCATCTATTGAGATTCTCATAATCTTCCTGAAAATGTAACATGACAATACATTGTTTAATTTTTATATTGATATATGAAAAGTAAATATAGCAAAAGTGATATTTATAAATGATATTTATAAATAAATCCATAATAAAATTTAAAGGAATATTACTTTTTCATTCCATTTTTTTGTTGTTGTACCTTTTTGTTATTAAAAGTCTAACATGTCTCATTGACCAATTCTCTAGAAACTCTTCCTGTAGTTTAGATAAAATTTGGTTCTTGGAATCATTCGATTTATTTTTGTACTATAAGTGGAAAGAACATCTATACGTTGACTCCACTAGATCCTTCAAACCTTTGTAAAAGAGATTCCCCCTGTTGTTAAGCTCCAACACCACTCCAGATGAGCAAAGGAGCCATTCATTTTCATTTGCATGTTCTATTTTTTTTCTTTTCGTAGAACAAAATTCCTTTTCTAAGTTGTTGGTCATTGTAGAAAATTAAACAGATGTGAATTAATAAATTGTTTGAAACATGTTATATAATAATTTTAAGTATATTATTAATGAAAATTAAAAAAAATCTCATATTGGATAGATACTATTTTTTTCATTCAACTGACTCAGCCTTTTGCAATTTTTCCATCAAGATTTTATTCTCTTTTGGTCCTAGATTAGAAATAATCTTATTGAGCTTCATCATTTTGTGGCTCTGCATGATACACAGTAAACAATAAATATTAGTTAAACTTACATATAGTTCAAAAATAATATTTTTTGTAAGGAATTTACAAAGAACTTGCCTTTTTTGCTTTTCTTGATCTGTAATTTTTATTTTTGTTACTTGATCTCTTGTCAACCATTTCTTTATCAATATGAAACCTATACCATATCATTCATTAATATATTTTATAAATAAACTATCAAATTTCAGGTAAAAAATATATATCAAGAAACTGATGTGGTATTCATGGTGTACACATCGACGTGAGTGCCTAGTGGTCTTATAAACACACTACCCAAACAATATAAAACATCGTACGATGCTTTATGTCAACAAGGAGGATCGATGCATTACATGTTAACCACCACACCGATTAACACAGAAAAAATAATAAAACTAATCTATTGTTAGTTTTTTCATATGGTGTCATGGAGGGAGCAATCCGACCTATTCTTATAAATGCCTAGCACAAAAAGGGGACCACAATATGGTGCTCTATGTAAAATAGGAGACCCAATGCGTTGTATGTTACATGGTGCACCGATTAACACAAAATAAAATATTGTTTTTTCCAAATAGTACGTGAGCGGTGCGCTATAATGAAATAGCGCACCAGTGCCCTATTTTACATATGGTGCATGGATTAAAAATATATATTTTTAATTTTTTTATCAAATAGTACATGCATGGTGCGCTGGGATAATCTAGCGCACCGGTGCGCTAGATTATGCATGACGCACCGATTAAAAAAAATGATTTTTTTTAATTCACGCAATGGTCGACATGGATTGGGATACGACTATGAAAGCCATACCATGTGTTGGATGTCATACGCCTATATATATATATAGGAATACCTATGTCTAATACAAACCAGTTACAAACCCTATAAATCTCAAATGAAAAGCCCTAATTCGAAAATCATAGAAACAGGAAGAAGCAAGGGAAAAAACAAAAAGAATGAAGGGTTTAGGGTAAAAATGGATTTGTTTTATTTTTTATTTTTATTTTTCTAAAAATGAACAACAAATTGGAATTTTTTCCTTCCTTCGCAAAAAATACTGCAAAAAATATTTAAAAAAAACAATAAATTTAATCACGATATCATTTGAAATTCTATGCTACAGGGTTTGAATCACTAGAGGTTTGGAATTCTAATTTTCTGGATACTTCTATTCGAAATTATTTCGATGCTCCATAGTGCTCTCATGCTCTCTTGCTCCAGGTATGTCTCTTGCAAATTTCTAGCTGAAAAGTTTTGAAAAAATAGTGAAATAATGAAAAGTGTTAAGTATTTAAAGAATTTTTTTATGAGATCAAATTTTTGAAAACATTTTTCCACACATTTTTTAATTTACTACCTTTTTCATCACTTTAAAAAAATAAAGTTGTGTTTTTTTATTTGCGGATTTTCGTCACTGGTGCGTTAATTAATAACACTACATCGATGCGTTCGCTAATAACACAACACCGGTGCGTAGTAACTAAAACAACACCGATGCAGTTATCTATACATAAGCACCGATAACAATAAGTCCATTTTTAAGGCACCGAAATTACTTTTAGGTGTGTGCGCTCAAATTTATTGTTGATTTTCCTCAAATGCAGGGAGAAAATATCATAATTATATCGAATGGACATTCTTCAAAATCCAACTCGTTCCATAATATTTCTCAAAGTCCATCGCGGAGTTCTCCCTATCCATCTTGATATGTAATATTTACTTCATATTTTATTTATATTTTCATTATCTAATTGAATTTATGTTTTTTATCCATGTCAATCAACTTAATAAAATCTATAATGTATAAAAATTTGAAGGTTCATTCAGATTCACAATCAAGTTCAGATGCATAAAATAATCAAACGGCTCCAAAACATTGGAATCTCTTATGAGGAGCAACATACCGCAAGGCGCATTTGGTAGATGAAAATGGACATCCGCTTTATTCTGCCAATTGTAACAATATTGGATCCTCTAGTCACAATCCTAGGATAATGATGGTAATAATAATTGTTTGGTATATTAATGTAATTATAAGTTTCAATGACAAAAAAATTAATCATGCATTATCAATGTTCTTGCTAATTGATATCATAGATTTTGTATTGATCATGTTCAAATATATTTTTTGAAATTATTAGGATTCTAGTGTTGATGACCAACCTACCTACCATCTTCCATTGCACCCCACGAAAATGTCAAATCGAGAGAAGTCTGAATTAAGAGGAAAAAGTTGGAGAGGAATGATACCAATAATGGTTGAATCAACCCCCGATTCAATTCCCACTACATCCAAATTCACCAATTAGGGATGACTAAAGCAATAGTAGTTTTTCACAAGATGGAAATGGAGGCAATCAAATAGTGGTTGGCATGGATGATTACTTAAGGGATATGACTTCCATGGATACAATGTTGTTAGATGCATTCCAAAGTTATGATCAGCTAGGAGATGATGCTCATATCGCTGACACCTTTTTCAAAAGATTTAAATTTGCTTCCACCACCCATCTCTTAGGACCTGGCAGTCAGTCATATTTTACGCAGTTGGGGACAAAAATGTTACTGTACAACTTGAATGAAAAATTTCGCTTTTCGAATGCATGTTTCTCGAAAATTTTGAGGTAAGTTACCATAAAGTCCTCCCTTATATAAATTTGAGAAATATAATCACACAATGAACAATAAAAATGGTAAATTTTTTGAACGCTAATAATTATATCGGCATTAATGTACATTTAATATTTTCTGTGATGATCACCAACTACAGGTTACTCAGATATAAGGTTCTTCCGAGTGATAATGTCTTGCTCGGTAGCTGCGAAGAGACAAAGAAATTGTTGAAAATGTTGGGTGTGGAGTACATATCATATCATGCATGTCTAAATTATTGTATTTTATATAGATGAGAATATGCAGACAAAGAGATATGTCCAAAATGTGGGCATGACAGGTATGATAAATCAAAAAAGAAGGGTAAATCACGTGGTCTTCCTTTTAAGATATTGAGGCACATGCCTATAATCCCAAGGATTCAAATTCTCTCCCATTTCAAAGAATTAGCAATGTTGCAGGGATGGCATGCCTCACACAGAAGTGAGTTGGGAGTTATGTGAATCCCAAATGATTCAATGGCCATGAAGCATATAGAAGATACATGGCTCGAAAATTCAAGGATGAAGCACAAAGTCTGTGACTCCGCATATTCATGGATTTTATCAACCCATATTCCCTCCAGAACACTAACTATTCTGTTTGGCATGTAGTTGTGATCAATAACAATATCCCCCCATGGTTCACCATGAAGAATGGACATCTTATGTTGGCTCTCATAGTCCCTGGTAGAAGACACGTGAAGAATATGGATGTCTAATTACAACCACTAGTAGATGAATTGAAGGAATTATGGGATGGGATAAATACATACGATGTATCAAGACCCATCACAATAGAGAGGATTTTTACGTTGTATGTCATATGTGATTACACGACAGATGCTTATCCTTGCTTAGGAGTTTGCTCTAGTAAATTACATGTCTATTGATTTGTTTATATATGTAACAATATTCTTTCTCATATTAGTTATTTAACTCATTGTAATTGTTCTAATCTTCATGATATTGTTTAACGTGCCATGCATATAAATTGTATAAAATAATCTCGCAGGTCTTGTAAAAAAAGGGTATTTTGGATGTAAATGTTGTGGACCTTCTCTGAAAGCTAGATGGTCTAAGGACCTATGAAAGCTAGTGTATGATTACTCTAGGGTATTCCTCCAAGAAGAACATCCTTACAAAAGACCAACATCCGCTTTCAATGGTAAACGAGAGAGAACCCAAAGGCCTCGAATAACGACACCAGCTAAATTGATTAGAGAACATTAGAGAGAGAACGAGAAGGATTTCATAGAAATTCTTGATTAAAATGGGAAGCCTATGTTTGATGATCCATAATTCTTCGACACCTATGTTGAGAAAGTTCCCATTGGGATGAAATGGAAATCTATGTTTTATAACCTCCCATATTGGGATCATCTTAAGGTTACCAACTTATTAGATCCCATGCATATATTTAAAAAAATTTCGTCTCCTTTATGGAGGCACATAGCATCAAAACATAGTGACACATTGGTTGTTAGGAAAGATCTTATTACTTCAAAAACTAAAAGGAAACATTGGCCAAGAAGATTATAAAGTATAGGATCAGAGGTAGGCGTTGGTCCCTCTAATTCATGGTATTTCAAAGAAGGTGTTGTCCCATGGATTTAAAAAAAATATGATCTTTCTTTGGCAAAGGAAGTTATAATGGGTGTGAGGGTGTCATCTTCATATGGGTCTTCACTACGGCACTACTTCACCACGGATGACCATTTGTCATGGTTGAAATCACATGACCATTTGAATCTTCTAAGAGTACGTATAATGTCAAAATCATGATTTTGTTATTTTTTATATTAATAAATTTTATCTCATGCAGGGATCATAACAGATAACTAATTTCATATATTATTGCACTTGTTTAGAACTTTGTGGTGTCATTACCCTTTGATTGTGCGTGCGTGTGTGAAACATGAATTCCCTCAAGACCTAGGGCATGCCATATCTAAATTATTTTCATTTTACATTGCATCGCGTCAAATGAGATTCACGTGGCTAGCATTCCATAGTGGCATCAAGAGATAGTTGAGATTGTTTGTATGTTTGAGAAGGAATTTCCGATGAGTTTCATAGGCTTATAGGTTCATATTATAATCCAACTAGTATATGAAGTTGAATTAGTTGGGGTTATTTCTTGTCGTTGGATGTTCTTCTTAGAGAGGTACATGAAGAAATTGAAAGGCTTTATTCAACAAAGGGAAAAACCCGAGGGATCCATGGCAGAAGGGTGCATATCATATGAGTCTTTCTATTATGCTAGTGAGTAAATCAAGAAGATCGAAAACAGATGAGGTGCGGTGATTTGGGACGATGAAAGGGATGAAGACAAAAGAGAAGGGGAGTTTCTCCAATAGAAAGGGAAAAAAGTGCTTGATAAATAGTAAGCGAATTATAATTTTTAAAATTTACAAAAAGTAGATATTCATGTTGAACTTTGATATATGTATGTTTTGATCCCTCTCTACTATATAATTTCAGTTTGATTTCATCATCGAAAGCAGAAATTGAAGCAATCAATAAATTCATTCTTTGCAATTTCGAAGCGACACAACCGTGGGTCGCATTATACTAACAAAAGAGGATGAAATGGAATATTGACAGGAAACAATTCAGACGGTTGAATGGTAGAAGTGTGCCTTATCCCAATCATTTAAAAGAAAATATGCCAAAAATATTCCCAAACAGTTGGGTTGCTGACCAAGTTAGAGAGAAATATGGTGCAACCAGTCATTACCCGCGTGCTGAAGAGGATGCACTAAAGGAAGGGATTTGGTGCAGCAACTCAGTAATAATCTATTTAATTTATATGTACATTTGAAACTTAGTAATGCACCTCTCAAATATAATTACATCTATATTTCATATTTTAACTGTTGGGTTATTATAAGACACATGAAACTAATATTTTTTAACTTTTTTATAGGTGCATTTGTTCCTATCTATGTCTGCATATGGACACCGTTTTTGCAGAGAAAATGTCGATGATGGATACATCACAAAAGAATGTGGAGTGGAATTTGAGTTCGATCAATCTAGTCGATCTAGCCACCATGATCAAAACCCTGTACAAGGGATGTTAGGTTAGGTCGGAAAGATACACGAGATCATTGAAGTGGATTTCTCTTCTTTCCAATTTTTTATTGTTAGGTGCAAGTGGTGGGACACCTTTGATCAGAATAATGTAAAGGAAGATTGTGATAGTAGGTTGATATGTATCAACTCTAGAAAGATGTGGGATGAAGCTAAGGAGCCCTATGTTTTCTCCAAACACTGCAACCAAGTGTTTTTTTACCCATATTTGTTGGATAGGGATTGGTCGTTCGTATTGAGACATGACCCTAGATCAAAACTTGTTTTTGAGAAAAATAGTTTTATCATGCCATGTGAGCTAGAGGATAATGAGGGTGATCATGAGAACCAAGAGTGATGTGGTACATGTGTTATTTAATCAATACATATACTTTTTAAGATGTGTTTTTATAAAGAATATTATTACAAAAACAATGGCATAATATATAATGTTCCTTTTTTTGTATGTAACATCATAATAAAATAATGATAATTCTAAAGTACATGAATTTATTGTCACTAGTTTATAAACTTTATTATGCTACAAAAATTCATATCAATTTAGATTATTCTTTTACAATTATTTAAAATTTTGCAAATTTAAAAATTTAAAAATTTTAATAAAATCATTTCACATTAATACAATCAAAATTTTACAAATATTTTACATACAATTATAATTACAAATACAAATACAATTACAATTATAATTACAATTTTAATCATTTCACAATAAATTAAATATCACAATTACAAATTAAAATTTTAAATATGTTACATATAATTACAATTAAAATTACAATTACAAACACAATTACAATTTACAATTTGTCATATATACAATTACAATTAAAATTTTACAAATATTTTACATACAATTACAATTTCAGAATTTTACATCGTTAATGATCAAATTTTATAATTCAATTCGTGACTTATAATATTTACTAAATATCGTAATCATTTAATATTAATTTAATTAATAAACATCACGATCATGATAATCATCGTACAAACATCATACTCGACTAAAAAACACATTGAAATTCGCTAACATCATCGTGATCATGATCATCTACCAAAACATAATTAGCGTTGTATAACATCATTAAAACAAAAACATCAAATATACATCTCAGGTCAAATAACTGTTATCACATACACATCTATCTGCAAGTTGCACATTAAATGAACATATCTCACATGACCTAACAATATACACATCATGATGATCACCAACATGTAAATTAAGTACAACTGCAACATGAACACAAAATACATGTACCATATATATATATATATAATGTCAAAAATACACAATTGTAATATAAATGTCAAATATCAGCTCCTGGTACAATATCATTAATAGCAGTACTAGTCGAGGCATGCTCAGTCAATGGTGCAACCTTGAAAAGCTTAGATACATGTTGATCTGGTATTGGTGCCTCATGCTCATCGGGATCAACTTTTGACTGCTCATCATGATGACTCGACATGGTCGATGGTCCATCATGCTCATGATCATGAGTATTGTTGCATGCTGCAGGTTTTTCACTCAAAGTGGCTGATGGTCTAGCCTGCTCTCCATCATGACTGTTGGTTGATGCTGCAAGTTTCTCATATTGTGTGCCACGAGGTGAATACTGATCACTCCCCTGATCATGATCATCAGATGATATGTTTTTGCTTGCAGACTATCGATGTTTTGTGTCTCGACCATGCCTAGAATGTCGAAGGGCCCTCCTCAAATGCGTAACTAAGGTCATAGCTCCTACGACATGCCACATCAGGCTATACATGTCATGTCGAATACCTCTCCACATATGTACCAGCCTACCATTGTCTTGTATATCTCTCATAGTGGCGGGCATGACTCCTGCCTCAACAAACAATGCACAAATTTGGTCGCCAAACACCATCCTCAGTATTCTGTCAAGACTACACCTAGAAAAAGGCAGTATTAGTGCACTAGTAGGAGCAGGTCTGTCTGCACCAGCCTAATGATCCTTGGCAGCTGCCATGTCCTGATCATCATCAGGATCCACACCTAGATCATGTGGTGGCACTGACATCTCATCACCATCAAAATTCACAATGTCTGCAAAATATATATAAGTACACAACAATAATTAGATAATTTCATTAAACAGTTAGAATAAGAACATGTTAGAATAAATTTATATAAAATAGCAATATTAACTCTATCATCTGCCGGCTCATAATCTATGACGAGGATGTTGGCACACCATCTCCAATCCAAACCAACATAAGGATAGGGGACCATAATGAAGGTATTTTCACCAACACTAGCTAGAAACTCTAGTGCATCATGCGATATCCTCGCGGAAAACCCAGTCTTTCCCCTCTTGGGCATCATCTGTCCCCATATGTGCATCTGTGCATCAAACATCGAACTATGAGGTTTCCAAAAAGAAGTAGGCCTCGTCTATAGAAACCTCTCAAAAAATAAACAAAATATCTCTGAAGAAAAAGGGAAGTTGATCCTCCCTTGTGCATGAGCACGACATCTATCTAATGTTGTACAAAAATGTCACAAAAATATGGCAGACCACCTAACAAGTCGTGGCTCCTATACTAAAGAATCAACATAATATAGAAGCAGGAAACTAATGTGTTTCCCGTCGCTGGCGTTTTGTGAAATGGTCAAAATAAAAAGTGAGAGACACCTCACCTCCTTACTACCAAATGCAGCAATATGTAACTGACCTCCGGAGACCTGAAAAACTAAAGGAGATAGCATATCCGACTAATTTATGTCTAGGAGTACACCAACTGACTCCCTGTTGCGTAACCAACTGGAACCTCTAGGAATGAGGGAACATCGACCCCTCTCCTCGATAGCCCAATAATGAAATATATGTCCTCCTTAGTGGGTGCATATCATTGGTTGGTACCAACCCGGAAATCTTGTCGGTGGGAATTCCACCTGGAGATAAGATGTCGCAAAAACACACCATGGCCCTTTAGGGAAGTAGCTTGCTCATATAACTTGAGGAGGCCTACTTGTCTTAGGATCCCCTAGGTAGTTGCTGTAATTGGGCGAGGGTATGCATCTCTCTCCCTCTCTCGTGCCTCCCATTTGCGAACCATGTTATACTAGTCTTCCTGTTGTTGCTGATGTTCCCTCTCTTCTCTCCTTTCACATAGATGAATGATTGTCATATTAAACACAATATTTTTATTAAATGAGACATGTATTTAGGAATATACATATATAAATTAAAAAAAAAAAAAAAAAAAACAGTTGGTGCGCCACAAAAGAAATTCATGCACCAGTAATGGTGCATCCAGTTTTTGTCATGCACTGAAGGTGGTGCACAAGAAAATTTGCACAGCACCAGAAATGGTGCACCTGAAAAAATTCAATGAAACATCATCTTTTAATTGTTCCAAAGTCAACGGTGTGGTGGTATAACAGACTGCACCGTTGACAATGGACCGGTGTTGGGACGACAGTGCGCTGACCAAACTATACACCCCGGGGCATATTGGTTGGTAAGCACATCACCCTCCTGACATCACTACATAGTCAATGGTGCGCTCTTTTACCAGGCTACACCATTTAACATGTCGAATTGCCGTAATGCAGTGCGCTGACAAAATTACCCACCCTGGGATAGAGATTTCCATCAATGCACCGCATTCGCTCTATTCGACAGGGTCAACGGTGCGGCCGGGAAACCGATCGCACTAAAAATTTTTTTAATTTAAAAAATTCATGGTGCACCTTTCGGTACTGGTCTAGAATTAGTGCAGATACCATTAACACTAGTGGCGGTGCGGCCTATAAATTTATAGGTGGCACCGCGAACCGATGCGAGACAAACGGCTCAAGCACACCGCGCATGAATTTTTTTTTGTTTTAAAGAAGGTGAATTTTGAGATAATTTAAAAAAACAATCCTCTAAAAGGTTTAACTATGAAAAAACAAGGAAAACACCTGTACATTTGGCCATTGAGGAGGCATATTGGCTATAGAATTTTAAAAACTAAATTTTCCCACCATTTGACAAAATTCAAAATGGAGATGGTGGGCAATGGACAATAGCAGTGCGTGCAATGGGAGCACCGATGGTAGGGCACCTTACACAAGGTAGATTTGTACCATTTCTTGCGAGATCTGGAGCACTGAAAAGTGAAAAAATATGGTTTTTTGGCCATAATTTTTTTTATTTAACCGTGTTCTGGTGCGCAAGTTTTATAGGCGCACCGATGTGGTTTCTTAGAACAACACCGGGCTGTTTCATTTTTGGTGTAGGGTTTTAGGATGCATCAGTTCAAAATATTTGTGAAGGACTAGTGCCCTACAATAATGAGACACACAGGTTGGGTTTTTACCGAGCACACATTGTCCTGATGTGCCAATGTTTTTTGTGCACTGTTGCTTTTTCTAGTTGAACGCACCGGTGTATTTTTGATGATAAGTGCACCGCAAGAAAAACATCCGCAAAAAACTCCACCCACCAACCTCTTATAGTAACCTCCGCTACAAACGGATGTCTGGGGTATTTTTATGAAGGGCTCCTCAAAAACATCCGCTAGAGGGTCTTTCCTTTGTAGTGATCATAATATAAAAAATTTTGATTAAGACCACTTTGACTCTAAAATAATATATCAGTTAGAATAGTGATAATGGGATAGGAATTGAAATAAAAACCATTTTTCTTTATAAATTCATACATAGAGGATGACTTTAGGGAGCTTAAAATACTTCACCATCCAATGATACAAAACTAATACATAGAGAAAACCCATGAAGGGTGTAAGACTTAGATTTTAGATGCTATAAGTTCCTCTTGACTTTCCCAAATATTGTTCAAGGATATGGTTCCAAATTTGACACCTAGAAATTGAGATTCTCTTGTTCCCACTAGATTAATATAACCTTAGTGGCCAATATTATAGAAAAACTACCCTATAGCGGCAGATAGTGGGAAGAAAATACACTTGCGAGAAACATTTGTAGTTCTATATGATCTATTAACCTAACAAGCATAATAGTAGCTATCTCTGATACATTCACCGAGCCTTGTGATTTGTGATTACTTGTTATGTAGGCTATTTGGAATACTATTTTAAATATATAGGCTAGGGCTTACTTAAGGAGGAGTTGATCTATTAGGCTATATAATTTTCCTTTTCTAGGACAAGGCTACTTGATTTATATTAGCATAGAAACAAAAATTAAATCGGAATTACACCACATATGTACGTAAACAAAATTAAATTGAATTACAAAGACATATGCACATAGTTTCTAATTTTTTTTTTTTTTTTTTTTTTTTTTTTCTGATATGATTCACTTCCTTATCCATTTATCCAGATCCAATCATCCCAATTTTATTGTGTACACTCTCTATAGACACAATACATATTATCATGTGATAGTCACAAAGAATAAGAGGCCTTCACCCTTATTTTCCTCTTGTATGATTAATTCCACCTTCTTGACAATTTAGGGTCCCTCCCCCTACCCACTTTTGGGCTCTAGCTCTTGTAATTCATCCACTAGTTCCTCTTCCTCTAGTTCTACCTAACCCCACCTACTACTAGTATGGGACATGTAAACCTTTGAAACAATTTTTACTTATATGTGGGTGCAACCAATGGATGTAATGCTATATCTAATTGTAGAACTAATGTGATTCCCAATGTAGGAACAATAGAAAGAAAAAACATGACATAACCTTTCCTCCCATTCATGGCTAGTATTAATCCCCCTTATTTTAGATAGCCCATAAAATGTACTCTCCACCATGATCTAACATGGATCTGTATGCTAGCAAATATTCCCATAGGTATGCCAAAGTTTCTGGGTAATCCATAAGAGGACCCCACTAACCATATGTAGAACTACGATATCTAGTGTTCTAATTTACTCTATTATATAGGATTTGGTTTATGTCCATATATTTCAATGCAAAGTAATAAGTTTTGATACAAAATATGGCACCCATTGAGTGTTTCCACTATTTCTAATGATTTTATTTCAAACTCTTAGTTACATGTCTACAATGAAATAAACATTGAAATTTTACATCATTTCACCAAACCACTATAACTCAGAAAATTGATCACATTCATGACCGACGTAAATGACAAAGCGTGTGAAAAGTTAAATATCTTAAGTCTTGCTTTATGGATTTTTTTTTAATTCCCTCCTTCCCACCATCACCAAATATGTAGTTTCAACATTCCCCCAAATCGTGGAAGTGTCCATTTACAAGGATATGTGGTACAATCTAGTCTATGCCTAAATTGGCTACATATACACCATCATCCCTAATCCCCCATACTCTCACCCAAGTGAAAATACAACACTAGAATCATCAAATATTGGTAGCAACTTGATTGGATCCATTGCACACCATCTACCTTCTCCATTTCCACCAAGACACATGGGATATGGCTAGCCCCATTGGGAACTAGTACCTCCAACAATTGTTCCCATCATGATCATTCTCACAATGCCTCATAAGGAGGAACTAGTACCTCATATACCTATGCCCATCCACATCATCATGTGCCTAAGAAATCTTGTACTATTCCCACTTTAGACAGAAAAACAATGATACTTTATTATCCATTTCCACATATAAGTGCTCCAACCACTCCATTTCCTAAAACTCAAGCTCCATGCCTCAACATGCCCCATGACAGCAAGGTAAATTTTATTCCCGACAAAATGATAATAGTTCCAATACTTCAAAGAAAAGCTTCAGCCAATAATAGATGAAACTCAAATACCTCAACTCAACTCCAGGGAAAGACATATAAACAACATGAATATATGTAAATGATTAGTAATTCTATGTTTTTTTGTACTTATTCACATTATACTCATGATTATCCTCTTTTCCATGATATTTTCAAGAATGTGAAGCACAACAAAATTCTATGTGGGGAGACCTACATTCTACCTTAGATAAGCCTCCTTCCCAACCAATTGTGCTTAAGTGTCCATTTCTTTCCCTCCATTTAACCTTAGAATGAAATATACCTAACCCTAATGATGAATTTTTCTTACAAAAACCTCTCCAATCAATCAAATCAATATGGTACTCCACCTTTGATTCAGCCAAAACCATCCAAAAATCCTATAATTTCACCAAATAATACTGTAAATATCCATGGGCCATTAGCTCAAGTGAAACCTAAGACCACCAATGGTATGCTACCTCAAAACACAACCAATGCCCATCTACATGTCACCCATAACTACACCATAGTCGACAACTTGGCACAATCCCTTGATACAATATCAAACATTACCTTCAAAACGTAAGGGTCTACTCTCTACATTGAGTGTTGTGGATATATGATGATTACATGATGATTTTTGTCATGTAGAAAAACATGAAACTCCATGTCTTCCACCAATGTGTCCCCTATATAATCACATTAGGAGCATATGATGGCATCCCCTAGTATCCAAAAGGTTTTTACCAAAAAGTACCTAAAGTAAGTATTAGCTGATGTATAGGTTATTGAATGTCCTTTAGATTGCAATATCCTCTTAGGATGCAACCTCATGTACACAATGAAGGACCATGTGCCATAGTTACCAAATTTGACCAGGGTGAGGAATTTGAATTAAATTCTACTCAATATAATAAGTTTATCTTCTTATTTTTTCCCGTTACTCACTCTCATAGAATTGGCATAGATGGAGATGAAATTATGCAGGAGAGAGATACTTGTACTATTCAAACCAACCATAGAGCATTTCTATTTTTATAGTAGACAAGTGCACCATAAGTAGAGTTGTTTGCATAGTTAGGAACTACAAGGACCCAATTATGGACCTAGTAACCTCCAACACCGTTTTCCATGGGTAACTAAATAAAAAACCATGAATACCATGAATCAAGCAACTCCTGCCAGTTTTAGATTTAGCATAATTTGCACTTTTATTTGGACAAACATAACTGAAAAACATAAGAAACTCCTTAAAAGTATAATTTCAATATGATTGAGTTTGAAGGCTGATCTATAGGAAGATATTTATTTTTTAGTTATTAGTTAATAATGGTGGCATTATCTTTCAATTGAATTATATTTCATTTCTTAAATTTTTATCCAAAACTTTGATTTGGGATTGGTATTTTTTTTCCCAAAATTATATAGCTTTCTGTGTATTTGTTTTCATTTTGAAAAATTTACATAATATTAAATACATGTAAAAAAAATCTAATTCTTTTCATTTATAAATTATAAAAGAAAAAATAGTTCAATAATTGAAAATATATAAATTAAAAATTAAAAAACAAAAAAACATTTTATGTTAATCTATACATTCTAATCTTTTTCCAAATCCTATTCAAAATTAATTCTAATTCCTATTAAAATTTGAATTTGATAATTAGGCCTTGAAATTCGCTCATAATAAAGATATTTACAACATCCACTAAGTCACACAATATGATGCTAAACTTCAAATTCATTAAGGCAATGTTATTGCTCAATAGTTGGAAACCAAATGATGCCTCGTACCCAAACCTTGAATTCCAAATTATTTTTACGGTCAAATTGATCTTTGATGACCAACCTTTTTTCTTGTTAAATTAAAATTTTGTATGATAATTGGGCGATAAGCTTAAAGCAGTCTTCCTTAGAAAATGAAAATGACTAGACTAGCTCCATACCTCCAAAAATATATTGAGATTGAGGTGATGCTTGGAAACAACAATTCCTTATAACTGACACTCTAAACAAAAAATCTAAATTGGGAAAGGGACAACTCTTAAAAATATATATATAAATAATGGGATTTTGTTTTATTTCAAGATGTTATTTGTTATTAAAAGCTATAGAATAATATGACATATATGTTAAACTTACTCTATATCTCAAAAAATATGTAATTATAGAACTTAATTTATGCATGTTTGCATGCCATCTAAGACATTCTTGGTTACATATAATTTTTTATTTCGCATATAAGTATATCATTGTAAAAATGGGAAATTCCTTTTATATACATTTAAGAATGAAATGTAGGGTCATCCATACCACTTTCACTTACTAGTGATGAAGATTCCAAGAGGGAGATAATGGATGGATGGATAGGGATAAACTATTATTATTTAATGTACACATATAAAATAAGTTTCTATTTTTGATAAAATTAATAGGAAGCACTTTCAAGACTTTATAACTATTGAAGGCAGAGGAAATGGTGTATGAAATGTGTGTCAACAATGTGTAACTATAGAATGGTACTATTCTAATCTTTCTCATTATTCCCTCTTATGTTTATAAGAATCTCATTTCCAACTAATTGAAAAAAATATAGTAATAATGAATAGGTTATACAACAAAGAAAAGTATAAATTGTCTATATTAATATTAGTTTGTAATTTGATTACTAAAATATGCGCCAATAATCGCAAAGGAACGCTGAAACGTCAATAGAGTAAGTTGGGAGATTGTGGAATGAAATAATCAAGTGAAATATATGGACAATGAAATACAATCCAATTGAGGCTAATTTTAATTCAATTGTTGTGAATTTTCAAGTGAAAAAAAGATTTTAACTGTGTGAAAATTGTTTGAGTTCTCTCAATGGTGATCAAGGAGGGTTCAAAAAAAATTTCCATCATTAGAATTTGATTGATGTGTTGTGATAGAGGGAATAGAATTTGTGGCTCATCACCTTGTTTTGAAACTTATGGAACTTGGTTAGCCCTAGTGATATGATTGATATTTTCAACATTATTCATTTGATTATTTGGAAATCGAAATTATGTTCAAAGAACTAAACTCGTGCCTTGTTGATTGAACCACATGATAAGACTCATGTCATGCAAGGAAATCTGCAAAGGTAGCCATGAATACTGGATGTGATATGCATAGTGATAGATTTGGCATACTGCTCAAAATCAAAGTGCACGAGGAAGATTCCAAAATTCATTCAAGAAATATTGCAAAAACTTTAGATGTTTATCAGGGACTTGGCATTCATTCCTAGTAAGGTCTACAGCACCAGGTGCAACAAACATATCCATAAAATTTTCAGAAATCACAACAAATACATCCACTCCCAGTTCCAGCACTAATTTGTCTCGACAAGGATTCAGGAAGCCAACAATCTGAGTGGATGGCACCCTTTGTTGTATGAGGGCTTCACATATACTCCCAAAATGCTGGACAGCTAAAGAAAAACTTCATTTTCGGTCGATGAGGAGTTGTTGTTCCCAAAAAATGATTTCAATTTGAAATGTTTAGGTTCCTTTTTTTTTCCTACACAAGAATTAGATACCAATGGTATTCACCTCTTCTTCCATCCCAATCCATCTCCAATAGGCCCACTCAAAATTCCATATTACTTTTTCTTTGTTGCACCTATCTCACTACTTCGTTGATCCAACGAAGGTGTATTAGGGATATTCATTTGAATTTTTCTAAGTGGATATCTTGAATATGACCCTTTGTTTGGTGTTTCTTACAGGTTCCCTCGCAGAGAAAATTTTCTTGTTCCTTATCGAATCCCTCTTCTTGGGGACATCCTAGATATCAAGAAAGGTCCATAAACATTGGAGCAGATGAATGTTGGAACCTGTATCCTATGGTTGATTAATATTGACGTGGATCCTTGCAAATGTGATATTGAGTGATTCAACTGATTTCATGTATTACTTAGGAAATTACAAGTTTTCAAATCCTAAATCAAGGTTTTTAAACTTCTGTCGTTTTTGTTGATTGCGGAATTCGGATTATCCACAATATCATAAAACAATGGTCAATGTTTCGAATCCCAATGGGTATCCATATTCAGGACGAGACATGAATGAAGAATGAAAGAAGGTTGCAAAAGGTCAAGGTATAAATAATGGAGGGTTGGATGATGAGAAGAGCCGACAACAGATTTTATAATTCATTTAAAAATAAATTTTATTTTATTCTTTAAAAAAAAAAATTAAAGTTTTATAAATTAATTTAAATTTAATTTTTTTATTAAAGTTCTATAAATTAATTTAAATTTAAATAATAAATGTTTAAATTCTTATAAATTAATTTAAATAATAAATATTTAAAAAATGTTAATTTTTTTTTAATAAATTTTTTTATAATTATTTTTATTATTTTAATTTTATAATTTTTTTTCCTTATAAACCCTTAAATGTTATAAATTAGTTTTAATAAATTAATTTTAATTATAATAACCCTAAAAAAAATCAATTTATTGTATAATGATTTTTAAAAAGATTTAAATTTTTAATGTTAATATTAATTTCATAAATTTGTTAAGAAATTTTATCTTAATGTCTAAATTTCTATCTATATCTAAAATAGTATAATAAAATAACTATTAAATATATGTTAACGAATAAACATTGATAATTAATAAATATTAATACTACTAATGACTTTTTTATTAAATATATTTTATTAATTTAAATAAAATCCTAATAAATTTTATTTTATTTTTAAATTTTATCTTTAATTTAATTTGATTCCAATTTTTATCACAACTTACTTACCGTCACTGATAATAATTATTAATCAATTATTATCTATTAATAAATACAAATTAATTAATAAAGATAATTATTATGAGTGAGTGAAATAATAAGTGATTTGTAATGACATGATCCTAAACTGATTACTAATCAGGAGAAGAAGAAAACCTCCGAAATTATACCTAGGATGAGGACGAACCTAAGGAGAAAATTTGTCTAATTATAGGTCTTCAACTGTCACTAATCTCGTATCCTCCATCCTTGTTGATGTTATGCGGGTGTTTCATAATCTCCAGCACTTCTCTAATCTTTCGTCTCTGATAGTGCTCCTCCCTCGCAATGATTTTAGCATCCTCAATACATAAGTGATGTTTTATTTTCCAGGACTGATCAGCAAGAGCTGAGGTTCTAGATCGCTCATGCTTAATATCGGCACCATCTTCTTTCAGATGATTTTGAAGAGAGCGCCTGGTTTCACCAATATAACTCTTCCCACATGAGCAATCAATTTTGTAAACACCTTTAAGCTGAGCCTGACTAATGCTATCCTTAACTGAGCGCATATTTGTCTAATGGTTTCTATTGTTGAGAACTATGAAAAAATGTCATTCCTTCCAGAAACCCTGGAAATCTTATCTCTCACACCTTTAATGTATGACAGAAAAACATTTCACCGTTCTCTTGAGGATCCTGCCGTCTCTTGGATACGATAATACTTTTTGCTCTGTTTATGCCTTTTCTGATTTCTCTTTCCTTATACCATATACCCAAGAAAACAGACGTAAAAATAATCAAACAATAATTGATTTTTTTTAGGGTGTTATAATTAAAATTAATTTGTTAAAACTAATTTATAACACTTAAGGATTTGTAAGGAATAAAAATTTAAACTTTAAAATAATAAAAATAATTATAAAATTTTTTATTAAAAAAAAATTATTATTATTTTAAATATTTATTATTTAAATTAATTTATAAAAATTTTAAACATTTATTATTTAAATTAAAATTAATTTATAGAAATTTAATAAAAATTTTAAATTAAAATTAATTTATAAAACTTTTTTTTTAAAGAATAAAATAAAATTTATTTTTAAATCAATTATAAAATCTGTTGTGAGCTCTTCTCATCGTCCAACCCTCCATTATCTATACCTTGACCTTTAGCGACCTTTTTTCATTCTTCATTCATCTCTCATCCCGAAGATGGATGCTCGTTGTGATTTGAAACATTGACCATTGTTTTATGATACTGTATATAATCCTAATTCTGCAATTCCTAAATCAAATTTAATGTGAGGTAATCCAAGGGTACATTGTGGATTTCCTCCCAACACCTATCTTATTAGTTACTGTAAACAAGGAACTTGCAATATGGTTTCATAATATGTGTTTTTTCCCTTCTGTTAGCAAGCCAAACCAGCGTCATAAAGGAACATGAAGATATATCATCACAACATTAAGCCCAAAATTACATGTCCACATGTCGATCATATGGGTATCACAATAAAGAATCTAGAAAACCACGGATACATGGGGTGGCGATGGTTGAGTGAAATCAACAATTTGTGGCTATGAGATGCAATAAAAATTAAGCATGTGCCCTGTAATAGATTGAAAAACCAAAATAGAGATGTAGAGTTCAACCAAAGATGGGGAAATTACAGGAAAATTTTAGAAATTTCAAGTTAACTGTTTGCCAAAATTTCAACATGATGGATACAAAATCTAACTGCGAGAACAGAAATCAGTGACAAATTTTACCTAAAAACAACATGAGGTACCAATATCGATACCCAGGGTGTCTAAATCTACCAGTGTTCATATTTTCAGAACCGTTGGCTCGTAAAATTAAAATGCATGAATATAAATGCTTCGATGTGTGTATGGTTTTGGTTTCTCCCTCTTATTTTCTTTTATATGAAATAGAAAACTCTGTGAGATAATGGCCAATCATCTTAGGCTTGATTTCAACCTAATTGAATGTCTTCTGATTGTAAACACCAATAATTCTCCTAATATTTTCAGGAAAAATTATCATGTTATCGAGGTGGGTTCTAACTGGCTTGGGTTTCTCACTTGTAGAAACTTCCTATTTCACCTTACGAAGCTTCTTGATCAAGGCCATTCGCTACCTCTTTAAACCTTTTTGAAACCTTTTTCGAGCATGAGCATGCAAGAGCATGTGTTGAAAGGGCCAATATGTGTCATGTTTTAATTTTTTGGAACAACAAAATAAAGTCCTCCTATTGGCCGGGGTGAACATCTTTTGCTCACCCCAAGCCTGCAAAGAAAACACCTCCGATGTAATTAAATAGATTTTTCCTAATTTGAAATGTAATTTGGATTGAAATTTTTTTGGCCAGCTATATTTATTAAAAGTGTTTAGAGAGTATGGCATCTCTATTTCATAGAATCGAGGAGATTTTACTTCTTCAATATCATTCATTCATCGTAATCTTATTTGAACTCCACTCCTCAAATCTCATTAGATGTTTGAAGTTGTTATAGGTTAATTTTAAATTATAAAAGAAAGAGCATGCACTATTTATTATTTTGTTTTACATTATTAAATAATAAAACCCTTTTTTCCATTTCTATACATTTATAATTAATTTGAACAGAGTAATATGGTTTTTCATTTTTAGAGGTCATCCAACCAAATTAGGAATCCTGACTATGATATAATGTTATGGAGTTTATGCACATGAATGAATGGGTATGTCTTTTTGCGATTTTAAATTTATCTTTTCATGGTTTTTCATTACTCTTCTTTTTTCAATGGGTCTTGTTTCTATGTGTATGGTGGTGCTTTTGCTATTTTTTTTTCTAATCTGATTAATGAGGTGACCCTTCTTAAGTTTTTTATTATCTTCTTGTTTTTTACTTTTTCCCTTGCAGTGGTATTCTTGAAACCTTTTAGTCCATATTCCTTCATTTTCAATATTTATTAAACGCAACATAATTTTTCCCTTTTCCTTGGTTTTGCCTTTTAAATATACATCGCTCTCCTTGATTTATGTTGCTCAATACCTGTAAAGTCCCTTCTAGTGGAAACTAACGTTAACACTAAGCTTAGATTAGGTTATGATTTTATTCAATCATGGATTGGAAAATTAGATATAATATAGGTGTATTTTTCATTTTTCTATACGCTAATTATACATTCTAATTCTTCCTCAATTGTTGGAAGTGCACTCTAACTAATTAGTATGGAATAATAACATTAAGAGTGGATACATGATGGGTGAACTAATGAAATTAGCGGTGAATTTAGATAAGAACGACGACTCTATATTTATTAGATATCAACTTTGGTATTTCAAACACGTCATCGGGGTTTTTACATATCATGTCTCTCAAAATGACACAAATGACACCCTATGAAAATACAATTGGCTAACCTGCCTCGTGAAATGCTCATTTGGTAGTTGCATGGGGTCATGAACGTGGTGTGCATGTGAGAAAGAGATCAATATTTTTGGTATTTTTGGATATCATTAACATCTCAAGTATGGCAATAGTTTGATTTTGAAGTTGTAGTGAAGCAAAGAAAACTTAATGTAGGACATGGAGTGGACATAGCACAAATGTTTGGAAAGAGAGATGAATATGGATTTACAATAATGACCTTTAATTCTATCAAGGAATGATGATTGACATTTTCTAAGATTGAGGTGTAGGTGGAAATTTTTTTTTTGGTTGATTAACATGGCGGCACAGACTATGCCATCACGGCAGGCTCTGAGATCTACATCATCATTGCTGACGCCAAGCAGTGGGACGACGAGTTGTGCCACAATCTAGTGGAGCACAATTTCCATCTCCTCAAGTCCATCATGCCGCAACCCCGACACCATATTGTTGGTTGTCTCTAGCCCCATGGAGATACTCACATCTTGTTGGAAGCTTTCTGGTTTTCCTTCGAACAATGTGATGGGTAGTTGCACCAACTTCGATTCCTTGTGCCTTCACTTCATGATCGCAAATATTTTGGATGTGAATGCACAAGAGGTGTAGGTGTACATCATAGGGGAGCATGGTAATGTCTCGATGATTGTGTGGTGAAGTATCAGCAAGCGTATGGTCACCTAACTCAATAGATGATGCCTCTACTCTACTCCCTCATACACGCACAACAAACACTTTACCTCAAGTGAGTTTGACTGGAAAAGACACGAGGTGAGCATCTTATCCCTATTATTTTATATCCCATGATTAAATAGAGTATCAAATATGCAAGATAGCACAATGCCATTTGACTTAACGGTGAGTTTGGCATAACGCATTGAAAGAGCCAACATGTAACATATTTTGATTTGCTGGAATGACGAAAATGAAGAATTCCTATTAGCTGGGTGAAAAGTGTTTGCTTGACACTACAAGAAAAAATCACATTGGTGAGGGGTGAAAATGGTCACCATAAGCTCATTGGTGAGTGTCAAAAGAGTCTTCGTCACCAAAAACTGAATGTCGCCAAAGGTGGCGTCGCTGAAAGTATAGGTGTTGTGGTGATATTCAAGGTCCATCACCAATAATGATTTATAGTGATGGATAGTGACCATCACCATTTCATATGAGCAATTGTGACGGAAAATAGCCTCCGTGACCAAAAAATTGAACGTCACCAAAGGTGGCGTCACCGAAAGTATGTGTTTTGGTGACATTCAAGGTCCGTCACGAATATTAATTATAATGACAGATAGTGACCGTCATTATTGGTGTATATATATGGCAACATTCATTGACCATCACGATAAACTCATTGTCACCATAAAATAATTGGTGACATCAAGGTCCATCACGAATAATGACTATAATGACAAACAATGAACCTCACCATTTCATATCAACAACAATGATTTATGGTGACGGACCTTTAATGGTCGTCACTATCGATGTGTATATATGGTGGTGTTCGTTGACCGTCACCATATATGTTGGTGATGGTCAAAAAATGTCACCATAAGCTCATTGGTGATGGTCAAAAGAGCATCCGTCACCAAAAACTAATCTTCGTCATTCCCTATGAATATCAAGGCACGATGGAATCGAACCACAAACCTCCTGCTTATAAAGAAGGTGTTCTTCCATTGAGCTAGCACCCTTTAAATAATTAGACTTTAAACTAGCAATTGCCCCTAAAGGTGCAAAGATACACCAAATGAATAAGAACCAGGAAAACTGAAATAATTGAGTGTCCTTGCTCCTATTTTTATTCTACGACACTCTCCAATGTATGATCTTGATCTTTAATGAATTTGTGCCAAGTGGTTCTAATTTAATAGTAAATGTTATATTCAGATAAAATAAATGAATAACTGAGAAGGCCTTATGGGCTAATTTTAATCCTTACACCAAAATCTCTTTGTTCAAGTCTATGGAACAACTTGTTCAAAGTTCAAACTGAAGTAGATTTTAAATGGAAAGCCTAAAACTGGCTAAGTAGTTTACAAGTTAACATTTTGGATATAACATCTGTTCAATTTATACGACATGTTATGCCATAACCTTCAAACTAGTTTCTTAGCTAAAAGACTTTCTTAAGTGAACAATGACAAAGAGAGATAGTCATGGCAAGAAAAATTCTATTTCTTTTTCTAATGAGGGTGCATGTAACTTGATAAAGGTTGTATGAGAGTATCAAACCATAAACAATTTCACTAAAACATGGAAATGAAAAAGTCTTGTTAAGAAACCAAAGTTTAGTTGAATATATGAAAAGCATCGAGCTAAATGATATAATTAAACTAAAATTAGTTGTAAAAATGAAATTTCCATCATACACCATCTAGTTTGGTTAGTTCTTCAGAAAGAGAAAGTGCAATTCCATGATCCAGCTCCTCATCTCTATTATGTAATGGACCATCCTGAAGAAAAATTTCCACATACAACAATCAATGTTATCATATTGGTAAGAATTTTGATATAATATATCAAAGCATGTACTATGTAGGAGAATAACTAGAAAGCACAACTAGAAATTTGAACAACAACATAACAATATAAAGGAACATGCAACGGGAAAGGAACAAGTCCACAGTTTGAGAAACATGAAAAATCCATGAACTTGTTCTTTTATATTAATATAGATAACGAAATGGAAATCTATATTTATGAAATTCAAGTATCACACAACAATGTCTTGAACAAATATCAATATGTAAAATAGTATTTTTTACATTTATATTTACCTTGCAGAACCTCAGAAAAAAGTTTCCATAGAAAAAGTGAATATACATAACAACATGGACCTCAGGAGCAATTGTGCAGGGGATAAAATATGAAGGTAAAGCACTAGAGAAGTATTCAAAGAAAATGATGAAAATCGTATCTAGAAAGAACTGAGAACCCTCTGAAGTAAACCTCATGTTTATCATCTTGACTAGTACACTTGCAAAAAAATATCAGAATAAATTATGAACTATTGCACCAAAAAACAGTGAATTTTTCCACTAAAATATAGTTTCAAATTAAACACTAGCATGACGCTAACTTTGTTATAGCTAACAGATAGAATATTGAAGTTTAAAAGACAATGCACTCTGATGAATTAGGGATTATTGTGGAATTAGAGAGCACATGCCAAATTACATTGTCATGTCCAAATGCACCCCTACGTAGTGTCCATCTAACACTTTGTGACTTGATCCTTTAAAAGGCTTCTCAACCACTTCATCATTCAAGATTTATTGTGATTATGATGGTACAATGTGACCTGCATGTCCCAAATAACATGAGCTAAATTAAATTATTAACGCCTTACTAATTTAATCCTTGAAAAGACGAAAAACATGAATCCAAGAAAGAAAATGATAAGGTTCTCATTAACTAGCTATTATATTTACAGATATCGCAGAATTGTTGATTGGTTGTTTCAGAATTTAAAGTATTTTACATATTCTCTCAAACATATGAAAAGACACTAAAATTACCAAGGTCATATTTCAACATAAATCTTGCAGAAAATAAGATTGCAACTATAGAGATATTATTACAAAAATCTTATAGAAAATCTGATGGAAACCATGAAGATATTATTACAAAAAACTTGCAAAAAATCAGATCACAACTATGAATATATTATTTCAAAAATCTTGCAGAAAATCAAATTGCAACTATGAAGATATTGTTTTAAATTTTAAAAATTATAGTAATAAATTCCATATTCAACATGACTTAACATTTTATATAATATTAGACAAATTTTGAGTCAGGGAACAAGTACAAGGTTCGGAGTTAAATACTTGCATCAAGGGCAAGGAGATATCATATACAACTTTCTGAGTTGAGGTTTATCACTAGAGAACATAGTCTTGAGTCTTAAACCAATACTTAATGAGGGAATTTTGGAAATAAATGGGTACAAAATGTGAATTCATCCCTCATGAGTCATGGCAACCTGCAGACAACTCCCGAGGCTTTACAACCACTGCATTTGCACCCATCACACTACTTTTTTAGGTTGAATTGTCCACACTTAAGGCTTTGAAAATTGCATCCACTACAGTTGCACTCATCACACTACCTTTTCAGGTTGAATTGTTCACATGTCCTAATCCACAGAAGATGTAGTTGAATAGTTTTTTGTGCTGAATTGCACAAATTTTTCCCACAAATGACCATAAGTTCTTGTGTGTGATGAGTGTACCAGATATGTATCATGGGAGCCACAAAACCTACAAACACAATTATCTATGAAGTAAAGAACGGGGAGGATGTAACTGGCAAGAACAAAGTCGGGACAAATGCTCCCTTGCAATGAAATTCCAGATGTGACTCCTCATGAACAGAGACCCATTCTTATCAAAATATTCTAAGAGAAACATGTTTTAAACCGAAATGGATACAATTCATTAACCACCCTACCATCCTACCATGTCATATAACCTTGAGCACCCTGCAACACAATGACTCCCTTGGTAGAAAAGGCCAAATAGCTAAAACAATTTGCTCAAAAATCTAAAAACAACATCTAGATATGGGAAGAATACATGAATGCCCAACAGGATTGGGACTAGCAGTTGCCAGTGAGGAGTTTCACACCTTTTGTCAAGATTATTTTCTCACGGGCTTCACCCATGTGGGATAGGAAGGGATTGAAATTATGGCATTGGGAGGTGATGAGCCATGTGCATATATTGCCACTTGTGACGTGATTTCTCTTCGTGAGACAATTGTTGATCAGTACAAAAAATGTATATATTCTTGGAATATGATCCAACTATGAATATGAAAGTGTTCAACTATCTTATTGAGGACATTTTGTTTATGAAACTCTGGAATTAAAATCTTTAAAATAACATAATTTATGGGAGTGACAAGGTATGCAACGGAGTGGTAAGCTCGAAGTCAAATCTTAAATAACACAATTCCAAAATAACTTAGGGTTTACAGTGGCTCCACCAAAGATACTCTCACATGGAGGTTTTTCTCATGGTTATTTTAGATTGCTGGAGAAACTTTGGTGGAGCTAGGGTTTCTCTTGGTTTTCCCTATCTAGTGTTTTCAAAAGCATGGAGAATTATATGATAGGTTTTGATTGTGTTCATGGGTTTCATTTATTCTTTATATATATATATGAATTTTTCGAGTGAATGTTCCAAAAAATCCTAACACCTTATGAGAAAAACACATAAAGTAAAAAGAATATTGAAAGAGAGAGAGAGAGAGAGAGAGTAGCACTGCTCTTACATCCCTAACACAAGTATGAAAAAGGAATATGCACAACTGCATGATTAACTATAATAACAACTCACTCCTTCCTCTATTTATATGAGAGGTAAAGGGGCTTTACAATAACAAGTGGGCTTAGTCCACTACAAGAAAACTTGAAAGACACATTTAGGTCCACCCATGCGAAGCACTCTACTCTATGTGACATGTGTCAGCATCAAAGGTGATGGTGATTAACAAGAAAGCCCACCATGGCATGAGCACTACTCCCCAAGGTCCAACAATCCTCCAAAGGTCCTAAGCTCCAATACATCTCCTAGGTCATGTGTCTCCTTAAGGACAATGCATATCCAAGGTAATGTGTCACCTTAAGGACTCCCACACCTACATATCTACTCCCTCAACCCAAGAGTTCACATGTCAAGGGATTTTTTGTGCTCATGTTGATTTTGGGATTTTTTTATCATGGTGAAATACCCAACTCTACTCCAAGCACACAAAATCCATTCATGCATCAATAACATGAAGTCACCAAGCTCCATACTAATCCAACACTTTGAGGAATAATGTCTTTCAAACATCCAAACAAGGTCTAGCAGCAAATGGTAAACCACCTCCAATGTCCAAGTCCATCAATGTAAAATTTGTGCTATTATTATTTCAAGAATATTTATATTTTATCCAACATGATGACCCACTATGTGCACTATTTGTAGGTAATCTTATGAATTTTTCTTCTTCAACGTGTTGATCCACTATGTGCATTGGTCAACAACTCTATTTAGTCAAGGAATACTTCTAAAGTTCTTTCCAAGTTTCATTTCTCTTTCCTACCATCAAGAAAATTGGAGCAACTAACTAGGATTCCATTAACTGTCGTACATCCAGTTGTCTCCTAAACAAGTGCCTATCTCTTAAAGAAATTAGGAAGCCATCATGAAACATGACTATAGACACATAGTTTCAGTAGCTATAATCTGATAATGTTATTGAAAACACTGTTACTTTTGTTTCATAAAAGAGCACCTAGTCCTAAGCAACGGAAAATGATTGTGGAGAATGGATTGTTTCACTATCATTGAGCTTGACTGTAAACACTGACAGGTTTTTGAGCCAATAAAGTCACTAGAGAAAAACGGTGATGGTTTCTCTCTAAAAAATATGCAGATAAAGATACAAGATTCGAGTGGAGGACTTACGTAGTTTCATGACTACCGCTTGACTTGTAACTGTTTGGTTTTTTGGTCTACTTTATTTTTAATATTTCAGATCTAGTTCCGAAATTTTTGGATTTAAAATTTCAGTTATAGTAGTAGACTTCTTGGTTGGCTCACATCATTGGTATTAGAACCTCAATTAATAAAAGATTCATATCAGATTTTTCACTAGAGGTCAAATTAGTTACTTATGTTCACCAATCTTTTTATCTTTCAAGGAATCCTTGTAAGGACGATAGAGCAAACCACAACTCATATATATTGTCACCAACATACACATCAACTCAGATATATTGTCACCGAGAGAGAGAGAGAGAGTAGCACTGCTCTTACATCCCAAACCCAAGCTTGAAAGGAATATGCACAATTGCATTATCAACTATAATAACAACTCACTCCTTCCTCTTTTTATATGAGATGTAAAGGGGCTTTAGTGGACCTAGTCCACTATAAGAAAACTTGCAAGACACAAGTAGGTCCACCCATGTGAAGCACTCTACTCTACGTGACATGTGTTAGCATCAAAGGTGACAGTGATTAACAAGCAAGCCCTCGATGGCATGTGCACTGCTCCCCAAGGTCCAGCAATCCTCCAAAGGTCCTAAGCTCCAATGAACCTCCAAGGTCATGTGTCTCCTTAAGGACAATGCATATCCAAGGTAATGTGTCACCTTAAGGACTCCCACACTACATATCCACTCCCTCAACCCAATAGTTCACATGTCATGGGATTTTGTGTGCTCATGTTGATTTTGGAATTTTTTTGTCATGGTGAAATACCCAACTCTAATCCAAGCACACAAAATCCCTTCATGCATCAACAACATGAAGTCACCAAGCTCCATACTAATCCAACACTCCAAGGAAGAATGTCTTTCAAACATCCAAACAAGGTATAACAGCAAACGGTAAACCACCTCCAATGTCCAAGTCCATCAATGTAAAATAAATGTTATTATTATTTCAAGAATATTCATATTTTATCCAACATGATGACCCACTATGTGCACTATTGGTAGGGAATCTTTTGGATTTTTCTTCTTCAACGTGTTGATCCACTATGTGCATTGGTCAAAAACTCCATTTAGTCAAGGAAATACTCTAAAGTTCTTTCCAAGTTTCATTTTTCTTTCCTGTCATCAAGAAAATTGGGGCAACTAACTAGGATTCCATTAAATCTCATCCATCCAGTTGTTTCCTAAACAAGTGCCTATTTCTTAAAGAAAGTAGGAAACCATTATGAAACATGACTATAGAAACATACTTTCAGTATCTATAATCTGCCAATGTTATTGAAAACACTGTTAGATTTGTTTTGTAAAAGAGCACCTAGTCCCAAACAATAGAAAATGTTCGTGGAGAATGGCTTGTTTCACTATCGTTGAGCTTGACTATAAACACTGACAGGTTTTTGAGCCAATAAATTCCCTGGAGAAAAATGATGATGGTTTCTCTCTAAAACATATGGAGATAAAGATACAAGATTCGAGTGGAGGACTTAAGTAGTTTCATGACTACCGCTCGACTTTTAACTGTTTGGTTTTTTGGTCTGCTTTATTTTTTGTATTTCAGATATAGTTTTGGAATTTTTGGATTTCAAATTTTAGTTATAATAGAAGACGTTTGGGTTGGTTCACATCATTGGTATTAGAGCCTCAATTAATAGAAGATTCATATCATATTTTTTGCTACAGTTCAGATTAGTTACTTATGTTCACCAATATGTTTATCTTTCAAGGAATCCTTGTAAACAAGATAGAGAAAATCACAACTCAGATATATTGTCACCAACATACACATCAACTCAGATATATTGTTGCCGAGGGAGAGAGAGTAGCACTTCTCTTACATCCCAAACCCAAGCTTGAAAGGAATATTCACAAGTGCATGATCGACTATATTAACAACTCACTCTTTCCTCTTTTTATATGAGAGGTAAAGGGGCTTTAGTGGACCTATTCCACTACAATAAAAATTGCAAGACACAAGTAGGTCCACCCATGTGAAGCACGCTACTCTACGTGACATGTGTCAGCATCAAAGGTGACAGTGATTAACAAGCAAGCCCTTCATGGCATGAGCACTGTTCCCCAAGGTCTGGCAATCCTCCAAAGGTCCTAAGCTCCAATGCATATCCAAGGTCATGTTTCTCCTTAAGGACAATTCATATCCAAGGTAATGTGTCACCTTAAGGACTCCCACACCTACATATCCACTCCCTCAACCCAAGAGTTCACATGTCAAGGGATTTTTTTTTCTCATGTTGATTTTGGTATGTTTTTTTCATGGTGAAATACCCAACTCTACTCCAAGCACACAAACTCCCTTCATGCATCAAAAAAATGAAGTCACTACGCTCCATACTAATCCAACACTTTAACGAAGAATGTCTTTCAAACATCCAAACAAGGTCTAGTAGCAAACGGTAAACCACCTCCAATGTCTAAGTCCATCAACGTAAAATTCATGCTATTATTATTTCAAGAATATTTATATTTTATCCAACATGATGACCCACTATATGCACTATTTGTAGGGAATCTTCTGGATTTTTCTGGTTCAACATGTTGATCCACTATTTGCATTGGTCAACAACTCCATTTATTCAAGGAAATCTTCTAAAGTTCTTTCCAAGTGTCATTTATCTTTCCTGTCATCAAGAAAATTGGAGCAACTATAAATAATTCCATTGAATGTCATCCATCCAGTTTTTTCCAAAACAAGTGCCTATTGCTTAAAGAAAGTAGGAAACCATCATGAAACATGACTACAGCCACATAGTTTCAGTAGCTATAATCTGACAATGTTTTTGAAAACACTGTTAGATTTGTTTCGTAAAAGAGCACCTAGTCCCAAACAACAGCAAATTTTCGTGGAGAATGGCTTGTTTCAGTATCATTGAGCTTGACTCTATAGTGTAAACACTGACAGGTTTTTGAGCCAATAAAATCCCTGGAGGAAAATTGTGATGATTTCTCCCTAAAACATATGCAGATATAGATACAAGATTCAAGTGGATGACTTAAGTAGTTTCATGACTACCGCTCGACTTGTAACTGTTTGGTTCTTTGGTCTGCTTTATTTTTTATATTTCAGATCTAGTTCCAGAATTTTTGGATTTCAAATTTCAGTTATAATAGTAGAATTCTGGGTTGGCTCACATCATTGGTATTAGAACCTCAATTAATAGCAGATTCATATCAAATTTTTTGCTAGAGTTCAGATTAGTTACTTATGTTCACCAGTCAATTTATCTTTCAAGGAAACCTTGTAAGGAAGATAGAGCAAAGAAAAACTGAGATATATTGTCACCAACATACACATCAACTCAAATATATTGTCACTGGAGAGATAAAGTAGCACTTCTCTTACATCCCTAACCCAAGCTTGAAAGGAATATGCACAAGTGCATGATCGACTATAATAACAACTCACTCCTTCCTCTTTTCATATGAGAGGTAAAGGGGATTTATTGGAACTAGTCAACTACAAGCAAACTTGCAAGAAAAAGGTAGTTCCACCCATGTGAAGCACTTTACTCTACGTGACATGTGTCAGTATCAAAGGTGACAGTGATTAACAAGCAAGCCCTTCATGGCATCAGCACTACTCCCCAAGGTCCAACAATCCTCCAAAGGTCTTAAGCTCTAATGCGTCTCCTAGGTCATGTGTCTCCTTAAGGAAAATGCATATCCAAGGTAATGTTTCACCTTAAGGACTCCCACACCTACATATCCACTCCCTCAACCCAAGGGTTCACATGTCAAGGGATTGTGTGTGCTCATGTTGATTTTGGGATTTGTTTGTCATGGTGAAATACCCAGCTCTAATCCAAGCACACAAACGCCCTTCATGCATCAACAACATGAAGTCACCAAGCTCGATACTAATCTGACACTTCAAGGAAGAATGTCTTTCAAACATCCAAACAAGGTCTAGCAGTAGATGGTAAACCACCTCCAATGTCCATGTCCATCAATGTAAAATTCATGCTATTATTATTTCAAGAATATTTATATTTTATCCAACATGATAACCCACTATTTGCACTATTTTTAGGGAATCTTCTGGATTTTTCTGCTTCAATGTGTTGATCCACTATGTGCATTGGTCAACAACTCAATTTAATCAAGGAACTCTTCTAAATTTCTTTCCAAGTTTCATTTCTCTTTCCTGTCATCAAGCAAATTGGAGCAACTAGAAAGAATTCCATTAAATGTCGTCCATCTAGTTGTTTCCTAAACAAGTGCCTATTGCTTAAAGAAAGTAGGAAACCATCATGAAACATGAATATAGACACATACTTTCCGCAGCTATAATTTGATAATGTTATTGAAAACATTGTTAGATTTTTTTCATAAAAGAGCACCTAGTCCCAAACAACAAAAAATGTTCATGGAGAATGGCTTGTTTCACTATCATTAAGATTTATTGTAAACACTTACATGTTTTTGAGCCAATAAAGTCCCTAGAGAAAAACGGTGATGGTTTCTCTCTAAAACATATGCTGATAAAGATACAAGATTCGAGTGGAGGAATTTAGTAGTTTCATGACTACCGCTCGACTTTTAACTGTTTGGTTTTTTGGTCTGCTTTATTTTTTATATTTTAGATCTACTTTTGGAATTTTTGGATTTCAAATTTCAATTATAATAGCATAATTCTGGGTCGGCTCACATCATTGGTATTAGAACCTCAATTAATATTAGATTCATATCAGATTTTCTGCTACAATTCAAATTAGTTACTTATGTTCACCAATCTATTTATCTTTCAAGGAATCCTTGTAAGGAAGATAGAGAAAGTCACAACCTAGATATATTGTCACCAACATACACATCAACTCAGATATATTTTCACTGAGAGAGAGAGAGTAGCACTTCTCTTACATCCATAACCCAAGCTTGAAAGGAATATTCACAAGTCCATGATCGACTATAATAACAATTCACTCCTTCCTCTTTTTATATGAGAGGTAAAGGGGCTATAGTGGACCTAGTCCACTACAAGAAAACTTGTAGGGCACAAGTAGGTCCACCCATGTGAAGCACTCTACTCTACGTGACATGTGTCAGCATCAAAGGTGACAGTGGTTAACAAGTAAGCCCTCCATGGCATGAGCACTGCTCCCCAAGGTCCAACAATCCTCCAAAGGTCCTAAGCTCCAATGCATCTCCAAGGTCATGTGTCTACTCATTACTATTGTGCTTTCTATCTATTATTTTCAGTGCCAAAATGTCCACTTTCATTAAAAAATGCATGCCATGTACATAAATAGAAAACCTGATGGATGATAAGGAAATGGGGCTATCCTGTATGCCATGGAACATGATATTCCATACTTGGAATGCACCCCAAGGTGTCAAAATTGCATTCCAAGTGGAAAATTTGCATTTAAAATTTATGTTACAACTTACAACCTGACCTGATTGCACATAGCCTCCTATAGATGTACTTATGGAAAAGTCATAAAATACAGTGCTACAGTACTTCTCCCTATGCATCTTCCAACACTTCCAAAATTCTAATGTACAAATTCAAGTGAGAGTACTAAGTCTACCAAAACAGTTTCACTGAATTACCTGTCTCTTGATAAGTGCAATTAGTCTTTAATAGCATGCATGTCCAGGGCTCACTAAAGATCAAACTTGTGATTTTCAAATTTCTGTGTGGTTATTAGAACATTATTGATATTTCTACATCATTATAGTTTCACTTCCAATCCAGGAAGCCACTACTGTGCAAAAATATTGTGAAACTGCCAAATTTCACAACATGACAAATCAGGCTATGGTGCCTTCAGAATTTTATATGCTAGAACATAGAGCACATCTAGTGAAATATAGAGGTTTATAGCTGGAAAATATTATGGTCTACAACCCTACACAATCAAATTCCCAAGAAAAATCCCCAAGTGATAGTTATTAAACATCAACCATGCAATTTGTTTGGTTTCTAGAAACACACGCAACCTTCAAATAAATTGCATACCCTGTTCTCATTATAAATCACAATGCAAATTCTTGAAGTCTATGGTCTATTCAAGCAACTAAACGCAAAAAAAAGAGAGGAAGCTTTACATATAATGAAAGGTCTTTGCAACCATGTCATTACCTCAACAACAAAGCGATCCTAGATCTTGTCACTATGAGCTTCCATGACTCCCTTTAAAATCATAAACCCCAAGCCTCAAATGATGTCATCCATTTCAAGGGAGAGCCCCCGCTCCTCACAAAGAATCTACAAAATTGGTGAAAACCAACAGAAGATAACATGAAAACTTTAAACCATGTCTCAAAATAGCAAAATTGAATTATTGAGCGCATATAAAAACCCTGTTAATATAACAATTTAACTGGCCTCTATAACTGATTCTTGGGGCTGACTCATATTCTCCACTATGATAGGGCACCCCATAGTTTGACGACCCAATTCCACTGACCAGCGTGCACCACTTTCCAGGTTACCTTTTGAAAGAAAGCCACCATCCTTATCAAGCACCTACATAGTTTCCAAGGAAATAAACAATTATACTTGAATGACAAGTTTACAATCATATTTTCTTTTTTTTAACTGTTGGAAGAAGCAATTTTTCAGTTGGAGAAAAAAAATCACTGCACATATGGAAAATACATAAATAAGCACAAGAATATCTGAATTACAATTGTAAATCCCTAGTATATCATAATGTCAATGTAATATTTTAAAGCACTAGTAAACACCAAGAATGGAGATGGAATACCAGTCAATATTATCTCAAGGACTAGGAAGAAAACACAAAATTATTAGCTTATACAGTCTCTTAAAGCTAGAACCTTTAGGAAATAAAACAAGAATATTAAGATTACAACACTGTTGGCAAAGAAACTGAGATGTGAGAATGACACTTACGTTTTTGTAAATGTTCATTCTGGCTTTTGTTGACCTGCATGGAGGAAAATGCGGAATGATTATCTTAATCATGCTTAAGCGAAGGAATCCTCCAATCTACCATCGAGTAATATGCTCAGATTATTTATGCTCCTTTTTTTCCCTCCCAGTAATTGCACTCATCTATCTCCATAATTTTTTTTCCAACCCATAGCTGAATAGTTCGTTTTGCAACCAACAGTCGCAAAAGAAGGCTAAAAAATGTCATGTGCCCAAGAAATTTGTATTTTCAGGGTTCTTTTAAATGAGTAATTTCTAGGGCTATAATCCAATAATAATATAGAAAATTCTCATTTCAATATTAAAAAATCTAAAAATTGCAGAAACTTCACACATATCAAATTTTTACGCGTTCAATTTTTTGTATGGACAAGATTAATGGTGCAATCCGAAAACAATAGTGACTATCGTAGGTAGGGACTAAAAATATATCTACTAAATGGGCCTAAAAATTTTTATAGATAAGAAACAAAGGAATCTCTCTTCATAACCAAATATCAATTTTGGAGTTCTGGAAACAAAAGGTTTAAAAACTTACAGAAAAATTCCAACAGAATTCTCTAACCCTATGAAATTTACCTTTGTCATGTTTATCATGAAGGAAATGGGGCTCTATGATGTACAACGCCAAACTTGTATTTAGTTCCAGAAAGAAAGATACCATATAATGGAACGAATTTTTTTAGTGTAATTAGTTATAAAAGTCTAGATCATAATTGTATACAGTGGCTTTCATATTTATTCGTTTGCAATGGCTTTCATATTTATTTGTTTGTTGTGTCATGATTTTGTTCTGACAATTAGGGTGCAAGAGACAAACAACGATTAATATAGCCATGTTAGGAAACAATTGGGAGGATTGTAGCATTTTTCTCACCTACTCTACTCGTGCACAACTACATTTCACTGAAATGGCTTAAGGGAAAATTGGGAGGATTGTAGCATTGTGCTCACCTACTCTGCTTGTGCACTAGTATGGGAAAATTTTCTATCAGAGTTGGGCACATCCCTGAAAAACAGCATAGGTTCATAGTTATTACTGAAATATTTCAAGCTTCCATTACTCCAAACAGAAGCAAGGGGAAATCTATTCCCATAATTGTAAAGGACGACATTAGAAGAATTCCCCCCTCATAAATGAGTGCACAAATCTATCTCTAAATTTTCTCTAGGTTCCTTCAAGAATTGATTGAAAAGAATGGAATTAATCCAGTTGAAGTTTGTGATATTAAATTTATCAATATAAAATATAAATATGTAAAAAAAATTGTGGATTTCCTTACAAATGAAGGCCCTCTGCACCATGAATTTTCCATAAATACGGTGCAAAATTGTTTTCATACATTCTCTCTCTTGGGTCCTCAGAATAAAAGAGATCCATTAACCTCAGAACAAATGAATGATCAATATATCTCTTGGCCTATTTTGCATCAGTCTCAGGAGATGCTACGAACCTGAGGAGGAAATCATGGACCAACTACAGATGTGAACATGCAGGCTTCAAGGCTGTCACCTCCTCTTCTTGATCAAGGCCCTCAATAAAACGCAGTGCTATTGTAAGTCTTTATTTTAGAGTCCTAAACAAATTCGCCGAAACCATCTTAGCAATCTCCTCCATTGTTGTTTCATTGAGCCTGCGACTACCTGAAATGATGAAATACAGAAGGTCCAACAGGTTTTGGTGTTTAATTTCCTTCTCTCTCATTTTTGTAGGGGTCAGTGAAATAAAAAATAGTAGAACATAGGATCAAATGCTTTATGAGAAAATTTTCTGTGTCAGAGCTGGTTACATCCCTTAAAAACGGAAAAGGTTCATAGTTTTTATCGAAAGATTTCGAGCTTCTATTACTCAAAATGGAAGCAAGGGGAGATTTATTCCCACAATTGTAAAGGACAGAATTCGAAGAATTCCCAACTCCTACATCACTACTGTTATTGTGGTTGTCATATGTAGACTGTTTTCCAGGAATTCTGCCCAGTATTTGCTTTGTCATAACTGTTATTCCTTTAGGCCAACAAATACCTGGATCTGAACAATGTTGGCATTCCCTTTCGCATTTATGTTTTCCAGTCAGTTTTTCCCATAATTTATCCATAAATATAAAAGAATTTTTAGAATGATAGAGGTTCCTGCAAGTCACGAAACATATGAATGGGACAGTCCAAATTTTCCAGCACGAATATTTTATAGATATCCGATGCTCTATTTTTCTCCTCTATATCAGACTACATATTATATTTCTCCATCATTTTTTGAACAGTTTGTCAGATATTTGACTTTTTATGTAAATATTTAGGTCACGAAAGTCAGCTATTGATTTTTATTTACTGCCAGATTGGACTTATTTTGAACAAATCGGTATATATATCAGTTCTCCTTCCAGGTTGTGCGGAAAAAACCGTTTTGATGTTTGGTCTCAAAGTGGTTTTTTTCACAGATAGATTACTTTGGAGGTTGTACTACTCATGGCTTTCACCATTGAAAAAGGGTTTTTTTTCTTGCAATAAACTAGCAATGGACCTAAAACGTCTAGATTCACTATTTATAACCTCGATTAATGTAAACAAGATGGAATTTTCATGCGAACAATTAGCTTACTCGTGATATAAGCGATCGCCAAATAGGAAACCCTGGCCACTGCAAAAGAGACCTTGATCCTCACTCTCTGTTTGTCTAGGGCCAAGTCCAGCAAAATTATCCTCACCCCACCAAGCAATAACATTAACCCCGATGAGATCCCTTCGATAATATATTTCCCGTTCACTCTTCCAGAGAGGAAGACCACTGGTTTTATGTTCCTGTGATAGGATCCTGTGTGCTGCCAAAGCCCGGTGGCTCGATGATGACATCGTAGATGAATATGGAGACCACCAAGAAATAGGTGTCCAAGACAAGGGAGAATACAGTCATAGCTGAGTGCAGCGAAAATGAGGGCACCTTCAGGTGCATGTGGGGTACTCTGAGAGAACTGTAACCAAGATTCGGGATGAGAAGCAAGGGATCCATCGAAGCTGACAATGATAAGTCTTCGGTTGATGATTTCAAGCTCTGCTGATGAACATTCACAGATGACCAACTGAAGAAGTTTCACTTTACCATTTATTGCCCCGACCCCCTTAATAAAGAAGAATTGTGGGACTTTACCGGAAGTTTCTGTGTAAAGAGCTAGCTTCAATGTGTGGTGACGGAGAGAGATCTTATGTGGGACAGTACAACATATTAGCATTAGTAATTTTAGGAATATTATTGAGTTTACCCATCAACAACCCTCACGAATCTATCTTTCCCCTCCCTTTATTTTCCAGGTTACCCGATTCGACTGACTGACATCTAAATAGGGAAGCTTGTGCCAAAGTTGGCTCAACCTTGGATGAGTAGCCAGTGTTTTTGGGTGCATTATAGTGAAAAAACACTAAGTAGTTGCCACACCAATCCCTTGCAAGTAGAGGAACATCTGTCGAAATTTTTCCAGGGATGGGATTTTTCTCAGGGATGGACTTCAAATGGCTGAATTGAGATGAAGATTTAAGCTTTTGCCTGAGCAATTTGTCTTTTCCCTCGGTCACTTGGGTTTTTGATGTGAGCCAAAGGTCTTAGTTACCATAGCCTTTTAGGTTGGGTTAGCCCGACATGATGTTGGCTAGATATTGAATCCATAAAACATATAGACAAAATTCATCATTCCAATAATGTAAAACTGAATTTAATTACATTCTGATTAAAAATTATGGAAGAAAATGCATTTCATTATGGGAAATAAATATATCCTATAAAAATTGAAAAATTTCTATCTTGATAGAAGTATGAGATACTTTCCATTCACTTAGTAGGTTTTATGTTATTTTTTTATTTAATTTGGAGACTCTCAAAACTAATGTTTTGGTGAAAATTTTATTGGAATTTTGTTCATATTATCACTTTCCACTAGAATTTTGGAGAAATCAATTGCTACTATGACTTTCACTTAATTTTAGATAAACTAATATCATTCTATTTACACTAATATTAGTGAGAATTGTTCATTTAAAATAAATGTTTTTGTGTACCTAAATTAGCATCCAAGGGTTTAGTTTCCATGGTAGTATTTCAAGCTTACATACATGTTAGCTAACTCTAATAATATTATCTTGTAACAAGTTTATAAATTGATTCAATTGCTCTCATTTTTATGCTAAAAACTCAATCACCTAAATATTAGTGGTGAGATTGAAAATGGGGTTGCTCTATAATGTTCATGAAACATGAGCCTAGTATATATTCCACGTGGCTTTATTTTAACATTATCTTGATGGTTATTTGAACAAACTAATTTGTCAAAAAAAAAAATCCAACGTCTCTCTGTGGTGAACCCTATGAAAGTTGATGGTAAGGCCATAGAGAGTCTTTTTTGTATAATCAATAATGATGGGGGGTATACTTGTAAGTAGAATATTAATATACCTGAGAGTTTAGAACTCATGGTGCTCCCACTGTAGATGAGTTAGAACCCTAAAACATGTGTTCTAGTTTTTTCCCTAGCCAAATCTAGATGGCCCTGGGAAACATCTTTGTGTTTCTAGTGACCCTTCTTGGTATTATATGGAATGCAATATTGTTAGGAAAACACCTTCCATAGGCCATAGAGTTTCATTCTTCTTTGATTGTTGTTCATGTTGAAGTGTTTTTCTTTTTGTGAAAGAAATGCAATGAAATATTATTTTATGTTAAAGAGCCTTCATAAAATTTCTCGTGGTATGATAGCACACTAATTTGAATGAACCTACCCTTGTAGATTATAATGCAAGTGCAAAGGATTTAGATAAAAGAGAGGTATTTATAGCAGCTACTAGAATTATAGGGTGTTGTCCCTTGCAACATGAGTAAGGAGCACCTTCGCCCTTTCACCACCTATTCAAACTATTCTTAATGTGATGATAATAGGTCGTGTCACATGGTCAATGGGAATATCTGTTAAAGGAAGGGACGCAAACACAACTAGCCTCCTTCTTTAGTGAATAACAACAAATTCTTGAGTATTGTGTCGAACATTTTTTAGGCATTGAAGACTCCTAAGACATGATCCTTTGGTTACTATTGGATTATATTCAAAGGGGTAAGGCACATAATTTAGTTGGCATGTTAGTGTAATACATAAATCCAATAGCTAGGTTACATGATGTGCCAACGTATGCTAGGAAGTGTTAGTGAGAAAAAAGGGAGAACTAGGGCATATTAATGCATGGAAAAGAATGAATAACAGTTTGTGACAGGAAGTGTCAGTGAGTTCCAAGTGTGTTAAGGAGGGAGTGAAAAGGTATGTTAGGTGGTGCTAAGGCGTGCTAGAGTCCAGGGAAACATGCCAAGATGTATCAAGTGTCATGGTGTTATGTCAATGCATGCCAAGGAGTGTTTGGGAGTGTTAGGGAAACACAAGGGAGCACTAGTTTCAAATGCATGGAAATGAATGAATAAGAATGTGTGTCAGGGAGTGTTAGTGAGTTCTAGGTGTGCTAAGGAGGGAGTGACAAGGTATGATAGGTAGTTAAAAGGAATTCTAGAGTTCCAGGGCAGCATGCTAAGATGTGCCAAGTGCTAGGGTGTGTCAATGCATGCCAGGGAGTGTTAGTGAGTTCCATGGAAACACAAGGGAGAAATATTTCAAAATGTGTGGAAATGAACGAATAAGAGTGTGTGATTGGGAATGTGAGTTGTAGGTGTGCTAAGTAAGGAGTGAAAATGTTATATGTTAGCTAGTGCTAAGGCATGCTCGAGTGCCAGGGTATGTCAGGGAGTGGTAGTGTGTGTTAGGGAGTGCCAAAGCATGCCAACAAATGCAGGGGATACTAACAAGTGCCACATAGTGCCAAGAAATTTTAAGATTTTCCATGTGATATGGCATGTAAAGATGTAAATTGTGCTTCTAAGTTTTTTTACTACCACGTTTGAAAGTGAACCTTGTATTGGTAACTTGTTAAGTGGCATGAGTTGAGATTGGACATGAGTAGCATAGGATGAGTTATAGGTAGTTCTTAAGTGAACAAGGCATATGTTGAATTTTCAAAACACATGAGAATTTTGGTTTGGTCTTAGAATCTTCGATGCAAACACACTTAAGTGCCACAACATATCTACTTTAATGCACAACGAAATATACACACATCAGGGAATCAACTAGTGCACATGAAAATTTTTAACTTTTTCAAAACTTCTTCATTATATTACAAACTATAATACAATAGGCTAGAGCACCTGTACCAGGGATCATGACCCTTTACTAACACATTGATACAAGGAATACAACTAGGGCTTGGTGTTAGTCCTTTGAAAAAAATTCTATGAACAAGACAACACTTGACCTACTTATTGATGGTGGCCACACACAACCCTTTCAGTCTAGGTGTCTTGAATGCATATGGAAGGTCCTCTTGCCTCCCATTCTGAAACTCCTTAATCTGCCTCTATCAATGAGCTCAACTCCTTTATATTACTGGACTCAGCTAAAAAAACTCTATCGTCTAGCTACCTCCTTTTTCCTTCAAGGTCAACAACACTTCGGGTCTTTGATCAGTTGTTCACAACTCCGCTTGTGAACATATCTTTGGTTTTCCCACTTTTTCCATAATACTGCTCCATGATGACAAGTATAGGGTTATTGAGTTTTCCCTTCTTCTCACTGAATCAATCCTATACATTACATCGAACTAGGTATAGTTGGTTGGGCCACTTGACTACTACTTTAGTCCTTCAAATTTTTCACATCGTTATATGCAATACACCTGCTCTTCTACCAATCTTGTTTTCCTTCACAAGTATGGAACGGATGGCTCTTCTTTGATAGTCACCTAACAACCCTCCAACTGTACTTATACTTCCATCAATTTTCCCAACCACAATAAATTATTTTATTGACCTAGGGCCGACGACACTGCCCTCATCTAGGGCTCTTCAAATTTTCACCCTAAAAATGATCTGATTCCTCCCAAAATCATTATTCTTGTGTACCAATTTCTTTGTTGTCTAGTCTATGAATAGATCTGAACTACTCCTCTTATATTCCTTCTAACAATTTTTAGATGACTGAACTTGGGTCACAAATAATCCACTAATTATCCATTGAATAATTTTTACAGGTTGCTTCATATCTTTGTCAAAAAATCTATGGACAGTCCACTGAAATAAACTCGTCTTCATGTCAATCCATGCTTCATATGCCACATTTCTTCTTCTCAGGTTCCACCCTCCTTTGGATCTGTTATCTCCACAAATAGTTCTGCAAACCATATTCCAGATCTGTGGTTTATATTGCAAAGATAAACCTCACTCTAAGGGTCACAACCCCTCTTCTTCTACGTAGATTTGTCATAGTCTTAAGGGCATACCTTGTGGACTAAACATACTAGGAAACCACCATAACTAGGGAATTATACTTTTTTTCTAATTTGTTTAGAACAAACCCTATCCACCCAGAGAAAAAACAACAAATCTTTCTTCCTTAACAGACTAGGCCTAGCTCATATGGATTCGTAGATTCTGGGAATTTATTTGACTGAATCTTGACATGAACTTAAGATCTTTAGGACCCTCAAATTAGGGTTACCTCAATCAATATTATGCTTACAACTATTTCTGTTCTAGCCCTAAATTCCAGTGCATGCCCTCCTTCATTTGTGTTGGTATTTATCACAGACCTCACAACCTACTAACCACCACAAGACAAGGTCTCAACCCTCTCTGCTATTTTAGAATTTTATGTGGCCTTCACATAAAGAGACCATTGAAATCACATGCCCATATTATCATGAGAAACCTCTCTTAAGGGGTAAGGCACATAATTGTTGCTTATTTCTTGTTGATTTAATAAAAATGATTTATAAAATGATAATAATGATGTTTAAAATGAGCCTTATGATGGTCTACTTATACACATTGATTGTTCATGAGGTGTAGGCATATGTTTATAACATCACTGCCCTTGAAAGCTTTGTCTTGAAAGCACATTAATTAGAATTTTCTTTAGTTAAGCACATTTTTGTGGTGGAATGAAGTTTATCAGATATCTATTTATACTTTGTAGAGGTTTGACTTTGTTTGTCCTTTGAGTGTTGGTGAGGTTTCTTTGTATTTTTTCATCATAGTCTAAAGTCTTTTGACCTGATTGTTTAAAATGAAAGCTTTATTCTTATTGGCAATATATTTGAAATACCTGAATGATCAAGAAACTATTATGGTTAATTAAATTACTAATTACGTATTACAGAAAGAGGATGATGCTGAGAGGGCTTGCTTGGGTGATTGTGGGAGCAACCCGGAGGTGGTCAGACAAAACTCTTCTAAGTTAAAAATCTGAAGAGAAAAAACTGTTGATGTATATGTCATTGCTCAACCTAGGCTGTATGGAAAATCTTGGCAGAGAGTGTTTACCTTTCCATGTCTTTCCAAAAGTAGGTTGTCTAGTCACAGAATAAGATCACTACATGTAGGTGATGGTTTTGTAGTAAGTTCTCAGCCTTATCTTCAGAATGGCTAACGGAGAGGATCAGGTTTGAATACAGGATATAATTTGATGGATTTGGAGATTTAGATTTAAAGAAAAAATTGTGGTGATGTTTGGATGGGTGCTAATTTGTAGTTTTTTCCATTTTTATAATTTTCTTGTTGTGCTTTCTACCATGATACCTAGTTACTTTCTCGTTGCCCTAGTATTTTAACTTTTTCGATGTCTATCTCTCAATTGTTTCTTGCCCCTTTTGAAATGTCATCATTATTTGGTAGGTGTTTTCTTCAATATAGTGTGAAAATTTTTCCATCACACAACTTCTGTGGGGTTTGTCTACGCAAAGAGTTTGTAAGGCCCATTCATCAAGGTATTTGATGAAATGAAATGATTATTGATTATCAGCAACTAATGGTACCTACAGAGATTTACTCTAACAATTTTACAATTTTCCTTTACCAACAATTATACAAAATTTTAACCTCATGAACTAGTCTCCTTTGTTCTCTTAGCTGATGCTATAAGCACTTATTGCTGTTGTCAAAGATTTTACTCTCTAGTCCCATTGAGCTATTTCAGCTATCTGTGGACATTGATCTATTTCAATTTCATTTCTTCAATTTTTTTTATTGTTATGTGTTACCTTTGGCCAATGCCTTCTTTCTTACCGATGCTTTTTCTGCTTAAGCATTCTAGCCAGCCAGAGCAGCAGGGGCAGCAGAAGCCACGTAGTCCATCCAGAGCCTACCAGGGGCAGCGCAGAGGTAGTAGGAGCCATGCAGGGCTGACGCCGACCCAGTCAGGACAGCGCAGGGGCAGTGTAAGCCCTTCAAGTATGAGGTAGGCCCTTACTGAGCAGCACAGAGGCCGACGCAAGCTAGTCAGGCTGACGTAGAGGGATTTAGAGCAACGTATTACTGTCGTTTTTATTTCTCTGTTGGGTGAACCATTTTTGGTGCCCAAAATTGTTGTACTTAGAAACTGCATAATAATGAAAACCCTCCAGAGCTAGCTGCACTGGTTTTCCCACATTGGGTTTTTTCCGGGGATAGTTGTCCAGAAAATCTGTGTGTCACTTTGTCTATGAGCATGTTATTCAATATTTGATCTATACGTGTAGGTTGCTAGTTTTATTTACTATTTACTTCTCTAATTTATCGAATATTTTAGAAATTAACTTGTAACTTAACTCAAGTAGGAGAAGTAAATCAAGATACTGCAGTAGGGTTTCTTAGATTAATAAATTTCACATTCCCTAGGTCTAGCCCCATTAGGTCACCTAGGGCAAAAATTTCCTAGGAAACTAGCTAGAGGAAAACTTCTATCTCCTAGAGGCAGTTGCATTGCTGGGTGCTGTCACTCTCCTCAGAACTTGCGCCAATTCCAATGGTGGAAACTCTGGATACCTCAAGCCCTTGCTCTAGGATAAATTTTTGCTTAGGTGTTCCCAAGGATAGAACCTAGTAGGATCAATTTGACATATCGAAGTAAAAACTCTTTTCTGATCCTTTCCCATCACCTTGTCCAGGATAGGAACATCATTGGTTGCTAAATTCCATCCTCGAACTTGGGCTGGGTTCACTTGGCCCTGTATTGTCCCATTTGGTGTCAAAGGCCTTTCATCAAGGACGATTTCGGAATCCAAGTTCCCAAAGGCTTTTAGGGATTTAGAACTTCCTTCATAAGTCATATTCTTCTCCCTCAACCCTTCAATCCCCTTGCTTAAAAGGAAAGTGAGTCCCACTCTTTATTTTATCTTAGGGAAAGGGTTTCGAGGGTTACTTCCCACCTATTCATTGAGCTATACTCTACAAGTGACTTCCTAAACTACCGGGACTTCACCCATCGGTGAAAGTCCGTGAAGGGCAAGGAGCCTTAACTGTGGTGAAAATGGGATACGCCTACATCATTTCCCTTATCCTAGCAGTTGCCCTCTTAGGAACCCTTTTTAGGTCCACTACTAGTTTGAGTGGTAACAAGTTGTTCACAATTCCATTTGTGAACAACTCTTTGGTATGCTCACTTTTTCCATACTACAGCTCTAAGATGAGAAGTCCAGGGCTATGGAGGTTTCCCTTCTTCTCACTGAATCAATCCTCTACAATATAGTGAACTAGGGCTAGTTGGTTGGCCCTCTTGATTGCTACTTTAGTCCTTCAAAGTCTACACATCCTTAGGCCATATACACCTGCCCTTCTACCAAATTTGTTGTCCTTCACCAGAACAAGGGTTAGGGCTCTTCTTTGATAGTAACCTAATAACCCTCCAACTGTACTTGGACTACCATCAATCTTCCCAACCATAGTCAATTATTTTTACTGATATAGGGCCCAAAATATTGTCTTCATATAGGGCTCCTCAAATCCACCACCTAACAATGGTTTGAGTTCTCTCAAGATCATTGTTCTTGTGTATCGAAAATTTGATCTTTTTTGTCCAATCTATGAACAAATATGAACTACTCCTCTTATCATACTTCTAACAATCTGTAGATGACTAAAATAGGGTAAAAAATCAGCCACTAACAGTCCATTTACTAATTTTTTATAGGTTTCTCCAGATCTTTGTCTAAAAATCTATGGAAAGTCCACCAAAATCAACTCCTCTGCATGTCAATCCATTTTTCGTATGGCACATTTCTTCTGCATGTTCAATCTTCCACTCAGGTTCCACCCTCCTTTGGATCTGTTTTCTCCACACATACTGAATTTGAAAACCATCTTCCAGATCTGTGGTCTTTATTGTAAAAATAAACCTCGGTCTAAGGTTCACAACCCATCTTCTTCTACGCAAAATTGTCACGGTCTTAAGGGCATACCATATGAACTAAAAATGCTAGGAAACTGTCCTAACTAGGGCATTATACTTATGTACTTCTAATTGCTGTAGAAAAAACCCTATCCACACATAGAAAAACATGAATCTTGCCTCCATAAGAGACTCGAACTAACTCATATGGATCCATAGATTCTGGGCATTTCTTTGACTGAATCTTGACATGAACTTCAGATCTCAATGTTGACCCTCAAACTAGGGTTAACTCAGTTAGTATTACGCCCGTGTCAACTTCTGTTATGGCTCTAAATTACAGTGCAATCCCTCCTCCATTTAAGTTGGTTTTTATCACAGACCTTGCAACCTACTAACCCCCACAAGGCAAGATGGTATCAACCCTCTCTTCTATTTCATGTAGAAAATCTAAGCAATGGGATTCAATATGATCTTGTAATGTACTAAAACAAGGCACTGAATCCTTCCTACAATTTGTGGAAACAAAACACGATCGCACAATCACATATAAGTAAGAAAAACAAGTTGTTAATCACACAACACAATATGTATCTAGGAAAGCAATTGCTCAAAACCCTCTATCTCTATTTTTTATTAAGTTAAGGAATCATGAAACAATACAGTGCTTAATCTCTCTTGATATTCTCCAGCACTCTACCAATTGTCTCCTGTTGATCTAGGCAAAATCAGTCTAGTACTTAGCCAATTCTCAGCCATCGTTCAGCCTGCCTTGCTCATGCAATTCCTATGGAATTATCTCCATATTAATTAGGAAAATCAATCTTCCTTGATTGTGCAATCCATCATGGCATCCCAATGACTTTATAATTGCACATGGGAAATTTTCTATAAATACAACTAATAGTTATGTTCCTTTGAACTATGTTACAATAAGGATCAAGGGTCTTTTTATTATTTAAAATAAGATAAAACCCTAAAAAACCAAAACCCTAACTCAAGGAGATGTAACACCAATATTTTATGGGCCCCATTAGGGTTAGTTGGGTAGCTAACTTCCTAGGGTCATAACTTGGTGATATGATCTTCGTTTGACGCACATGATACCTTGTTAGAATGATCTTTCCAAGGACTACAACTGTTAATGTGATTTCAATGAAATTGCCAAACATTTCATGCCCAAAAAAGGTTTTTTGGGGACTCAGAATGGCTCCGCAAGTTCAGGACCTGAAAAACTGCAAAAATAGTAAATTGAGCTATAATTAAGGAAACTGAAAAAATGAAAGAGACAATGGTGAGGGCCCAAGTGGAATAGGCGGGTAGCCACTAGTATCCACCTCGATCACCTTAAATAGACTTTCTTGAGTTAACTCAATCATCATGACTTAGTTGAATAACACAAGTTGTTATGAGACGAAATTAAAATTTATTGTCCAATTTATTTAAGGGAAAAATAAATTAGAGGCCTCACATTCCTCACTCCTGGTACATCAAAATTCCTCAGCAGTGTAGGTGCATTTTTTTTTGTCCTTTCTAGTTGCCAGTTTCACTGTTTCTTGTTGCAAATTTCAACGCTCCCTCTCAATAAGAAAGGATTTCAATCTATCCCCATTTGGTACCTTTGGAATGTTCTGTGTGCTACACTTCTCTAGTATTGTTTGCACCTGCAAACCTTGAAATTGTATAGCCTCTGAACAAATTAATCAATATAATGCATCTGTCATTAGATTCTTCTGACTAGTGCTAGTTACTGCACCTGTCTAGTACTGGATTCTCTGTGCTGCTACTGACATCTACATTCATGCCCTTTGAACTGTTGCTAACTCTGATTTGTGCTCCATTATTTTACATTTGTCACTCTGATTTTTGTCTTGCTGACATCTGACTACATCAATCTAACTGATCCTTCGTACTACTGCTATACTATGGGCTCCTCATAGCCAGGTTCGATCCATGAGACACACCATCTCAATGGACCTTGCCCAAATTTCTTATCTTGGAATTATATATACACATCACCCCACCTTACACCTCGAGGCATGGCTGCTCCCTCTTCCCATTTGGCTTCAAATTTCCCCCTCATGGAGGTCTTTGCTTGAGTGGATGCTTCCACTTGGTCTCCTCTCTGCTTCTCCAATTGTGGAAACTACTCCACAACCTTCTGAGACTACTTCTCATGAGGATGCAGGTTGAGAGGTAATTTATGCTCCCTCTAAACCACCAAGTCTCTAACTTATGCCTCTCTCCTCAAAGTTTTGCATGCATTTGGTACCTCAAGTGCATATAGGTTCTTGACTTGTGCATAGTGTAATTGTCTCGACGTTACAAAAAGTTTCTAAAAAAGAGTTGATTTTAAATCGATGATATCTCCATCATCCGAGCTTTGAATCAACCGATTTTTTTTTTCCATTTGGGTATATTTTCGCAAGGAATCCAAATATTCTTTTTTTCTGAAAATTTTAAATCAAAATCTTTAGATATTCTCTACAAACTCACTGCCCAAAAAAATTCCTGCTCTGATACCATGTAGAAAATTTAAACAACGAGATTCATTCTGATCTTGTAATCTACTAAAACAAGATACTGAATCCTTCCTACAATTTATGGAAAAAAAACATGATCACACAATCACATATAAGTAAGAGAAATAAATTATCAATCGCATAGCAACATGATGTATTTGGGGAGAGAAATTGCTCAAAACCCATATATCTCTATTGTGTATTAAGTCAAGGAATCATGAAACAATACAATAATTAATCTCTCATGAGATTCTCCAGCACTTTGTCAATTGTCTCCCGTTGATCTAGGAAAAATCCGTCTAGTACTTAGCCAATTCTCATCCTTAATTCAACTTGCTTTGCTCATGCAATTCCTAGGGAATTAACTCCTTATTAATTAGGAAAATCAGTCTTCCTTTATTGCGCGATCCATCATGGCATCCCAATGACTTTGTAATTGCACATGGGAAATTTTCTTTAAATGCAACTGATAGTTATGTTCCCTTTAACCTCTATCTCAACTCAATATTTCTCAAAACTAATATACATGAAACTATTAATAGTGAATTAATAGTTATCTGATTGATCACTCATTGTGAATTAAATCTAATTTAATTCACTCGGCCTCTCACTAGCTCATCACTCAGTTAGAACTAGTTAAAATAATTTTAACTCATTTAATTGATTTAATTACACTTTCACCCCACTAATGCATCAACTTCAACTGGACCCCAAAAATATTAGAATCTCTCTACATGCCTCATCTTAGACCCTCAACTCGAATTTCTTGAGCTAACTTGGACATCATGACTTAATTAACTGACACAAGTTTTTATGCGATGAAATTACAATATATTTTCCAATTTATTTAAGGGAAAAATAATTTAGACGCCCCACATTCCTCACTCCTGGTGCATCAAAATTCCTCACCAGTGTGGGTGCATTTTTTCTTGTCATCTCTGGTTTCCAATCTCACTGTTTCTTGTTGCAAATTTCAACATTTCAGAATTTGATGCGGCCTTCACACAAAGACACCATTGAAATCACATGCCCAGATTCTCATGAGAAACCTCTCTTAAGCTCAATCTGCCAGAAGAGAAGCAATAATATGCCATCCTACTTCCTATTGCAAACCGACCATTAAGGTATGAAACATTCTTCTGAACCCTCACATGATTATCTTGTTCTTGGAGGATGATGATGACCTCCCTTTAACAACCCTTACTCGGCCCTCGTACTCGACCTAATTTAGGACTACATCTCTCTTCACCCCCTTAATGTGCCAGATAGTGGGAATACATGTCAAACATGCTAAGATGTGCCAAGTCATAAGGCATGCCAAAATTTCCAAGGGTCTGTCAATGTGTGTCAGGGACTGTAAAGACAAAAAAATGGAGAAAAAATTTAAAATACAAGGAAATGAACACATAAGAGGTTTAATAAGTCATCAATTTATATTTTCCAAGAAAGGCATGCTAGGCACACCAACACTAGGCGGAAATAGGTTCCAAGTGCAAAGTCTTAGCGCATTCTAAGTGCCAAGTATTCCTTTTTTGCTTCTCATCTACTTTCAAACATTTGATCATGACAAATAAATTTAATATTAAACCATGCCAAATCATACCAAGGCATCCCAACGTATTTCATACATGCTAAAACTTTCCAAGCGCCAACACGTGCCAAGCACCAATATGTGTCAGGGACTAATTTTATGCGTGTTATGAAGTGGAAGGGAATGTTGAAGAGAGCTAAGGTGTGCTAGAGAGTGATAATGCATGTTGATGAGTGTTAAAGAGTACTAGGAAAAAACATTAAGGGAGCACTAGGAAAAAATTTATGGAAGTTAATGAATATGAGGAACGTGTACTGCCAGAGACTAGTGTTAATGAGTGTTAGTTTTCATGCCAAGGAGGAAGTGACAAGGTATACTAAGAATTGTGTTGACGGGAAAATATGTCTAGCCAACAGTAGGGGATCTCCCTGGTATAAAGTCCCAATTAGACCTTGAACCATTTGGAATAGGGATCCCATCCGAGGTGTGGGTTCGGCTACCACTTAAGTCACCTTTCTTTTGGTCTCAAAAGAACTCGATTGAACCTGCAGACACGCACTTATTCAAATGATACAAGATACATGATTGATGCATTATATATGTATATAAAACTATGTGTAGCGTGACAAATAATGAAGCATAGACGCCGAAGGAGGTGTTGTTAACAACACAACATTGGGGTTATGCTTGTAGGCTATTCTAACCACAGAAGAAAAAATTCTTTACGGCAAGATGCCCTTTTAAAATTCATGAAAGATAAAACAAATGCTAATAAGCAAAGTCATTAACATCCATTAAGAAAGAAAAATGAACTAAACATCATTAACACAAGTACATATAGCCATAATGCGTAAATGATGCCACTAAAAGTGCAGCTTCGTTAACCAGAAGATCTTCGGAGCTGTATAAGAAATACTCATAGTGTTCGCACAACAAAAAACATCAGATCCAAAAGGATTTTAAACAAGTTTTCATATTCATATGCACAAGAGTGTTATCTTTCACTACAATGTTGTATAACTCTTGAGTCCCAAAAAAAATATCCCTTTACATTTTCCCCGGAGGCAGTTTTATAGATCAAAACTTGCCCTTTGGGCTTCCTGACTCTTCACCTACCTGACTATTGAGTTTCCTTGCAACCCGGAAGGGAACTGTGACCTGCAACCTAGCTGGGCAGTGTGACCTGCGACCTGGCTGGGCGACGCGACCTGCGACCTGTTAGGCGGCGCGACCTGCGGCCTGTTGGGTGGCGTGACCTGCAACCTGTTTCCAAATGCTACTAGCCATCTACTGCCACCAGGTTATGAAAATGTGCACACAATTGTCAGGTCAGGGGCATCAATCTGTTGTCCTTTGAGGAAGCCTTGCCAAGTCTGATACTCTGTTGCTATGGGAGAAACCAGAGGGACCTCTTCTTTCAACCGATGCATGCACTCCAAGGCATTTGGGACTAGAGTTTCCTTCTTCTGTGAGATCAGGTTGGAAAGAGAGGCGAGCTTGGTGTAGATCTAGACTGGCGTGACAAGAAACTAGCCCAGGTTCTCTCATGACACCACAAGGTCGGGAGTGGCAGCAGCTTGCTTAAAGGGCTGCAAAAATGAATGGATCTCTTGATTCACCTGCTCCCATGTCTTCCCCTCGTCTAATGCGCCCAACGATGGAGTTTGGTGTAGGATTTTCATGGAATCGATGCCGCTAATCAGGTGTCCGTATGCAGCCATCACCTTATCTAAGTCCTTGGATAGATTATCCTTGGACTGCATTTTCATACGGATTTGGACTTTGGTATCTTGTGTGTGAATCCAGTCGTTCTTTGGCAAATGTTCGGGAGCCTGAGGGTACCACACTGTCCAGTCCAACATTCTGTCCAAGGAAGCTGAGGCCTCCTTCAACTACTCGTGCTTTTTCTTAGTTTCCATCTAGGCTCTCAATAATGGGGCGACTGTTTGTTTTATGGTAAACATTTCCCCATAAACTTGGCTCATGGTAGCCTCTAAAATGTCGAACTTCCTTTGAATGGTAAGCGAAAATTCATTGACAGGGGGAGATTCGTTTCAGAGTTGCTAAACCTCCTCCCTCAGTCCCGTCTTTTCCTGTTCTTCCATTTTCTCCCACTGCTCTGCTTCATGTAGCCTATTTTGTAGAGAGACGATCTCTCTACTCATTCTGGTCACATTCTCTTCTATGGCCGTAGCGAAGGCTTTGCAGCCGATGCTATCATCACTGCATTAGTCCTAGTATCGAGGACTATGTCTTTTCTCGTCGTGACTGTGGATGAGGTGGAAGGATTTTGCGCCAGGCATCTTCTTTTCTCCTGTCGTATTTTGAAGGAGAACTGATCGAACGTGAGCCTGGTGAGATCGAATACCTCTTCCTCTTGCCCCTTTGAAGAACTGAAATCGGAGAGCGTGGCTCGTGTACTAACTAGAGGTACCTCAAGGAGAGATACCTCCATGTCTTCTAGAATTTCATCCTCTTCTTCTTTCTTTTTATTTTCTTCCTCTTCTCTTCATAGGCGTTCGGCTTCTGCCTTTTCCTGTTCTCTTTTCCGCTTGAGCTCTGCTTCTTCCACTGCTTCTAATTCGGCTTTCTTTTTAAGCTTAGCTGTTGTAGCTTGCTCTGCTTTCTTCTGGCAATCAGCTTCCACTTTGTCTAACTCTTTCTTGAGTTCCCGTTCTACTGCAGCCTCCTCCTCTTGTCTCTCTTTTTCTTTCCTGGCCTCCTCAGCCTGCTTTTTCTTCTACTCTGACCTTAGGCTCTTCTTGCGCTTATCTTCTTCTTCTTTCATATTCTTCTCTCTTTCTTGCTAGGCTTGGGCTTCTATTTCTCTCTGTTGGGTAGAAGTACTATGCCCAGTACTAGTTTGAGGCTTTTTAGCCAGAGAAGAAGAGGTGCCTCCGATTTCACGGCTCCTATCTTCCAAGGTTTGGTCATCTGGGTCTTCTTAGCCAGAGTTCGCCCTCGGAGCAAGTTGTCGGTTTGCATTGTACAAGTTTCTTCTTTCATATTCTCCCGGGCGCTCCACGTGCTGGTAGTTCCATTTGAACTTAGCCCACTTTCAATGATCAGGAACTATCCTTTCTGGGTCATATGTCCAGTGTTGTAATGCCCCGAGGTGGTAACTTTTCATTTCTTCTGCTTCTCCCTCTACCTCTTTGAAGTCTTTGATTTTGTAAGCACCGATAGTGAGGGGTAGCACAAGCCACGGCTTCTTCTTACCCCTAGACAGGACCCTGGAGAAATCAGAAGACATTTGGAAGAAAACCTTTTGCATGAGCATTTTTTCTGTGACAAATCTAGGCATAGCATGTGGGGCCCTGAATGAGCCAAAAACTCGGATGAATGTGTACTCGGTGAAGGGGAACCAATGTGCCACCTTGCCTAGCATCTCCATGGCCTGCCAAGACATGCAAGGAACATTGTCGCCGAACAATTTCCTATAAAGAGAGGGGATGAACACTTGGGAGATCGGCTCTATGTCTTGTTTATACCTGGAATCCCAAAACACCTTGGTTTGTAAGTGGATTGCACGGGTTTGTTTTGGATCCCAGTTATGCACCCATCCCTCAAAGTGCAACCTTGAATAGGCAACATCCAACAAATAAGAAGCCATATATCATTCAGAAGGAATTCCTTCATCTAGTACCAATGATGAGGATAAGTTTGTATGCATGGGGGTCATCAATATGCTAGCCCAGTTGAATCAAGTGTTGTGCGCTGTGACATACTCCATGAGAGTTGCCCATGTGCCATTGAAGGTGGTGGCATCAGGAAGCCCGTACAATCTACAAAGCATGGCAGCCACTAACTTATACACTTTCCTAAGGCTCGCCACTCGATATTCCTGGTCGTTCTTGACCTTAAATTTCTCAGGCTCCTCCCACCACTGCTTTATAGTGTCAACTACAGGAACTGCATGGGCGAGAGCCCATTCTTCTGTAAAGTATTCTTCTCGCTCAGGAAAAGAGTAGTAAACATGAGCGTCTGAGCCTTTGAGTGTTGCAAAAGCCTTGCCTTCGCTGTCTCTTATTACGAAGTTCTTGGGGTCAGTTTTCTATATAAACCAATCTATCATCTCTGGGCATGGGAATATGACCAGATGGGCGCCTGTAAGATGTAGCTTAAACCTTTTGACCTTTAAGTATATCTCCCGATCAGGGAGGTCCTCTGGAAATTTTTTCCTAGTGAACTCTTGGTACACTTGGTACCAACGCATGTTGTCCCATTTGGCAAATGTGCAAAGGGTATCTCTGTAGATCGGGGGTGGGGACATTGGCATGTCCATCTCTACATCTTCCACTGCCAGGTTCTTTTCTTTTTTCCGAGATACTGGAGGTCCCATGTCACTGGAATCTGAGGGGACAGGTATACACTCCAATTCTGCTTCAAATTCACCTGTCATATTCATGAAAGAATCCCAGGATAAGAAAGATGCCATGATGATACAAGACCAGTTACAGCGTATCAATTATTTGAACTGGGGACACAGACAGAGCTGAATAAGTGGCCTACTGGGTCGTGGGGTCACAAGTTGTGAGAAAATGGAAAAAGTGCGACCTTGCGACCTTGTGACTAGGTCACAGGGTCGCTGGGTCGCAAGTTGAGAAAATACAACATAAATGTGACCTTGCGACCTTGCGACTAGGTCGCGGGGTCACAAATTACGAAAAAAAGCGGAAATGTGACCTTGCGACCTTGCGACTAGGTCGCGGGGTCACAAGTTGAATGAAAATGGCGGAAATACAACCTTGCGACCTTGCGACTAACTCGCGGGATCGTGGGGTTGCAGGGTCGCACTAGGGCTTGCCAGGGTCTTGGCGCGCGCAGCGTGAAGTTGCTTTTCCCTCTTAACTTGAAAAAAACAGGGCTAAATGGGTCTAGACAAAGCCAGGGGATAGCTTTTGGAGCAGGGTACAGGCCATGAGAGGCTGGATGAGAAACTGTGATGAGTTGGGCAAGCAGGGTGAAAGCTGGAATAAAAAAAAAACCCTAAGTGATAAATGAAAACAATGACTAGGGCAAGGGGCAATTTAAAGGCTGAGGAATGTAGGGATTAGGCAAGAATATCCAAAAAGGAAACAGCAGGAGGAAAACGACAACTTACCCGGGAAAATCGCGCTCCAGTCGACCTGTCAAAGGCATTTTTTCTATCCGTTGCATATGCAAAATGCGACCTAGCGACCCCATTTATGGCCCGCACGTGCGACCTTTTTATATATAGGAGGTCGCTAGGTCACATTTTTCATATGCAGCAGATAGAAAAAACGCCACTAACAGGTCGACTGGAGCGCTATTTTCCCAGGTAAGTTTTTCGTTTTCCTCCTGTTGTTTCCTTTTTGCATATTCTTGCCTAATCCCTACATTCCTCAGCCTATAAATTGCCCCTTGCCCTAGTCATTGTTTCCATTTATCACTTAGCATTTTTCTTCTGATTCCATCTTTCACCCTGCTTTCCCAACTCATCACAGTTTCTCATCCAGCCTCTCATGGCCTGTTCCCTGCTCCAAAATCTATCCCCTGGCTCTGTCTGGACGCATTTAGTCCTATGTTTTTCAAGTTAAGAGGGAAAAGCAACTTCACACCGCGCGCGCCAAAACCTCGGCAAGCCCTAGTGTGACCCTGCGACCCCACGACTTAGTCGAAAGGTCGCAAGGTCGCATTTCCGCCGTTTTCATTCAACTTGCGACCTTGTGACCCTGCGACTTATTCGCAAGGTCGCAAGGTCACATTTTCGCTTTTTTTTTTCGTAATTTGTGACCCCACGACCCCGCGACCTAGTCGCAAGGTCGCAAGGTCGCATTTTTGTCGTATTTTCTCAACTTGCGACCTAGCGACCCTGCGACCTGGTCGCAAGGTCGCAAGGTCACACTTTTTTCATTTTCTCACAAATTGCGACCCCGTGACCCAGTAGGCCACTTATTCAGCTCTGCTTGTGTCCCCAGTTGAAATAATTGATAAGCTGTAACTGGTCTTGTATCATCATGGCATCTTTCTTATCCTGGGATTCTTTCATGAATATGACAGGTGAATTTGAAGCAGACTTGGAGTGTATACCTGTCCCCTTAGATTCTAGCAACATGGGACCTCCATTATCTTAGAAAAAATATAAGCACCTGGTAGTGGAAGACGTAGAGATGGACATGCCAATGTCCCCACCCCGATCTACAGAGATACCCTTTGCACATTTGCCAAAGGGGACAACATGGGTTGGTACCAAGTTTACCAAGAGTTCGCTAGAATAGAATATCTAGAGGACCTCCCTGATCAGGAGATATACTTAAAGGTTAAAAAGTCTAAGCTACATCTTGCAGGTGCCCATCCGGCCATATTCCCATGCCCAGAGATGATAGATTCGATTATACAGAAAACTAACCCCAAGAAGTTCGTAATCAGAGACAGCGAAGGCAAGGCTTTTGCAACACTCAAAGGCTCAGACGCTCATGTTTACTACTCTTTGCCTGAGTGAGAAGAAGAATTTACAGAATAATGGGCTCTTGCCCATGCAGTTCCTGTATTTGATACTATAAAGCAGTGGTGGGAGGAACCTGAGAAATTTAAGGTCAAGAAGGACTAGGAATATCCAGTGGCGAGCCTTAGGAAAGTGTATAAGTTAGTGGCTACCGTGCTTTGCAGATTGTACGGGCATCCTGATGCCACCACCTTCAACGGCACATGGGAAAATCTCATGGAGTATGTCACAGCGCATGGCACCCGATTCAACTGGGCTAGCATATTGATGACCTCCATGCATACAAAATTATCCTCGACATTGGTACCAGATGAAGGAATGCCTTCTAAATTCTAAATGGCTTCTTATTTGTTGGATGATGTTTGTTCAAGGTTGCACTTTGAGGGATGGGTTTATAACTGGGATCCAAAACATACCAGTGTAATGCACTTACAAACCAAGTTGTTTTGGGATTCCAGGTATAAACAACACGTAGAGCCGATCTCCCAAGTGTTCATCCCCGCTCTTTGCAGGAAATTTTTCAGCCAAGATGCTCCTTGCATGTCTTGGTGGGCCATGGAGATGCTAGGCAAGGTGGCGCATTGGTTCCCCTTCGCCGAGTACACATTCATCCGAGTCTTTGGCTCGTTCAGGGCCCCACATGCTATGCCTAGATTTGTCACAGACAAAATGCTCATGCAAGAGGTTTTCTTCCAAATGTATTTCGGTTTCTCCAGGGTCTTGTCTAGGGGTAAGAAGAAGCCATGGCCTGCGCTGCCCCTCACTATCGGTGCTTACACAATCAAATACTTCAGAGCGGTAGAGGCAGAAGCAGAGGAAATGAAAATTTACCACCTCGGGACATTAGAACACTGGACATATGACCCGGAAAGGATAGTTCCTGATCATTGCAAGCGGGCTAAGTTCAAATGGAACTACCAACACGTGGAGTGCCTAGGAGAAGATGAAAGAAGAAACTGGTACAATTCAGACCGAAAACTTGCTCCGGGGGCAGACTCTGGCCAAGAAGACCTAGATGACCAAACCTTGGAAGACAGGAGCCGTGTATTAGGAGGCGCCTCTTCTTCTCTGGCTAAAAAGCATCGAACCAGTATCGGGCACAATACTTCTACCCAACAGAGAGAAATAGAAGCCCAAGCCCAACAAGAAAGAGAGAAGAAGATGAAAGAAGAAGAAGATAAGCGCAAGAAGAGCCTAAGGTCATAGCAGAAGAAAAAGCAGGCTGAGGAGGCCAGGAAAGAAAAAGAGAGACAAGAGGCGAAGGCTGCAGCAGAATGGGAACTCAAGAAATAGTTAGAAAAAGTGGAAGCTGACTGCCAGAAGAAAGCAGAGCAAGTTGCAGCAGCTGAGCATAAAAAGAAAGCCGAATTAGAAGCAGCGGTAGAAGCAGAGCTTAGGTGGAAAAGAGAACAGGAAAAGGCAGAAGCTGAATTCCTATGAAGAGAAGAGGAAGAAAAGAAAAAGGAAGAAGAAGAGGATGAAATTCTAGAAGACATCGAGGTATCTCCCCTTGAGGCACCTCTAGTCAGTACACAAGCCACACTATCCGATGTCAGTTCTTCCCAGGGTCAAGAGGAAGAGGTATTCGATCTCACCAGCCTCACGTTCAATCAGTTCTCCTTCAAAATCCAACAGGAGAAAAGAAGATACCTGGCGCAAAATCCTTCCGCCTCATCCAAAGTCGCGACAGGAAAAGACATATTCCTCGATACTAGGACTAATCCAGTGATGATAGCATCGGCTGGCACAACCTTCGCTTGAGCCACAGAAGAGAATGTGACCAAAATGAGTAGAGAGATCATTTCTCTACAAAATAGGCTACATGGAGCAGAGCAGTGGGAGAAAAGGGCAGAACAGGAAAAGACAGCACTAAGGGAGGAGGTTCAGCAGCTCCGAAACAAAGCTCCCCCCGTCAATGAACTTCTGCTTACCATTCAAAGGGAGTTTGAAATATTAGAGGCTACCATGGGGCAAGTTTATGGGGAAATTTTTACCATAAAGCAAACAGTCGCCCCATTGTTGAGAGCCCAGACGGAAACTAAGAAAAAGCACGAGCAGCTGAAGGAGGCCTCAGCTGCCTTGGAAAGAATGTTGGACTGGACAGTGCGGTACCCCCAGGCTCCCAAACATTTGCCAAAGAAGGACTGGATTCACATGAAATATACCAAAGTCCAAATCCGTATTAAAATGCAGTCCAAGGATAAGCTATCCAAGGACTTAGACAAGGTGATGGATGCATACGAACACCTGATCAGCGGCATTGATTCGATGCACATATTGCACCACATTCCATTTCTGGGCGCATTGGATGAGGGGAAGACATGGGAGTAGGTGAATCAAGAGATCCAGTCATTTTTGTAGCCCATTAAGCAAGCTGCTGCCACTCCCGACCTTACGGCGTCACGAGAGAACCTGGGCCAGTTTCTTGTCATGCTAGTCTGGATCGACACCAAGCTCACCTCTCTTTCCAACCTGATCTCACAAAAGAAGGAAACTATAGTCCCAAATGCCTCTGAGTGCATGCATCGGTTGAAAGAAGAGGTCCCTCTGGTTTCTCCCATAGCAGCAGAGTATCAAACTTGGCAATATTTCCTCAAAGGACAGCAGATTGATGCCCCTGACCTCACAATTGCACGCACATCCTCATAACCCGATGGCAGTATATTGCTGGTAGCATTTGGAAAGAGGTCGCAGGTCGTGCTACCCAATAGGTCGCAGGTCACACCGCCCAACAGGTCGCAGGTCGCACTGCCCAGCCAAGTCGTAGGTTAGTTCCCTTCCGGGTTGCAAGGCAACTCAATAGTCAGGCAGGCGAAGAGTCAGGAAGCCCAAAGGGCAAGTTTTGATCTATAAAACTCCCTTCGGGGAAAATGTAAAGGGATCTTTTTTTTGGGACTCAAGAGCTATACAACATTGTATTGAAAGATAACACTCTTGTGCATATGAATACAGATACTTATTTAAACTCCTTTTGGATCTCATGTGTTTTTCTATGTGAACACTATGAGTATTTCTTATACAGTTTCAAAGATCTTCTGGTTAATGAAGTTACACTTTTAGTGGCATCATTTACGCATTATGGTTATCTATACTTGTGTTAATGATTTTTAGTTCATTTTTCTTTCTTAATGGATGTTAATGACTTTTCTTATTAGCATTTGTTTTATCTTTCACGAATGTAAAAGGGGCATCTCACCATAAAGAATTGTTTCTTCTATGGTTAGAACAACCTACAAGAATAACACCAATGATGTGTTGTTAACAACACCTCCTTCAGCGTCTATGCTTCATTATTTGTCTCGCTACCCATAGTGTTATATACATATCTAACACATCAATCATGTATCTTGTATCATTTGAATAAGTGTGTGTCCGCAGGTTCAATCGAGTTATTTTGAGACCGAACGGAAGGTGACTTAAGCGGTATCTGGACCGACACCCCGGACGGGATCCCTATTCCAAACGGTTCAAGGTCTAATTGGGACTTTATACCGGGGAGATCCCCTACTGTTGGCTGGATAGATTTTCCCATCAACAGAATTGGCGCTAGAAGGAGGGCCTGAATGGCATCCTCCTAGCATACAACCAACATTCTGTCACAAAATCCCCATGGGGAGGTCATAAAAAATGATACTACCCCTCCCCCGTTGGAAGATATTCCAGGGGGGCGAGGTTCCATATTATGAAATTTCCAGAGAGCAGCTGAGAGCCTTGCGCCTAGCTGCCCACAATCTCATCAGGGATTTGCGATATGCCCCAATCATGAATTTCTTGACCCATACTAGGACCCCTACTGAAAACATCACTCGTAATGGTGACCTAGTGAGTTCCATACCCTAGTTGGTGAATCTCATGGTTGAGGACCTCGCCATCACTGTTCAGGGTAACGAACCGATTCCTGAGCTCCAAGTGGGCGAAGACGAGGAATTTGGCATGACTGAACCCTTCCCTGACCCTTAGCCCAACCAAGCCCAACAGAACAACAACCAGGCACACCCCCCACCTGGGGAAGGAGATGGAGATAGAGGCTGAGGGAATGAAGGCAAGGGAAATAGAACCCGCAGGAATGAAGGTGAGGGGGCTAGAATCCGAAAAAATGAAGGCGAGGAAAACAAAGCTTGCAGGAATGAAGGTGAGGGAAATAGAGCCCGCAGAAATGAAGGTGAGGGGAACAGAGGCCACAGGACTGGAGGTAGAGGAGATAGAGGCCGTGGCCAAGGAAACCGTGCCAACCACCACCGCCCAAACCCAAATAGGCTGCCTGTCTACAATTCAGGATATCTCAGAGACATGGCCAACCATGAGAGATATCAAGATGAACACTCTCGCCATGAGGGAGAAGCATCGATGTCAGGTACAGGGAGTGAATATGAGTCTGAGATCGGACACCACGAGCATGCTAGGAGAGTGAAACCACTTTCCTGGATGGCCTAGTCCCAATTAGATATTTTGGGCCCCCTCCACGACCTGCCTAGGCACCCCGAGAAGCATCTCCCCAAATTCGATCCCGAGAAAGGCACCTTGGCCGAGGATAATATAAGCAGCTTCTATATTTCCCTGTAGATCATGAGGGTTCAAACAGATGACGTTGCTTGCCGCCTATTTCCACAGACTCTTGAAACCAAAGTGGCCACCTGGTACCGCTCCCTCCCAAGTGCCTCCATTACGTCATGGGACCAACTCCTTCGCGCATTCTTGCAAAAATTTTCAGAGGACAAAACCCCTTCCATGCTCCTCACGGAGTTAAGAACCATCAAGTGCCATAAGAAATATAAGGTTAGAGACTTCAAGTAGTGCTTTGGTACCATACTGCAAAAATTTCCCCCCAACCTGGCGTTGGATGACTCTATTACCATAGACTATGATACAAAATCTCTCCCCATGGATATTTCCATCTTCGTAAAATGCGAAGCTCGGGCCACCCTTGCAGCAAACTACGTAGCCGACCTCATTGTAGAAAGAGACATGCTTTCTATAGGAGCCATCAATCACGAGGGGAGAGATGACCACAAACCAATCGCGAAGAAAGGTCAGTCCTCCACAACCAAAACCGTGGATAAGGATAAGGACTCTTTTGACCTCGAGAGTATAGCAAAGACCCTCAAGCTATTGACAAATGAAGTCTCCGACCTGAAGAGAAAGGGTATAGAATCCACAACTAGCACTAAGGCACCCAAGCCCTTTTTCAAAAAGAGTAACCCCAACACCAGCCGACCTCCATCCAACCCGAACACTGTTCTCAATGTGGAAGAAATAGGAAAAGATAACTTTTTTTCTTTCCACCAGGCTGCCCACTCTGAAAAAACATGCCCACAATGGATCGGCAGCATGACTGTAGTAGTAAACCAGCTTCTGGATGATCAAACCCCAGGGGATGTGGGGGAGGATGATGTTTCAGACAACGATGAAGATTTTCACCCGGATGAAGAAGCAGGGTCCTCTGTTCTTGCGTTTGACATAATCTGTGGGGAAAAAAATCTTAGCGTCACTAATATCAACATGGCCGACAATCCTAAGGCCCAACCCGTAAGAAAATACAGGCTTAGGAGCAAAGGACCGGTCCCTGAACCATCCTTTGAGGAGAAGAAAAGGGCTTTCTTAAGGAAAATTTTGTCCCCGGGGAATGAACAACAAGCTGCCCCTGAGAAGCCCACCAATAACAACACCCGAGAAAATCAAAAGAGCAAGCTCCCGGTGGGGTTCCCCAAAACCACTACCAAGCCTTGTCCTCAATCTGATTCTGCTTATAACATTGTAGAGGACATGAAGAAAACCAGAGCTAACATCTCCCTCTATGAGCTTGCCAACATCACAAATCAACGAGAACTCATTCTTAAAGCCTTCGCCAATACCTCAACTACTAAGCCTGTGAGAAATATGTCTGCGCAAGCCAGTCCGATTGTTCAATCTATTGTGAACGCCATCAATGCAAATTCTAGGGGATCTACTCCTCCCTTCCTATTATCTTTTGAGATTTTTAACTTCAACATCCATAACTGTCTAGTTGACTCCGACGCTTCCACAAACGTCATGCCCCTATCTGTTTGTAAGAAGCTAAACATCCGCCCGGAGAAAACTGACGCGAGGATCATCCAACTTGATAGATCGGAGGTGCCAGCTATTGGAGAGCTAAATAACGTCATCATCCACCTTTCGTCTGATTCTAGAGTCCACCAATGTATTGACATTGTGGTTGTTGACATCTCTGAAGCCTACGGCCTATTACTTAGCAGAGACTGGTCCAGCAAGCTACAAGGGTATTTCGCCACTGACTGGTCCCACCTGTGGCTGCCTTACAAGGGCCGGAATAACCAAATCAGGGTCGAAGGTGAACCATATATGAAATATACTAAGACTGATTTGGACGCTACTAATGAACCCATCAGTTTTTCCCAGCAGGAGCTTGGCATGTGCTTCTTGGAAGCGATTTTCGGATGTTACCATCCTCCTTAGTCTCCAGTAGACCCCGAGATCCAGTCTAAACTAACTCTTGTCGCAGAAGACCAAGCCACTCCCGTCTCACATGAAACATAAATCCCTCCCCAACCTAAAACCATGAAGGAGCCAGAAAATGACGTGTGGACCCTGTACTACGACGGTTCCAAGACCCATGACAGGGCTGGTATGGGCTGCATCTTGCTGGACCCTTAGAAGAACAAGTTCTTGATTTCGTGTCGGCTAGAGTTCCAGTGCACCAACAATATTGCTAAATATGAAGATTTGATCCTTGGACTCAATAAGGCACTATATTTGAAGGTAAGATGCTTACGGGTCATCGTAGACTCTGAGATTATCACTCGGCAGGTATGCAACACCATTCATTGTTTGTCTCTGCACTTAAAATCTTATCAACAAGAGGTATGGCATCCTATTTCTGCTTTTGATGTGTTTGGAATCAAATCTGTTCTTAGAATGCATAATGCAACAGCTGATACTCTGGCTAATGTTGCTGATACATTTACCGCCTTGAGGGATGGCTTTTCAATTGAAGTTATGTATAGACCCTCCATGCCAGATAATATTACTAATTTAGGCGTTTTTGATGATGATCAACATATATTGGAATTTATGCTCAACACTGAAGTATTCAAAGACGCAGCAATAGACGAGGCGGATCATGATCAAGATTTGCAGGAAGAGCATGATAAATGCAAGGAGAACCCCATGCCCAAGGGGATAGTATCAATTGAAAAGCTCTTTGATCTGCAAAGCCGATTCTGTGGGCCCCCAAATACCAAAGTACAAAGTTCCACCTTGGCACATCGGCAGGTGAACTTGGAATGAGATGATAACTCGAAGTTCATCAACCTTGGGAAAGAATGCATCGACCAGGAGATGCAGGCTTTCACCCAGCTATTTCGAAAGTATCGAGATGTATTTGCATGGAAGTATGATGATTTACGTACATACGATACTCGGATTATTCAGCACGTGATACCCATGAAGGAAGGCGTCAAGCCTTTCCAACAGAAGCTCAAAAAAGTGCATCCTACTTTGGAACTGATGATTCTGAAAGAACTTAAGAAGCTTTTGGATGCACGCATCATCTTTAAAGTTCACCACTCCACATGGGTGTCAAATTTGGTCCCTGTACGGAAGAAGTTTGGTGAGATCCGCTTGTGCGTGGATTTCCGAAATTTAAATCGGGCCTCAAACAAAGATAATTATCCGGTGCCTCCTATGGAACAAATATTGCAAGTTCTGTCTGGATCTGAGATGTTCTCCTTATTGGATGGGTTCTCTGGCTACAACCAAGTGCTGGTAGTTGATCCAGACAGATTAAAATCTACTTTTCGAACCAAATGGGGAACTTTCGTGTTCAGACGCATGCCCTTCGGATTAATAAACACGGGGGCAACCTTCCAACGGGACATGGATATAGCTTTTCGTGGTTTGATAGGGAAGAGCGTGGTAGTCTATTTGGATGACGTCACCATGTTTTCGAAACACCAGGGCAATCATTTACGCCACCTCAAGAAAATTTTCGAAAGGTGCAGGAAGTACGGGATTTCACTCAACTCGAAGAAGAGTGTTTTCACTGTGGCAGAAGGAAGTTTGCTGGGCCACATTATAACTAAGCAGGGCATTGTTTTAGATCCCAAGCGGGTGAAAGCCATTGCCCAGATTCCACCCCCTAGCAGTAAAAAAGATATGCAGTCTTTCTTGGGGAAAATCAGTTTTGTGTGTAAATTCATATCGGATTTCGCCCAGATAATCAGACCTTTGCAAGGGATGATCAAGAAGAATGCGATTTTCAAATGGGATCTACCGGAGAATGAGGCCTTCAACAAAATGAAGCAGGCTATAGCTGAAGCACCATCCCTCCAAAGTCCAGATTTTAGCAGAAGCTTTATCCTGTATACTTTCACTTCAGATTCCTCACTTGCAGCTATCGTCACACAGAAAGACGGCAACAATGATGAACGACCTATATCCTTCATGAGTACTGGTTTACAAGGAGCTGAATTGAACTACCCTGAAATCAAAAGGCAAGCCTATGCAGTCTACAAGGTAGTCAAGCATTTCAGGCCTTACATCTTGAAAAAGCATGTCATGGTTTTCGTCCCCCACCCAGTTGTCCGCTCACTGTTGGTGCAGCAAGAGCTAGGCGAAAGGCGAGGAAACTGGGTGGCGTGCCTGCAAGAGTATGGCTTAGATTTTAAAATAGCAGACACCATTAAAGGACAAGGACTATGCCAAATGGCTGCAGAGGCTGCAAGTTCACATGGAGTTGAAGAAGAGTGTTGGGAACAGGAAATCACATGCATCATAGTGACCACGCACCTCAGCAGAGAAGCCCTTCTTGGTACTCTGACATTTCGGGATACTTAGCCCATGGCATCTGTTTGGTCAATTTAGTGTGTCCTAAATTGCTGCATTTAATTTGTCAATCCGGGATTCGTAAGCTGATGAAGTGCGGCGCACTATATGTGCAAGATAACCTATTTCTTAACTTTTTGTCGTTTTTGGTTTTCTAAGATGAAATGTAAATTCTAAAATGAAAACAAGTATGGTTATGTTTTTTCAAGGAAATGATATCCTCTATAATGATTTACCAACCTGAAACTTAAAAAAGGAATTTGAAATTTACAATGACAAAACTTGAAAGGAAATGAAAATATGCTGCTGAAATGAAAAGGTGCTGCTAGTCTAATGAATCAAAACAATGAACTAGTGAGCATGAAACCAAACTATTCTTGCTGCTGTCTAAACACAAAAGAAACTATGCTGAAAGAAATCCAAAAGTTGCAATAAAGTAAATCTAAATCAAATTACATCAACTTGTCTTCTGATCCCTCATCATTAGTCCAGCTATGATTTTCGGAAGTAACCATAAATAACTTGAGTAACTGATATCTAACTTGCAGAAAGTAAACTAATATCAAACCACACATTCATAATTCAATCCCTCACCATCAGTCCAGCTGTGGCTTTCGGAGGTAACTGAAGATGTCATGCACAATTTAATATTTCTAACTTGCAGAAAGGAAACTAATATCAAACTACACATTTCTTAATACAATCCTCCTTCATCGGTCCATTTGTGGCTTTGGAGAACAATACAGAAGATGTTATGAGCAATTTAATATTTCTAACTTGCAGAAAGGAAACTAATATCAAACTACACATTTCATAATACAATCCCTCACCATCAGTCCAGCTGTGGCTTTCGGCGACAATTGAAGATGTTATGAGCAGTTTGATATATCTAAATTTAACTACTGAAGAAAATGAGCAAAACTGAATTAAACAAAGCAGTACTGAAATTAAACAGAAACTAAGAAAAACAAATTAGCAGCAGAACAATGTTTATTCCATGTCATTAGTAAAAAAGCTATGCAAATGCAGTGCCTATCTATAACTTTGAAACAAGAACAACATTCATTGATTAATAACATAAAACATGAAAAACGGAAAGTGAAATGGAAAGTATGAAAGATTATAAACAGAAATGAAGCATATATACCATGAAAGATGCAATGTATAAACATGTGAATGGATTATGGCACAATGAGCTTTAAAGAAATAAAATAAGAACTATACAATAATGCACAGAACCTTGGCAAGTGCAGAGGCCCTCTACACCAGCCTTGGCAACAATCTTCAAGTACAAATCACGTTGGAAAACAGAGTCTTCTTATATTAAAATGCAGTCATAACAGTGAGATGGTATTACGACACAAAAGGCAGCGTAATTACATTACAGAGCAGACTAATAAAAGATAACAGAGACTAATCAAGACTAACTCTATATGCATATGCAAACGCGTTATTTATAACAAAAGAAACATAACTAATTCCTAAAGTTTATGCTGGTGGAGAACACGTAGACCATTACGTCCTCGGATCTAGGATCATGGCCGTATTGCAAAGTAAATCTATGAGGAGTGAATGTTTGAATTTGGCTATGGAGCCATGTACAGATGTCGACTTGTCCTCCGCAACTCAGAAACGGCCATATGAACCTTCACGTGACACGGAACAGAGTCCTGTCACCGTAAGACTCTACGATTGACTTCCATGTGGACGCCTTTGACCGCGGCTTCTTTAGATGAGTTTTCTCAAGCCAATAGGACACGAACCATGTCCACATCATTCCTGACTTGCCCATGTGGCTCGTTTTCCTTGTAGACACCTGTAACATAGTGTTTCACAAAATGGCTGCGGAAAGTTGCAGTAGCTGCGGAAAGTGGCAAGATTCCGCAGCTAAATGAACAAAATCTAAATCAAATAGCAGACACAAAAATATAATTAAAAACCATGTTATATGCTCTTTTGCAATTAATATACAATGATATTTGACAATTTGGGAGGTTCAGGTGAGTGAAAAAGGTATAGAAAAGTGTATGGAAAGGATGCAGATTTGAGACTCAACATACCCCCACTGTGAAGGTGTTGCATGTCCTCATGCAACCAAAATTTTGATAATCCTTCCTCAGTTCATATGCCTTGACACTTCAGCCAGCACATCTAATCCTCTCCTCCTCTTCCTTGGAGCTGCCAACATTCTGGGTTTCTTCATTAAGCACCTAAATTTGATATTAACCAGTGCTCTGCTCAACTTCTGGCATTTCCTTTTCAATTTCTTGTTCTTCTTCTGCCATATTCCCAGATGCAGCATGGTATTATCATGAATGATTTTGTCCAATTTACCTTGTTCCTTCAATGCCTCATTTTCATTTTTGATGTGTCTATTTAAAAGCTCTAGCTCAAAGATTTCCTGTTTTAGTGATTGGACTAAATCATCCTGTACTGTATGAGGCTGAATGGACGAAGTACTAGGACCTGTAGCTTCCTTTTCCAAGGATTCTATATAGTCATATACCTCCTGCTGCTTGGGGTCTATATCAGGTGTCATTTTTATTGGGCTGTCCCCAAAATGCTGTGAAGGAGAGTTATCTTCAAAATCTGGCTTAGAGGGGTTCACATCAACATCTTGCTGAGAATGGGATGGACTATGTTCACTATCTAACTGAGAATGAAATGAACCAGGTTCACTAACTGACTGAGATGGACTGTGGTCAGCTGGGGACTGTTCAGATGTTTCCTCACCCAAATCAATGAAATGAGGACCCTTTATTTGCATTTTCCTCAATTTCCCCTTAAGTCTGCTGCTTCTTCTCACACGCTGTGGTATACTATACTTTTGTTTTTGTTTTCCTTTCTCTGTCTTCTTGGTCATAGATGACTTTTTTTGAAGATAAACTAATCTTTCAGATAACACTTGATGATCTTCTTCTTTAGAAGAAGGGGTTTGATGTATGGCCTCAATAGTTTTTCTCTCTTTTGGTGTTATTGGTTTCTTACCTTTGATTTCTTTCTTCTTCCTCTTTGACAGTCTCTCTTCCTTATCAGTTCTTTCAATTATAGTAGTAGGAGTATTTTTAATTTCATCAATTGTTCTTTTTCTCCTACTTCTTCTTGTTGTGCTACCTTCAGGAATTTCTTGAGTAGGAGTAATTTGGGTTTCATCATTTATTATTTTCCTTCTACTCCTTCTTGTTGTGCTACCTTCAGGAATTTCCTGAGCTTCCTCAAAGAAATTTCTAACCAGAAATTTCTCCCATGTGTCTTTCTTCTCCTTTAACTCTTTTTCAATCAAAATTTTTTACAAGACCGTGGTGATATAGATGTGGTTCTACATCTCCTAAGTGCTTCTGAACCATCACAGACATTTTCTTCAAGCTATTTAATAGAAAATATGGGAGATTGAGAGTTTGATTATCTAGAAAATTCATCAGCAACCTGGTATGGTACATGTACATGGACCCAAAACGGCCTTCACAGGTAATGAATTTTTGAACAACTAGCAACAAAGTGGCCCATTCCTCTTTCAATGCATGAACAGGAATTCCTCTTTTAAAAATGGTTATGTCCATACCTTGGTTTCGTAAGATTGTTCTCCATGCTTCATCACTGATGCTTTTATTCTTAAACCAACGCTCACCCTCTTGAAGAAGTTCCGTGGAAGATGCTATAGATGCTTCATTGACCGCAAACTTAAGGTCTCCAATCTCTACTTCCAAGCCATTAAACGACCTTGCAAATGCTTTTGTAACTTCTTTATGATAACCTCTGAATTTCTGGATAAACCGCAGCCACTTTGCTTTCTTCAATATATCCCTTACTTGTGGATATCCCTCCATGAACTTCGGTCCTTCCGGTTCTGCTCTTAGCAATTTACCCATTTTTTTCTGCTCTTCACAGATTTGCCTGCGTGAGGGTTCAAATGGAAATAGAACGGCTGAATGCACAGAGATGAGCACAATGACTGTGGGTAAATGTCAGAGAGTGGGTATACAGTCTATAGTGTGATAGAGAACAAAATGAGTGAACAAAACAGAGAGGGGTTTTCGTGGGCACAACAGAGATACGGCTGTGAGATTAACAGAGTATGACACATCTGGCAGTGTTTTGAAATGGTGGCTGCAAAATAAATGTGAGCACGTTTAAACAACGGCTATGGGTTTATGTGGCTGTAAGAGTCCGTGGTCAAATCAAATACGTCTCATTGTCACCGGTGGAATATTGGAACATGAGTGAAAATAGGGGGTTTAATGATGGAACCGTTTGTGAATGAATGCGAGAGGATAATATGGAGATCGTGAAAGGTTACGGAATTGTCAATATAATCATTGCACATAATGGATAGAGCTCATGGTTCATAACTATATAAAAATGTGTTTTTCAATGCTATTTGAAATGAATTTTTCTCATACCTTGGAATCTTTGCTTTTTTTCCCTTGGTCTTCAACTAGTTACTCTTTATTGGTGTCTTGAATGCTTCATGTCTTCATTTTTTATCCTCTCACCTGCATTTTATTTCATGATTATGGAAATAACATCTGGCTGTACATTCTTTTGAAAACAGAGTAGTAGCTGCGGAATCTGCTTCTGGCTGCGGAAACTAGAGTCAGCTGCGGAAACAGATGTCAGCTGCGGAAACTGACACAACTATTATTTGGATGAATGGAGATGAACAGATGACAAATGACCAGATGGAAATGGTCATGAAAAATAATTTTATTGATGAAATGGATGAAATGAAGTGGAATGGAGTGAAATGAAATGAAATGAAGTGGAATGGAATGGAGTGGGTGGTCACAAAACTTATGAAATGAAAGAGAATTTTTTTTATTTTTTTTGGAAAATATAGTGTCAGGTGTTCCTGATTTTCACCCTATATTTTCTGTATAAGACTGCCAATCAGTGATTGGTTTTCAGGCTTATACAATTTTTTTATTTTTATTTTTATTTTTATTTTTTATTTATTTTTATTTTTATTTTTATTTTTTTTTTAACTGAAAAGAACAAAAGCTAGGTTGGTAGAGAAGAAGAATTCTTCTGTACCAGCCTGATTGCAGAACTTTCTTGAAACATTTTGACAAAATCCTCTTTTGAGAGTGGCTTATGATAAACTTTCAATCTATGGCCATTCACAATAAGAGGAGTTTAAAACTCATCAATGGTCTTGATTCTTACCGCTCCATTGCTAAAGATCTTGTCAATCTCATATGGCCCAAGCCAATGAGTCTGAAATTTTCCTTGAAAATATTTAAACTTGGAATCAAATAACAATGCCCAATATCCTTCTTGAAACTTCTTCTCTTTGATATATTTGTCATGCCATTTAGCTCTTTGATATTGAACTAGATCAGTTCTTAGAATTGCTTCTTGTCTGATCTCATCTAGCTCATTCAATTGCTCCATTCTATGCTTTTGGGCTTCTGATAAGTCCATCCCCAACTGAACTGCTATCTTGAAGGTCTTGACTTGGAACTCAAGGGGGAGCAAGACTTCTTTCCCATAAACAAGTTCATAGGGAGAATGTCCTGTTGTATTCCTCCATGTAGTTCTGTAGGCCCACAAGGCTTCTGGAAGCCTTTCTTCCCAATCTCTTCTATGTAGATGAACAGTTTTGGTGATGATACTTTCAAGAACTTTGTTTGTGGACTCCACTTGACCATTTGCTTATGGATGGTAAGGAGTAGATCTTCTGTGCTTGATTTTGTATTCTTCCATCAACTTCTCCACCAAATTGGATGTGAATTGGCTCCCCTGATCTGTCACAATTTCTCTTGGAACACCAAAGCGGGTAAAAATATCCTCATAAAGAAAATGAACAACTGAATTTTCAGTAGCAGATACTAATGCTTTAGCTTCTACCCATTTAGTAACATAATCAGTACAAACCAATATATACTTCCTTTGCTTAGATGGTGGATTAATAGGTCCAATGAAATCTAAAGCCCATTTTTCAAAGGGTTCAATGAGTACCTGTGTTTGCAATGGCATTTCATTTGAAAGGGTAGGTTTCCCTACTCTTTGGCAACTATCACACCTTTTGACATATTGTTTTGCATCTTTGAAGAGGGAAGGCCAATAATATCCCAAGGAAAGGATTTTATAGGCCGTCCTTTTGTCCGCAAAGTGTCCGCCGCATGGTTCATCATGACATGCCTTAAGAATATCGGGCATTTCATCTTCCCTGACACATCTTCTGATCACAAGATCTGGCCCTATTTTAAACAATTCGTTAGAAATCCATGAATATTTTGAACTCTCCTGAATAATCTTTCGTTTTTCTCTTGGAAATAAATGTGAAGGTAGTTTCCCTGTAACCAAATAGTTAGCAATATCTGCATACCAAGGGGTCTTAATAGTTACCGCAAACAAATATTCATCAGGAAACTTATCTTCTACAGGAGAATCTTCTTTAGTATTCTGAATCCTAGACAAGAAATCAGCTACTGTATTCTGTTTTCCTGGTCTATCCAACACGGTAATATTGAATTCTTGCAAAAGTAAAAGCCATCTTGTCACTCTGCCATTAGTAACAGGTTTGTTCATTAAATATCTAATTGCAGAATGGTCAGTATGAATAAAATTTTCATAGCCTATTATGTAATGTCTAAACTTATTAATTGCATGAACAACAGCTAAAAACTCTTTTTCAGTCACAGTATAGTTCAACTCTGTGGGAGTCAAATTTTTACTAGTATAATAAATGGCATAAGGAACTAAATCTTTTTGACCCAACACAGCTCCTAGAGCTGTATCTAAAGCATCCGTAGAAATATGGAAAGGGAGTTTCCAATTTGGTCCTCTCAAGATAGGTGCTTCAGATATTCTTGTTTTCAAAGTTTCAAAGGCTGATTGACAATCAGGATCCCATTTAAATTCACAGTCTTTTGTAAGAAATTTGAAGAGTGGAGATGGTATTTTAGTGAAGTTTTCTATAAATCTTCTATAGTAACCAGTAAATCCTAGAAAACTTCTAACATCTCTTTGACAATTTGGAATAGGCAACTTGGAGATGACTTCAACTTTTGATCTATCAACCTTAATTCCATCTCCTGAAATATGATGTCCTAAAACAATCCCTTCGGTAAACATCATAAAGCATTTTTCATGGCTTAATGAAAGGTTTGTTTCTTTACATCTTATGAGAAATTTTTCCAAATTTTCTAATGCCTCTTCAAATGAATTACCATAAACTGTAAAATCATCCATATAAACCTCTACACAATCATGGATTAGATCAGAAAAAATTCCTAGTACTGCTCTTTGGAATGTTGCGAGTGCATTACATAACCCAAAAGGAAGCACTCGGTAGGCAAAAGTTCCCCATGGACAAGTAAATGTGGTCTTATCTTGATCTTCAGGTGCTACCTGAATTTGATTATAGCCACTAAAACCATCCAAAAATGAAAAGTACTTTTTACTTGCTAATGTATCTAATACATGATCAATAAAAGGCAAAGGAAAGTGATCCTTCAAAGTTGCTTTGTTCAATTCTCTGTAATCAATGCATACTCTCCATTTACCATTCTTTTTAGGTACTATAACCAAAGGAGAAACCCATCGGCTATCTGAAATTGGATAAATGAAGTTTACATTGAGTAGTTTTTGGAGCTCTTCTTTCACTATCTCCTAAGATTTGGATTCATCCTTCTTTGAGGTTGTCTGATTGGTCTACTGTTTTCCTCAATATAGATATGATGGATGCAAGTCTTAGGATCAATACCTTTCATGTCAGTATACTCCCATGCAAATGCGGTAGAATGTTTTTGCAAGATTTTGGTTAGTTATTCTTGTTGTGACTTTTCCAAATGTTTGTTGATATTCAATGTTTTTCCTGGAAAAATCTCAATAGTAGAACTACCAAACTCTTGCATAGAGTAAAGAGACATTTGTTTTGATGATAAATATTCTATGTCAGTTTCCAACTGAAATTGTGTGGGGTCATATTCTGAAGATATCTCAAAATTTTCTAATGTGTTCAGAATTTGACTATCCTCACTGATTTCAGAAATGGTAAAGACAGGTTGTATAATGTCCTCATCATCGACCCATTCATTTTCTCCTAATTCTGTAATTGCTCTTGCTGGAGGATACAAATTGAATTTCTTTGTCGAATTACCATAAAAAATGTACATGTCCCCAAATCTACAACTAATAAAAGCATCAGTTGTGGCTAGCCAAGGTCTTCCTAAAATAAGTGGGTTCCCTCCTAGATTACTCTTGGGAGTCAAAATCATAAAATCTACTGGATATTCCCAAGAATCTAAGGAGAGTGAAATATCTTCTAATACACCATCTGGTTTAACAACTGATTGATCTGCAAGTTGCAGCAAAGTACGTGTAAAAAGAATGTTAGGAAGTTTTAGCTATTCCATAGTTTGTCTACTCATAATGTTGATAGCAGCCCCTAAGTCAATCAATGTGTTTGGAATTTCTATCCCATTTATATGTGTCTTGACAATTGGACTTCCTGGATCTACATATTTCTGCATGGTAATTTTTCCCATCATAATATCTTCAATCTTACCTACCAGGTGGATTCTTCTTGTGTCTTTTAGTTTCCTTCCTGGTCTTTTGAAACTCAACTCCTTTATGGTTTTTGCTAGAATAGGAATCTCTCGAATGGCTTGCAGCAAGGGAATCTTGATAAAAACATTCTTCAATTCATCTAGAAATTCATAATTAGGCAACAAGATTTGTTTTTCCACCCCCTTGTCAGTTTGTAGTCTTTCAGGAAAAGGAGGTGTGGATGAAGATGCAGGTTGCTCAACTATAGGAGTTGTGGGTGTTGACTTTTATTTTTCTTTTTGAATGTTTGAATTTTGAAGAGATTCTTCCTCAGAACCCTTATTGACTTGAAGAGAATCCTCCTCAGAGGTATCTTGCTCTTGAATATCTATAGAAGGTTTTTCTAAAACTCTACCAGATCTGAGTTGTACATCGTTGAGAAGAACAATCATATAGGTAGGAAATTGTTGTCCTTCTACCATATAAGTATTCTGAGGATTTTTATTATTAGGATTTGGCAATGGCTGAGCTAGAAGTTGATTTGTCTTCTGTTGGTATGGGAGCATGAGTTGAGGATTTGTATTTTGTTGAGAAGGTTGTTGTTGTGGAAATGGCAATGAAAGTTTTGGATTTGGGTTTGGAAGTTGTGGAGCTTGTTGATTTTGAAAAGATGGAGGATATTGATAAAATTGAGCAAATCTCCCATAAGGATTTTGCATCCCTTGTACCCATGGCTGATATTAATTTTGATGTTGGGGCCAAGGTTGTTGCCAAGGATTCCAATTTGGTGGGGTTTGAAAATTCATAGGGTTGTTAATTCCTTGAGTTTGTTGTCCCTGCCAAGGTCTTTTTGCAACAAAACAGAGGGATTCTACTGAATTTGGGTCTTCTTGAAAGACAGCTTTGAGTCCAGGAATTGAAGGACAATCCTTGGTCTCATGATTCTCTGAGTAAATCATACATGTTTCTACAACTTTTTCATCTAAGGGACATTCCATTAAAGCATGTTTCTTCCTAAATTTTGGACAAAAGATGGCTAAAGCATCTGTTTCTGCTTTCCGCTTGTTTTGGATTTTAAGGGTGTCTAGTTGTTCACTAAGGATCCCTAAAATATCAGTTTTGAATTCATAAAGCATGTTACCAATCTCTGCCCTACTTACTGATCTAGTTGCAGATTTGTTAGCCCTAATAAGAGAAGGATCCCTAGACCCTTTTCCTATTTTGGATTTTCCCCTTGAGAGATGGACACATAGTTTTGTTATATCACGAAGTGGGAGTTGAGAAATGTATCCTTTCCCCATCATGTTTAAAATATCTATCCATTCATCTCTAATGGCTTTTAATATGAGGGCTTTCAAGGTTTCATCATCTAAATTGCTCATATTTTCTCTTTTCAAGTTGTATTGAAATCTTTCAAGTAAGTCTTCCAAATTTTCATCTTCTTTTTGCATCATTTTGAATACCTCATCCTTGTGATTGGTGGGCATAAAATAGTCCAAGTATCTATCCAAAAATGTTTTTTTCATATCATTCCAAGTCCTAATAGATTGAGTGGCTAATCCCATGAACCATTTCAAAGCAGATCCCTTCAATGTTGAAGGAAACAGTTTGAGTTTTTGAGAGTCTTCCATATAGTCATAAGTTCGGCATACAACTTCAAACTCAAACAGAAATGTTTCAGGATCCTCACTTCGCAATCCATAAAATTTAGGGAGAACAGATGGTGAGATATTTTTCATCGTTGTATGAGTTTCCTCATCAACTATAGGGAATCCAAACAAGTTGTCTCCTTCCCTATTTCTACCATTATTTCCTTCACCATTGTTGTCTCCATTGTTTGCTCCTCTTCTACCTCTACCTCTACCTCCATCTATTACTTCCTCTGCCATGATAGTTTCTTTAGAGTCCTTAAAGTCCTCTAGTTCTTCTATCAAGGAAGGATGAGAGAGAGTCTCTTTGTTTTCTAAATGGGATTTAGTAGGTGGTATAGGAGAATCCTCTAATTCAGCTGCTCCTTGAATTCCAAAAATCTTAAGGCTAGGGGTAGATGGTGGTGAATCTGGTCTATGCCTTGAAGAAGATGGAGTAGTGAAAATCGAACTCTTGGCTTTAGCTATAAACCTTCCCCTAGAATCTCTTGCTCTATGCATGCCATTTTTTTTTATTTTTTTATTTTTTATTTTTAAAGTTGGGTTAATAATTCTCTTTCTGATCTTCCAGATCACACTAGGTGCAAGAAGAGAGCATACTTAAGAAATTACTGAACCAATAACTCTCTTTTCTGATCCTCCAGATCACACTAGGTGCAAGAGGAGAGCATACTTCAAGAAGTTATCAAGTTTCCCCTTCTTTTATAATTCTGTGTTGTTTTTTTTTTAAGAAATTGGCTACCTATTTACACTTCCCCGGCAGCGGCGCCAAAATGTTTGGTCAATTTAGTGTGTCTTAAATTGTTGCATTTAATTTGTCAATCCGGGATTCGTAAGATGATGAAGTGTGGCGCACTATATGTGCAAGATAACCTATTTCTTAACTTTTTGTCATTTTTGGTTTTCTAAGGTGAAATGGAAATTCTAAAATGAAAACAAGTATGGTTATGTTTGTTCAAGGAAATGATATCCTCTATAATGATTTACCAACTTGAAACTTAAAAAAAAGGAATTTGAAACTTACAATGACAAAACTTGAAAGGAAATGAAAATGTGCTGCTGAAATGAAAAGGTGCTGCTAGTCTAATAAATCAAAACAATGAACTAGTGAGCATAAAACCAAACTATTCTTGTTGATGTATAAACACAAAAGAAACTATGCTTAAGGAAATTCAAAATTGCAACAAAGTAAATCTAAATCAGATTACATCAATTTATCTTCTGATCCCTCATCATTAGTCCAACTATGATTTTCGAAAGTAACCATAAATAACTTGAGTAACTAATATTTAACTTGCAGAAAGGAAACTAATATCAAACTACACATCCATAATACAATCCCTCACCATCAGTCCAGCTGTGGCTTTCGGAGGCAACTGAAGATGTTATGAGCAGCTTAATATATCTAAATTTGCAGAAAGGAAACTAATACTAAACTACACATTTCATAATACAATCCCTCACCATCAGTCCAGCGGTGGCTTTCGGAGGCAACTAAAGATGTTATGAGCAGCTTAATATATCTAAATTTGCAGAAAGGAAACTAATACTAAACTACACATTTCATAATACAATCCCTCACCATCATTCCAGCTGTGGTTTTCGGAGGTAACTGAAGATGTTATGAGCAGTGTAATATATCTAAATTTAACTACTAAAGAAAATGAACAAAAATGAAATAAACAAAGCAGTACTGAATGTAAACAGAAACTAAGAAAAACAAATTAGCAGCAGAATAATGTTAATTCCATGTCATTAGTCAAAAAGCTATGCAAATGCCCGGGCTGCCTATCTATAACCTGAAACAAGAACACTGATCAGTGATTAATAACATAAAACATGGAAGACAAAAGTGAAATGGAAAGCATGAAAGTTTATAAATAGAAATGAAGCATATATACCATGAAAGATGCAATGCATAAACATGTGAATGGATTATGGCACAATGAGCTTTAAAGAAATAAAATAAGAACTATACAATAATGCACAGAACCTTGGCAAGTGCAGGGGCCCTCTACACTAGCCTTGGCAACAATCTTCAAGTACAAATCACGTTGGAAAACAGAGTCTTCTTATATTAAAATGCAGTCATAACAGTGAGATGGTATTACGGCACAAAAGGCAGCGTAATTACATTACAGAGCAGACTAATAAAAGATAACAGAGACTAATCGAGACTAACTCTATATGCGTATGCAAACGCATTATTTATAACAAAAGAAACATAACTAATTCCTAAAGTTTATGCTGGTGGAGAACACGTAGACCATTACGTCCTCGGATCTAGGATCATGGCCGTATTGCAAAGTAAATCTATGAGGAGTGGATATTTGAATTCGGCTATGGAGCCATGTACAGATGTCGACTTGTCCTCCGCAACTCAGAAACGACCATATGAACCTTCATGTGACACGAAACAGAGTCCTGTCACCGTAAGACTCTACGGTTGACTTCCATGTCGATGCCTTTGACCACGGCTTCTTTAGATGAGTTTGCTCGAGCCAATAGGACACGAACCATGTCCACATCATTCCTGACTTGCCCATGTGGCTCATTTTCCTTGTAGACACCTGTAACATAGAGTTTCACAAAATGGCTGCGGAAAGTGGCAAGATTCCGCAGCTAAATGAACAAAATCTAAATCAAACAGTAGACACAAAAATATAATTAAAAACCATGTTAGATGCTCTTTTGCAATTAATATACAATGATATTTGACAATTTGGGAGGTTCAAGTGAGTGAAAAAGGTATAGAAAAGTGTATGGAAAAGATGCAGATTTGAGACTCAACAGCATCCTGGACCCTGCTTTAATTGCCCGGCAGAAACGCGCAATAAGACTCAAAGCTGCATCTTACCAGCTAATTCAGGGTAAGCTTTTCAAGAAACATTATGATGGAGTCTTGTTACGCTGCTTGGAACATTATGAAGCACAGAAAATCTTGACTAAGCTGCATGACAGACCAGCTGGAGGTCATTTTGCAGGTGATACCACCGCCCACAAGATAATGCGCGCATGATACTACTCGCCAACTCTTTTTAGATATGTGCATGCATATGTCCGGAAATGCACTCAATGCCAGAAATTTGCAAATCGGGAAGCGCGGCCAGCCACTCCCCTACTATCAGTAGCAGTGGAGGAACTCTTTCAACAGTGAGGTTTGGACGTGATTGGTGAAATCATGCCTCACTCCTCCAAGCAACATTGGTATATTCTTACTGCTACCGATTATTTCACCAGGTGGGTCAAAGCAGCACCTTTATGCCAAATCAATGATCAAGAGGTAATATAATTCATCACTCATTCCATCATCACCAGGTTTGGCGTTCCAACTTCCTTGGCTTTTGATAATGCAACTTACTTTTCATAAATTAAATTGTATGATTTTTCTCTAGAAAACGGTATTGTTCATAAAAATTCTGCAAATTATTATCCCCAAAGAGATGGGTTAGCTGAGTCAACTAATAAAAATCTTATCCACATCATTAAGAAGACCCTGCTGTCCCACCAGTGCAACTGGCACAACGCCCTTCACAACGCTCTTTGGGCCGACCATGTCACGCCCAAATCCTCCCTAGGCACCTCCCGGTATTTTCTCATGTGTGGAAAAGAAGCAGTTCTTCCTCCCCATTTATCTCTCCCTACCCTTCAGTTGTCCCAAGAATTTCATGGTACCCCATGCCCCACCTTGTAGACTCGGATCGACACCCTACTGAAGTTGGAGGAAGAAAGACAAAAAACCCGAGAAAAGTTCGCCATCCACCAAAGCCGGATCAAGAGATGGTTTGATAGAAAATCCGCAGGGAATAAAAAATTTGAGGTAGGAGACCTGGTCCTGAAGTGGTATAAAGCTCACGAAGAAAAGGGAAAACATTCCAAGTTCCAAGCACTGTGGACAGGTCCTTTCCAAGTTAAGAAGAAATTAGGTTCCCACACGTTTAGACTGCAAACTCTTGAGGGAAGAGTCGAGGTCATCCCAGTAAATGGGCATGACCTCAAACATTACTTCACTTAGCAGCCCTTAGAGGGCTATCTTATCCTTGTACCATAGTTTCCACTTTCGTTCCATTTTTTGTCAAAAAATAAAAAATAAAAAAATTAATGTTATAAAAATGGAAGGACTTGTCGGAGCCACGCAATTGGCATACTGAAACAGGTTCTATGCTGATGGGAGGCCTTTCCTGATAGAAACGGAGGTGGTAAAATCTTGCTTTTAATTGGCACGTAAAGGTAGCACATGACCTAGCTCAAGCCATCAAGCGTGGGGAGCCCACCTAGCAAGTTTGAGAGGGTGTCTGCAAAAAGAAAGTACAATACAGTGGTAACTAGATCGGAAGGGAACAGAGTTACTCCAGGTTACATCAGGGCATCCAAGAAAAACCAAAGTTCTCATATCAGACCAGGAGAAACCTCTCTGCAAGTAAAATAAGTCAGGATCCCTCATCCGCCCAGGCAAAAATTTCCCATCTAATATAAGTGCCATGAGCACATCTAAATAAGTGCCTCAGGCACATTCAAAATAAGTGCAATAGCACACTAATAAAGGGTAAAGGATTGAGAAAGGATTCCTGTGCAGAGAGGTGATGCAACGACTCCACCGGGGTACTGACCAGGCTCGCTGGCAGCGGAGCAACATTCATGACTCGTAGGTAGTGACTCCGCTGGGACCGAGAGGTTCACTGGAAGTGGAGCAACACGATGAGGACAAAATAGTCGTACCAGACCCTGTAGCCGCCTAGAGTTCTCCAACCCTTTGGGTCTGGAAACCTGAAGAAATGAAATTCGGTTAACCAGCACCCAAACAAGCCAGCAGGCCAAGCAACCTCGCAAGGTGTCAAAGGCAAGGTAGTGCTAACCTTAAGGTAAAAGTAACAGCTAGTGAAGGACCCTCCCTCCCCCCTCCAAGGCCAACCATCGGCAGAGATTCTGAGTTTGACCAGTGAATCACCATTTGTTGTAGCCTCTACAACACATTGGTAAGGCATGCTAGGGAATATCAATGCATGTTAAGATTTCCCAAAGTGTGCTTGGGAGTTCTAGGGTGTGCTAATTATATCATGTGCCAAGATATGCCAATACATGCTAGGTGTTAAGGATGTGGCGCAGGGTGCCAGGGTATGTCAATATGTGTCAAGGCAACAAAAGGAAGAACCAATAAGAGGGTTAATAAGTCGGGACTTTATCTTTTTGAAAATGGGCATGCTAGGCACACTAATAATAGGTCCCAATACATGCCAAGTGGCATTGTTTGCCAAGTGCTAATGTATGTCAATGCATTCAACCAAGGTGTTCCAAGGCATGCTAGGGACTATATGTAGCATGCCAACACATGCTAGGAGAGTTCCATGTTGTGCTAGTGCATGCCACCATGTACTTGGATGTCAGTGTCGTCACAAGATGTTGTAGGTACAAAGATGTTCCAAGGCATGTGGGGTGTTAAGAAATGTTAGTGTGTGCCAAAGCATTATTTTAAGGTGTGCCCAGATTGTTGAGGATTGTTAGGTCTTTCTCATTAATAGAATTATCAGAGCTTGATTATGTATTAAATAATATATTTCCTACACACAATATTGGAACCTTATCTAAAGGGAATTTGCTAGATAATAAACTTAATAGATATGAATAATGTGTTGACTCATAGGAAATCTCTATTCAGCTAGTCATTACTTGAGGGAAATGATACGCACTAATTACATCTTAAAAATTTGACTAACCCCAACCACTATGGCCTTGGACATGTTATAAAAATACTTCACAATAATGGTATTAAATCATTATCTTTTGACAAAAATATATTAACATGCACATAGCGTCATCAAAAAGTCATTGGAATGATCAATGATGATGAACATTTTTTCACTGTTACTAAAAGTAACAAAAAGAGTATTGGTGAGGGTCATTAAAAGTTTGTCACTAGAAGTGTCACCAAAGAGAGAATTAGTGATGGGCCTTTAACAACCATCACCGAAAGTGTCATTGAAAATGTCTTTGGTGACGGACCATAAAGGACCATCACTATATACACTTGCAGTGACGGTTTTTTAATGATCAATGATGACAGACATTTTTTGACCCTCACTAAAAGTAACAAAAAGAGCATTGGTGAAGGTCATTAAAAGTTCGTCACTAGAAGTTTCACCAAAGAGAGATTTAGTGATGGGCCTTTAACGACCTTCATTGAAAGTGTCATTGAAAATGTATTTGTTGATGGACCATAAAGGACCATCACTATATACACTTACAGTGACGGTTTTTTAAGGACCATCACCATATGTGACATTGGTGATGAACCTTAAAGATCCGTCACAAGCATGACCCTCACCAATGTGCTTTTTTCTTTTAGTGGCTCACCAAAAATCTAAAAAGAAAACACCTCCGGCATAATTAGAATTTAAACCACTTAACATGCATTTATTTATTTTTTTCTTAATGTCATATATGTTTAAAAGTCCAAAAAGCGTTTCGGTGTAACACCAAAATCCAGGTCACAAACACTCATGCAAATGCCAAAGCATGAAGAAATCATTTTACAATTATAATATATATTATTGTAGTACATATATCAAAGACTCTTGTAAATGCTAAAGCACGACCAAATCATTGTACAATTATAATCATCGTAGTACATATATCAAACACTCATGTAAATGCCAAAGCATGAGAAAATCATTGTACAATTATAATATATATTTTATATATTATTGTAGTACATATATCATCAATAGTTCTTAGGTTTATGTAGAGTGCGCTAGCTCCATTTCGTTATGAAATAATGTTGCTACGGTGTATATAGATGTATTTCGGTTAATGATGTAATAATGTCATCTTGTAAAGAAAACTTTCCTCGCGGGTTTTGTTATTCAATGCAGGTTTTCTATATTTCTGACTTAATGTGAACGTAAGTTCACCAAATTGGTCTCCACATCGGTACAGATTGGAAGCAACCTCATGTATTTCCGTTAATGATGTAATAATGTCATCTTGTAAAGAAAACTTTCCTCGCGGGTTTTGTTATTCAATGCAGGTTTTCTATATTTCTGACTTAATGTGAACGTAAGTTCACCAAATTGGTCTCCACATCGGTACAGATTGGAAGCAACCTCCCCCAATTTGATCTCTACTATTGCGTATTGCGTCTGGATGAGACACACTAAATAAGCTGCGTGTCGTCTGGCTATTCATGATACACCTGATATTGTTAAAAAACTGATATAAAAAAACTCGTATACGAAATGCATAATATAGATATATATTAAACAATTAACTTCTAAGTTCGCGGTTTCAACGTGAGTTGTTTGCATGACCGTGCTCCATATTTGTTTATATTGTTTACTTCCATATAACTTAAATGTCAAGTGTCAGGTCAGCATATGCGTCAACCTAAATAGATCAACTTGTATAATATATATATATATATATATATATATATATATACGTACGTACGTTTAATATACACCTATCTTAATATAAAGACATTTTTAATATATTTTGATAGAATATATTTAAGGTAAGTTTATGATTATGATAATATCAATTTGATATATTATATTTCTTATTATATTGTATTATATTATAGGTATAATTTTAAATGGTTATATATATATATAATCATAGGATTTTTAAAAATTTAATTTAATTATTAATTGTGTAGATATCTTGTTTATTTTAACAAATGTTTATGTTTTTATAATTTGAATTAAATTATTTTAATTTAATTATTATTAATTAATAGGTGGATGGTAGAGTTTTTACTTTAATGAAATATTTTAGAAAATTCTTAATAATATACACAAATAAAATATTATAAAGTAGTTATTCTTTATTAGAGTTTAAATTAAATTGATTAATTAAAAAATGTTATATGAATAACTCACATATGAATCAAGTTCTGGATTTTTAAGCGCGTTGTATTAATAAGCCATCATATCTGTCCATCTTATTGTACCAAAGGCTATTTACAAATAAAAAATCTCCATAATAAATCTCCACGGTTAACAATCTTCTCCCACGTTCTTTATAAATGTATATATTTTTAACTTGTATAAAAAAATCTCTGTATAATGGTCTTCCTCCGCAATACCACACAAGATCATAAATGATGATACATCAACCAAATCTATATATCTTTTAATAATAGCTTCAAGATGATCATCCTTTTAGCTAATTTATTAACACCATTCTCCTTTCACCTGGGTTCACATTTTGATCGTATATCCATCTTCGCACAAACTTCTTCCAAACAATTGATTAAGGAAGTGTGAGGTCGACATTCTACCATTTTATGATAATTCTTCATTTTCACAATAATCCCCATGATCCATCATTATTCCTTCCACCAAAAAGGCTTCCTTCAAACATTTTAACTCAACAAAATAAAATTCATCTCCGCACAACTTCCTCAACACACTTCCCAATTTCTGCTATGTACATGCTAACATACAACTTTCATTATTAAAAAATGCATTATAATTTTTAATTATTTTTTAATGTTTATTAGACTTTATGTACATGCTTCTTCAAATTAATTTGTTAAGTTAGAGTGGGGTCCACATTCTGCCATTTTTTTAGAATGCTTCAGTCTCGTAATAATCTTCATAATCTATGAGTATTCATGCCTCCACACAGGTTTCCTCCACACATCAGCACTCCGCACAACAGAAGTAATCTCCACATAACTTCCTCCACACACACTTCCTCATTGTTTCTCTCTATTCTAATATACATGTTAATTATTAAATAATATTTAATAATTGTGAATTGTATCGTAAGCTATGCACATGAATAACTATGGGTTATATTTTAATTTTTATTATACATTCTACATTTCCATTGAAACCTCTACTCACACTGAAATCTATGCACATGAAACCTTCCACCTAAGAACAAATGTCAATGAACACCCATTTGAAATAGAATGCACTTTCCATATTCTAACAAAATCAATTTCTTCTACACTAAAGACTTCCATGGTCAATGGATTAAATATTGTGCTCTCTGCATAGCAAAAATATTTTTTATGCCTATATTTAGTGCTACCTAGATATATACTAATAAATGTGTTGTTTCTACCTCTACATATTTATTTCTGGTGTGTCTAGGTCCATCGATATTGGAGTGATGCATCCTGGGGTACCCTTATGTAAATTGTTGTTAGCTCCCCTGGGCTAACAATTCAAAGCTTTCTTTCAATTGAATGATCAAATATATCATGTATCTCCCCCTATGTCTTATCGGCTATAACCACCTCCCTAGTTAATTTTTTTAGACCTCATCATACAGACCTTTGCACTTTGCGCAAGAACAAATATTTTGCATAATCCCCACACACTTGCAGTCATAAATAATTTTTTTAATCACATAAGTTACAAAACATACTTTTATTCATGTTAACACCTATAAGCAATTCCAGTCCCCACTACTACGTTACTAGCTAACATTAGAAGGAATTGTCGAAGTTTGACGAAAACTCCACAAATTGAAACATATCCAAAGAATGGAAAGTTAGTCGAATATTTTATTGTAAAACATGGAAACTAGAAAACTCCCCCATTTTGGGGCACATTACCCACCCTCCACATAGTAAAATATCTACAATAAAATCTTCACAAAAGGAAAAATTGTAATACTAATTTGAAATTTGTCCATAATTAAAATAGTTACGTGTCTAAGACATAAATTTCCTTATGAACCTTTTCTTTCTTTCCCAATGCCATCCTCATCAACTCGTTCAAACAATAAATGTTTACATTAAAATCAAGGAAAGTTATATCTATGAAATATTTATTTTTCTAGAGCGACTATGCAAACATAAAGTCAAAGATTAGAACCGTAATTTGCCAAGATTATTTGTGAGTGAAACACATATTGAAGTTAATGTAACATTTAGAGTTAAAATATTATCAATAATATAAGAATACAAAATGTTATTCCTAATAACCTATATGGATTATGTTATTTCTAAGACAAAAATATTACCAATAAAATCCTTCGGTATAATTTATAAACGCCCAACTTCGCAAAACAAATTTTTTTCTCTATGAAATTTTATTTTGCATTAAAAAATTGCATTATGAAAGACCTTTATTCAATAGACTATTATATCCAATAACCAGCTGTCATTTTTTCTTGAATTTAACTCACATGTATTTCACTAATCTGATATAGCATAATTGGAACTGTATGCAGTAATATGTTTCTCTGGAAACTACTATCTCCCATGGCCATCATAATAGTGTATTGATCCTAAAATTACCATTAGTGTAAGGTATGTGTGGAAAACATGTCAAGAAAAAAGTGTTGTGTGGTCAAATGAATGTGTGAAAGGCTTTCTGCAAGGTTTATTAAAATAATGAATATACAAGTCTACTTTTCAATTATATGAGTTTTGCAACTAATCAAATGGTTTTATAGTTGTCTGAAGTTGATTGTGTAACTGATTAATTATATTTATGGCTTATCTAGGTGGCTCGAGAGACATGCACAGGAAAAAGAGGGCATATGGAAAATAAAAAATGAAAGTGACGGAAATGTGGCAAACTCAATTTTAGGTTGAATATCTCGTTGTCCTGATTTCAACAGTGTGAACGATTCATCAAACTGAGTTCAGATGCGAAAGATAGAGTTGGTCAAAGTTTTAAGGTTGACTCGATGAATTGATACCTTAACGAGGATGCAATTTTGTAGAAATCTGGCCACCGGATTCTGTCTAGCTCTGGCCAGATATGGGGTGTATTTGTGGGATCGTTGATTTGTTCGGCCTAAAAACCAAATTACAAATTTGGACAAGTTTGTTAATTAAAGAAAAATAAATAAAATTTTGGAGAGGCGGGATATGAACCTCGGCCCTCCCAAAACCATATTAACCAAATATATTAATAGTCTGATGGGTCATCACGCTCGTGGACCCTGCACCATACATAACTCTATATACCAAAATGGTTGGGGGCAGGTTGTGAACCCCGACACCCAAACCACGCCACATCTATATTAAGCCCCGACGGAAGCGCGGTTTGGTCCGACCATGTGGAGCGGACCTGCCCACAGTGAATGGACCTCTATAAATATTATATCACAGCAAAAGAGCAGGAGGGGCGGTATTTGACCCCCCAACCCCTCCTCCACCCGTTAAGGAACCTGCCATTACCCCAGCGGAGGGTTTATGGTAAACTTTGCCCATAAACAATATTTAAACCTATCCTTTAGGCAGTGCATCCAAGGCAAGCGAGACTCGCCTGTGCATTTTGAGTCAGAGGAGGAAGAATGGTGGCAAAAATTTCAAGACAAAGAATATTCCTTTAATGCCCATATATTCCCTGGGGAGGTAAATTTTCTTTTTATCAGAATATGCTGAAGGTTATAGTGATTTTTCTCAGTTTTTTCTAGGGAACGTGATGGAGATACCAGATTCACCTTTTCAGCAGTGGATTTGTAGATTCCCTATGGAGGAGAATCTTTGGGCACCTTGAGGTAATCTTTCATATTCCTTGGAGGCTGAAATTTTTCAGTGTCAGAATGAGGTCAACTTTATACTCATTATTCTCAAAATTTGTATGGATCTCAATGGTGAGATCATATTCCTGTCTAGAGTTTCATATTTCCATATTCCTGTGGAGCAGCATCTTTGAGGAATCTAAGGGGAATATAAAATATTCCTTACGGCTAATATTTCGACAGTTTAAAAATTCAACAAATCGATAGTCGATTATACACCTCGGTGACATGAATCCAATGGTGTAGTCAGATTTTTCATCTCAGCCATATATTTTTCAGCCATTTTCCAGCATGAGATGGCGGTCTCAGATTTTAGCATGTGGACAGTCAATATCATGCCATTTGATGCCACGTTTGCGATGGTGCGTTTAGATCCAGCGATTGTGAAGCCTATTCTTCATCCAACACTAGAGTTGAGGTATACAAAGTGTTGTTGCCATGTACTTCATTGATTATTGTTGTAGGATTCTTTATGTCATGATGATTCATGCTTCATGTATGATGGAGATTTTTCATGTTTATTTGTTGTTATTAATTCCTTCTAGTGTAAGATGCGTAATATTTATGTCTATTTGATGTGGAGCGTATTTATGGTGATTTATGTTGTGAATTACCTTTTATTGTCTTGATGGAGGGATATTCTTTGTCACCATGTGTGAAGTTGTCATGCTAATAGGAGGCCTGTATGAGTGAGTGTTCCCTGGAGCGGAACGTCTCGTGGAGAGACTTTGCCACTCGTGTTGTGGGCTCTTTAATTGTATGGAAATTCACCAACATCCATGTACATCATGACATTTTCTAACACCAAATGAAGCGGCCAACACCATTGAGACACCGAGGCTTGGAGATGTAGTTTACACTGGACAAAATCCGTTATTAAATGACTTTAATTTCTATTGTGTGATTGTTGACATGTTTTCCTCTTAATCATATATGCATATGTGTTCATTAATTCTTTGATAAAATGTAATTCTAACACATTAGATGAATTAAAAGTTCTTGGTTAAAAGGGCATCAAAATTTTACCTGGATGAAGTGGTATCAGAGCAGTCTTCTTGCTAATGTGAACCGCAAGTGTGAGCCATTGAACATGCAACAATGGAGGATGTCAAAAACATGTAAAAGGCCATGCTCAAGATGTTTGAAAGGGTGGACATGTTGTATGAATATTATGAGAAACAAGCTGCAGATAACACTAAGTTAAAAATACTTCTAGAAGAGGAGAAGAAGGAGAAGCAATGATTACAGCTTCAATTGCAAGCAACGACAGAGGCATTACAGGAATTAAAGTGCAACGATGGAAGTCTTCAAATAGATCATGATTCATTAAAGGCACTCCTATAGGAAGAGAAGGAGGACAGGCATCTATTGTAGCTTTAGTTGCAAGGCACGACAGAGGCATTGGAAGAATTGATGTCAAACGACGAAATTCGTCAAGAAGATCATGAGGCATTGAAGGCATTCCTATGAAAAGAGAAGGAGGAGAAGCATTAATTGCAACTTCAGCTACAAGACGTGACGGAAGCCTTGGAGGAAGTGAAGCATAAAGAAGGCTCGGAGAAGCCCTCTTCACCTATTTCAATATTGACATATGAGGTAAACAATTGTGATCATTCTTCAGTTTCATCTTCACATGCTATTATTTCTGTTGGAAATGTGGAGATCGACATTACAAGAACCGACATGAGAATCCTTACCAGCATGGGGTACAAAGGAGGAGGAATTTAAATTCATGGCCAAGGCATAATTCAACCATTAGAAATTGTGCAAAGACCTCACTACGCAAGTTTGGGATACACTAAAGGAGAATGTTTTAATGTGTCAGAAGCCTCCACGAACATGTGGAAAACGTCAATGAGAGAAAATGTGGGAAGACTTCACCATCATCATATGACAGTCCATATTGCAAAGAGAGAGCTAAGGAAAGCGCTCATCACAATAATAACATCATAGGAAAACGCACATTGTTGAACTCGTCAAGGGAAAATATTGTTGAGAACATTTCACCATCCTCCCATGGAAGTGCATGTTGCAGTGAAAGAGCTGACACAAGATCTCATCACCATGATCTCACTAGAGATGACCAGGAAAGGTACAATAAGTCTCGATATTTGTAAGTTCATTTTGATTATAAGATTGCTTCTAATCATGAGCGTAAATCATGGCATAATAAGACTTGTCATTTCTGTGGTTTACATAACCATGTTATTGTTGAGCATTGGAAAAGAATGGCAGAACAAAGGAGGATGAGACATGGAAAGCCTTATCCACAACAAGTAAATAAAATGGTTAAGCAGGTATGGAGGAAGAAGACTCATTGCAGTTATTGCAACTAAAGTGGCCATCAAAGAGCCACGTGTTGGAGACTCCATCGAGATTAGTGTCTTAAGGACAAAGCACCCATGCAGAAACACGTGAGTGAATATGTTCAATAAGAAAATCCACCACATTAATTGTGGGTCACTTTGTTGAAATGGATTTTCTAGTGTACCATGGCCATGTTTTGTAAATAATATGTTGCACTTTTAACTGTAAAAGTGATGACGTTTTTTCCATCGCCTGTTAAGAAACCATGATATTTTGGCCTTGTTTTGAAAATCATGTGATGCATTTATTTTATGTAAAAGTTACGATATGATTTCCATCACTTAGAAATGTGACAATGATGTTTTTTGGCCTTGTAATGAGTTGGGGTGTGATTTCCATTTCATGTAAAGTTGACCACCGAATATGTAAGCTCGTGCAAAGTATGGAAATGTTTGGGACATAGTTGTTCATAATTTGTGCATGTAATTTGCAAGATATTGTAATAATTTTTTGCGAAGGATGTAGGTGTCGGTTCATCGCTTACAACTGTGAAGGAAAAATGTGTAGGAGAAGGAAGGGTGACCTTTCAGGACACTTGTGGTGCAGACATAGTACACAGTGGTTGCAAATTCTTGTTGATGGGTTCGGAGGACCAAAAGCTCCTCAACGGGGAGGAATGATCCAGGTGGCTCTAGAGACACACACTAGACAAAGAGGGCTTGTGGAAGATAAAAAATAATAGTGACAGAAACATGGAAAAATAATTTTCAAGTAGAAGATCTCGTCATCCTGATCGCAACTGTATGAACAGTTCGCCAAATCAATTTTGTATGGGAAAGTTAGAGATGGTCAAAGTTATAAGGTTGATTGGATGACTTGAAAAGTTAAGAAGGATGCAATTTCATAAAAATATCACCACTGGATTACGATTGAACTTGTGGGATCGTTACTTTGTCCCCTTCGTCCTAAAAACCAAATTTCAAATTTGGACGGGTTTGTTAATTAAAACTAAAAAAATTATAATTTTGGAGAGGCAGGCCATGACCGCCACCCCTCCCCAAACCAAATTAACCAAATATATTAATGGTCCGATGGGACGTGACCCCCGAGGATCCCACACCATACATAAAAACATATACCAAAATGGTTGGGGGCGTGTTGTCAACCCTGCCACCCAAACCATGCCACATCTATATTAAGCACCAATGAAAGCGTGGTTGGATTAGCTTGTATGGAGTGGACCCGCTGACTCCCAACGATCCTCCATAAATATTATATCACAGAAAAAGAGCCAGAGGGGCAGGACTTGACCCCCAACCCCTCCTCTGCCACTTAAGGAACCTGCCATTACGCCATCGAAGGGCTTATGGGAAACTCCACCCACAAGCAATATTTAAACCCATCTTTTCTGTAGTGCGCCCAAGGCAGGCCAGACCCAGGCATGCAATTCGAGGCAGACGAGGCATAATGGTGGCACAAATTTTGAGATGAAGAATATTTCTTTGATGCCCAGAGATTCCCTATGGGAGGTAAATTTTATTTTTATTAGAATATGCTCAAGTTTATAGTAATTTTTCTCATAATTTCGTAGGGAACGTAATGGTGATACCAGTTTCACCTTTTCAACAGTGGTTTTGTAGATTCCCTATGGAGGAGAATCTTCAGGAATCTTGTGGCAATCATTCAAATTCCTTGGAGGTCGAAATTCGCCAATGTCAAACTGAGGTGAAATTTATACTCATTCTTCTTAGAGTTTTGTAAGGATCTCAATTTCGATATCATATTCCTGTCTGGAGTTGCATATTTCTAGATTCCCTGTGGAGCAACATCTTTGAAGAATCTAAGGGGAATCTAAAAGATTCCTTACAACCTAGATTTCGACAGTGTCAAAATTCAGCAAATTGACAATCGATTCTACACCTCTCGACGACACGAATTGAATGATGTAGTCATATTTTTGTTCTAAGCCTTATATTTTTTGGCCATTTTCGAGCATGGGATGACATTGCTGGATTTCAACATGTGGACAGTTAGTTTCACGCCATTCGAAGCCAAGTTTGCGATGGTGCATTTAGATCCAGCAATTGATTAGCCTATTCTTCATCCAGCATTAGAGTTGAGGTATATGAAGTGTTTTTTCATAGATTTCATTTATTATTGTTGTAATATGCTTTATGTCATGTCGTTTCCTCCTTAATGTATGATGCAGATTATTCATGTTTATTTGTTGTTGGTAATTCCTGATGATGTAAGATGCAGAATCTTTATTTGTATTTGACGTGGAGTGTATTTATGGTGATTTATGTTGTGAGATCCCTTTTGTTGCCTTGATTGCAAGATACTCTTTGTCACCATGTGTGAAGTTGTCATGCTAGTAGTAGATCTGTATGAATGAGAGTTCCCTACAGTGGAACGTCTCTTGGAGAGGCTTTTCCACTCATGTTGAGGTCTCTTTCCTTTTATGAAATTTCAAAAACATCCATGTATATCATCACATTTTCCAACACCAAATGAAGTGACCAACTCCATTGAGACACCATGGCCTAGTGATGTAGTCCACACTGGACGAACTTCGTTATTAAACGACTTGCATTTTTGTTGTGTGATTGTTGACATGTTTTACTCTTGATCATATCTTCATATGTGTTCATTAATTCTTTGAGATAATGTAATTCTAGCACATGAAACAAAGTAAAAGGTCTTGGTTAGAAGGGTATCAAAAATTTACCCAGATCAATGGCAGACCATTTGTTTCTATAGCAAGGTAACTCTTGACATTGTAATTTTGAACTTGTTGAGATTCCTTTGCTAATTGTGTGTTATTTAGGACATTGTACAAAGATTTTATTGTGCATAGTATAGAACGAAAATTTTCATGGTGCGGATCAAGTTTCTTCTGCACAGTGAAAGATCTTCACACTGATTATGTATTAAAGTTATGATAGTGTTTTCTATTATATGAAATGATGTGTTGTTGTTTTAAGTGAAATTTAACATTTGATAATGGTTTGGTATCTTATACATATATCTCTTTATAATATAATAACAAACAATATCTTTAAACCTGCATAGATTTTATTCCATGGAATAACTGATTAATTATTTTTCTGAAACACTTCTTTTTCCTATAGAGAAATAACACTCAATATTAAATTTATGGTGTTGTTGAGCTTTATTTTCTAATTATACATTATTTAGTTTCTTGTACAATTCTCTCATTGTGCAAAGGCTACAACAAATACTTTCGTTCTGCACAACAAGCTTCTTCTGCACAATAAAAGCTTTACACAAGGAACGCCATACTTAAAATATTATAAACCCAAAAATAAAAAGGAAAGAATAGATTAAATTATTTCTAATGTTTTTTAAAAAATTTACTTGGCTATATCGATTTTATGATAACATTTTTCTATTTGTATTCTAACACATGCTTTGAAACTTTGTTTTATATGTCATATTGTGTTATTTATTAAAATAAAAATTAACATTTAACAATAGTTTTGGATCTGAGATATATATTTCATAAGAATATAATTACTAATTACTATTAATATCAATTCAAATTTGATTATTTGATTAGAAATTTTAATCAATTAATGAGCCCCTTTTGCTAATTCTATTTTATTTTATACTACTTGGTTCCTTGTATATAGTTGTCATTGTTCCAAAATTACAATGAAAAAAAAAACGGATAGTAAAACGAGAGCTTTATGAAAATTGACTACCAATATATGCATTATTATTATTAATCTCTACTTTTTTTTATGTTTTGACATTTTATAAATATGATATATTTTATATAATATGAAGAAAGGTTCGCACTAAAGAAATTTTTGCAGTGGTATATTAACATTGAAATTTTCTGCACTCAAAAAAAACTTTGCACTCAAAAAAAAAATTAACTTTCCAAGAGCTATTATGAATAATTTAATACTAAAATATTAGTAAAAAAACATAAGTTTGAAGTGTGAAGTTCCATAAAGAAAAAGGTCTTTGTATAATGGTCTTCCTCCGCACTTCCGCATAAGATCATAAATGATGATACATCAACCAAATATATTTATCGTTTAAAAATAGCTTCAATATGATCATCCCTTAAACTAATTTATTAACACCATTCTCCTTTCATCTACGTCCACATTTTGCTCGCATCTGCGTCTTCGCACAACCTCCTCACACACTGCCTCTAAATATTTGATTAAGAAAGTGTGAGGTCGATATTATGCCATTTTATGAGAATTCTTCATTTCAAAATAATCTCTGCGATGCATCATTATTCCTTCCACCACAAAGGATTCCTTCACACATTTTAACTCTACAAAATCAAATTCATCTCCACACAAACTCTTCAACACACACTTACAAATTCCTGCTATGTATTCTAATATACAACATTGATTATTAAAATGTGCATTATAATTGTGGATTGCATCGATATCTATTAACCAAAATAGCTATAGGCTATATTTTAATGTTTATTAGACTTTAAGTACATGCTTCTTCGAATTAATTTATTATGTTATAGTGCGGTCCACATTCTGCCATTCGTTTATAATGCTTCAATCTCACAATCACCTTCGTAATCTATCATTATTCATGCCTCCATACAAGTTTCCACCAGAGACCCGCACTCCGTACAACAAAATTAATCTCCAAAAAAAGTCCTCCACACACACTTCCTCATTGTTTCTATCTATTCTAATATACATGTTAATTATTAAACAATATTTTATAATTTCAAATTGCATCATAATCTATGAACATGAATAAATATGGCTTATAGTTTAATGTTTATAATACTTTCTATATTCCAAATGAAACCTCTATGCACACTCAAATATATCTTCACGAAACCTTCCACCTAAGAAAAAATGTCAACGAAATCCTCTTTGGAATAGAATGCACTTTCCAAATTCTAACAAAATAAATTTCTTCTACACTAAAGACTTCCATGGTCAATGGATAAAAATTTTTTATGGATATCTTTAGTGCTACCTATCAATTCTAATAAGTGTGTTGTTTCTACATCTACATATTTATTTCTGGTGGCTCTAGGTCCTTTGATATCGGAGTGATGAGTCCTGGGGTGCCCTTAGGGATATAGTTGTTATCTCCCCTGGGCTAACAATTCAAATATTTCTTTCCATTCAATGAAATGATCAAATATATCATGGATCTCCCAATGTGTCCTGTCAGCTATCACCAACTCCCTAGGTCGTTTTTGAGGCCTCATCATATAGATCTGTGCACTCTGCACAAGAACAAATATTTTTCATAATCCTTGCACACTTGCAGTCATAAATAAGTTTTTTGATCACATAAGTTACAAAAAATACTTTTATTCAGGTCAACACCTATAAACAATTCCATTCCCCACTACTACGTTATTATCTCGCATTAGAAGGAACTGTCGAAATGTGACAAAAACTCGAGAAATTGAAATATATCCAAAGAACGGAAAATCAGTCGAATATTTTATTGTAAAACATGGAAACTAGAAAATTGACCCATTCTCAGGCACATTGCCCACCCTCCGCACAGTAAAATATTTACACAAGAAAAGCTTCACAAAAGGAAAAATAGTAATACAAATTTGAAATTTGTTCATAATTAAAATAATTACATTTCTACGCCATAAATTTCCTTATGAACCTTCGTTTTCTTTCCCATATGCCATCCTCATCAAGTCGTTCAAACAATGAATGTTTACATTAAAATCAAGGAAATTTATATCTATGAAATATTTGTTTTTTCTAGAGCGATTATGAAAACATAGAGTCAAAGATTAGAACTGTAATACGCCAATATTGTTAGTCAGTGAAATACATATTGAAGTTAATGTAACATTTATAGTTAAAATATTATCAATAATATAATCATAAAAAATGTTATTCCTAATAATGCATATGGATTATGTTCTAATAGAAAAATATTACCGATAAAATCCTTCAGTAGAAGTTACAGACTCCCAACTTCACTAAACAAATATTTTTCTCTATAAAATGTTATTTTTCGTAAAAAAAAATTCATTATGAAAACCTTTATTGAATAGACTATCATATCCAATAACCAATTCTCGTGTTTCTTAAATTTAACTCATATGTATTTCACTAATCTGATATAGCATAATTGGAACTGTATGTAGTAATATGTTTCTCTAGAAACTACTCTATCCCATGGCCATCATACCATTGTATTCATTCTAAAATAACCATTAGTGTAAGGTATGTGTATAAAACATGTCAAGAAAAAAGTGTTGTGTGGTCAAACTAATGTGTGAGAGGCTTTCTACCAGGTTTGTTAAAATAGTGAATACACAAGTATTCTTTTCAATTATAGGAGTTGTGCAACTAATCAATTGGTTTTATAGTTGTATGGATGAAGTTGGACGGAGGTGATTGTGTATTTATAAATCTTATGCGAATGTTTTTTGAAAAGTTATTAAAACAATAACTCTACAATTCAATTTTTTAATTCTTATTTAGGGACATATCTCGCAAGGTATAATAATTAATTATTATTAGTTTCAAACATCAATGACTAAGGGAATAATTGAGTGTAGAAGTAGTTGTGCAGAGGTGGTTGTGTGTGTTTATTTTATTATTAATAAGTTCTTGGGAAGCACATAAGTGTATAGAATCAAAACGTATAAATCTCAAAACAACTAGTTATTTCAATGAAACTTTAAGTATCTAACATAATATGCTAGAAGGTAGGTTTCATTGTGCATTTGCAGAGTCGAAAATAACAATGTATTGTAAATGTGAAATAAAAATAATGAAATGCGAACCCAACATTAACGGTTGACCACAACTGATTTTTGATTCGCATTTTTTACCAAAGGTAGAAATTCTAGTTCGTGTGACGCTTCTTTCATTTTTCTTTATAAAATATCTTATTTAAAACTAGGAGGTAAGAAAGGGACTCTTCTTATCTCTTCGCGGCTTTGGTTCATCTACGTTGGGATTTTTGGGACAGCACCTTCTAGTGTTATATACAAAAATATCTCTTCCTTTCACCATCGTTGTTAGAGGTTTTTGTTTTCCTATATCTTTTACAGGTTTTCGATTCCATTAAAACGGTTCAACTTGCATATTCCATATGAGAATTTATTGACTTTATTATTTCTACAGAGAGGCCTTAACTCACTAGAATAATACTTCTTTGCGTACGTTCCTACATAGAAATTCTTATTTAATATGTTGAGAAAATTCCTAGATTCTGTGAACAATTTTTCATGATAATGTTAATTTGTACAATTAGGTTCTAGCCCTTGTATTAATTTCCATATTTTCTTACATTTATATTTTGATATATGGCTAACACCTATACGGCCAAGCATGTAAACTTGATATATTACATTTAGATAATACAAACTAAATTTTTTTCTCTGATAATTTATTTTGCATGTCAGTACTAGATATACCTATATAGGGGTTCTTTAAATTATGAATAATTTTAGACACAAGGTTATAACACTCGACAATAAATTATTCCTTCTATCACTTTCGGGAAAAACATAACTATGTAATTATTTTCCCTTTTATGTTATCCCATGTCACTAGTTAAGGTTTTTGTGCCCTTAAGATATGATTTTCTTCTATTTACTATGTGAGCAACTAATTTTAATTTTTGTGGTTTTACATGTAGTTATTATGGAATTTTGAGTACATTTGGGACTTACTGTTAGTATGAATCTTTCGTCGGAAAAATACCACTTTAGCTACGCATAAAAAATAGACGTAACATCGATTATGGCTGCCAATATATTTAAATCCGTAGTTAGGTGATCCAAATAAAGCTTCACAAATCCAAATCTAAGCATAAAAGACATTAAGAAGTGGAAATAAAATGTCACTCCATGCATCCAATAGAAAAGACAAGAACGATATATTTGAAAGAATTTTTTATATTAAAAGGGGACACCTGAGAGGAAAAGAAGAAAGGTGTTTCCGATTCTCCTTAATGGGATGGGTTCTTGAAAGTCCTCAGCATTTCAGATATAAAATTTCTCTCTCTTGTTGGTGTAGAAAACCCAGACAAACATAGAACTCTAAGGGAGCTCACAAAGCGAATGATGAAAATTGTGACAATGATAATGACTCAAAGTCAGACCAAGAGTATAGATCCAGAGTGATCTAATGCAATGAAAGGTGACTAATGAATGGGGAAAAACCTTCTATTTATAACAAAATATTAGGACAGTCTAGAACTTGGTGCATGAATAAATATTATTAATCAAATTCTAGAACCACCCTTTAGGAATGATTTATTATATTTGTTGGAGGGAAAAGGATTTTTGACTTGGGTCAATTCCTTTATTTATAAATAATAAATAAATAAATTATTTATTTATTATTTTAAGGAAATGGTGGGAATATAATTAAATAAATAATGATTTATTTAATTATTTATAAATGATTTAGTTAAATTTAACTAGGAATATTATTTAAATAAAGATTTAAATAACTTATTCCTAGGAAATAATCAAATAAATAAGGATTTGTTTAATTGATTTCCTTGTTTTGGGTTAAATATGACCAGGAAATATAAACAAATATAGATTTGTTTATTATTTCCTTTTGGGGTTTCCTATTTAGACCATAAACAACTTAATAAAGATGTTTTACTAAGTTATTTCACATAGTGAAAGAAATTTTACTTAGGGTAAAATTGGTCTTACATGGTGTACTTGGGTTCATCTAATGATAATAGGTTGGATGACAAAAAAATGGTGTAACAGATTTCCCCCCAACGTACAAGTGTTAGGAGCAAATCGTATGACCGAAGTACGTTGTAAGAACTCAATCACTAGACATCAAGAGGGAAGTCAGAGAGAGAAATGTAAGGTAGTCTAATGTTCTAAAGGACTAGACCCTGAGGAGACGAGACTTACAGGTGCAACAAGTGTCTAATTTATGAAGTGGTACCTGTGCTAAAGGCGGCGGAGGAGGCATACCTATGCCCACCGAGACAAATTACAAAATAATAGTATGTCCAGTAAACAGGGAACCGAACTATAAAGTACATGCTGGCATAAATACAAGCCAGAAAGATAGAATGATGAATCCCACATACATGCTGTGCCTGGACTAACAGTCAGGACTTATACAATAATATTTTAGTACATGAGATATAAATACAACCCAAATGCCCCCTATACACGGGGAAGGGCTCGCAAAATCTGACTGATACATGCAAATCGAAAAGGCGTTGGAAGCGGCTAAGGCCGAAATCATCAAATGTAAGGAGCTGCATCAAAGGCTGAAATGAAGGAGTCATCTGGGCATGTGGGGGGCTACCTACAGGGCCACCCCCTCATGAGGGTTGAGACATCTCACACACACCCCGGAATCACTAATAGCTACTGTTGCATCACTGGACCACCAAGTATATAGATCACGATCATGCTGAAAGGAGCTCGAACCAAGGTACACCGCCCTGTAGACCTAGCTTTTGGAGTAAATGAGCTTATGTCGACAGAAGGAGGTCTGCCATATGTGAGGCAATAAGGGATCCCCAACTAAGGCACGAGAGAAAATAGTAGAGCAACTAACAGATGGATACTAATGATGATGATGAAATGGGGGAAGATCCAAAGGGGACCATAAAAAACATGAGTACAAAATGGTATCTCATGACGGAAATTGACACGAACAAGAATGAGTATGGAGGCAAAGCGGTGCCAAGGGAAAAGTGTTGGAAGTGAGAAAATCTGATTTTGAGGAGAGGTGAAGTAAAACTTCGTAGAAAACATGTGTCCTGGTGAAGTAGTGAATTACGAAAACAAACAAATGCTGGCTATCTAAAAGAAAATAAAACATGCATTTCGATGGGAAATGCTAAGGGTAATATCTCTTAAGATAGAGTGCATTGAGAGGATTAGGAAGGGGATGGCCTTCAAGGTCCTCTAAAAGATATGCCCCCTTACCGAGGTCTTTACTGATGATTTAAGGACCTAGCCATAATGAGTCAAACTTCCCATGACCGAGGGTATCGTTGGCCTGGTCATATACTAGAACAAGGTCACCTTCATGAAAGGTACGAGGGTGTAATTTTCGGTCATACTGAGCTTTGGCATGCTTTTTTGCCGCTTCAAGAGTTTGCAATGCAACACGATGGTCTTCAAAGGCATGCTCAAGCATGATAAGTCATTTTTCTATAGGTTGGGTGTCAGGGAGAAGTTTGACGGCCAAGTGAAGGGAAGAAATTTCACACTCAATCGGTAAGACTACCTCCTCACCAGAGACAAGGTGGAAAGGAGTGAAACCGACGGTGGTTTTAACAGAATTATGACAAGCCCACAAAGTAGGGAAGAGCATAAGATGCCAATTAGTTTTGTGCTTATTCACCATTCGTTGAAGCATGGTCTTAAGAACTTTGTTGACCGCTTCAACTTGGCAATTACCTTGGGGGTAATAGGAAGATGAATATTGGTGCTCAAAACCCAATAGTGAGGATAGCTCATGGCGGATGTCATGTTCAAAATGTCTGCCATGGTCAGAGACCAATTTTTTTGGAACTCCGAATCAAGTACTAACGTGGTTAAAGAAAAAGAGGGCTGCGGTGGCTACCGTATTGTTGAATGTTAGCATAGCTTCGGCCCGTTTAGTGAAATAGTCAATCGCTACGATGATATATTTGTGGTTACCAGCAGATGGAGGTCGACATTCCATAAAGTCGATGGCCCATTTATAGAAAGGACTAGCTGTGACGACGGGATGGAGGGAAGCGGGAGGAGCTCGTGCCTTAGGGGTGAAATGTTGGCAATTGGAACAATGTTTGATTTCTTCAATGCAATCGTTGAAGAGAGAAGGCCAAAAATACCCAGTGCGCATGATTTTTTGGGCAGTGGCGAGGCCGAAGAGGTGGCCGCCACAAGCGCCGCTATGACAGGCATTGAGGACTTGCTCGACTTCAACGTGTGTGAGGCAATGACGAAGGATAGTATCTACTCCACGACGATAAAGGTCATCACCGATCAGAAGATAGCGAGGGGCTTGGTGTCGGATACGTCGTTAAGCATCACGATCAAGATGAAGAGCGAAATTTTGGGTTCGTAAGTAAGTAAGGATGTCACCGTACCAAGGATCGTCGGTGGTGATGGCGAATAAATGTTCATTGGAAAGAGCATCATTAATTGGAGTATCTTGCATCCTGTTAGGCAAATCAGAAATGAGTTTAGCGAAGACTAAACCTTTCTTACTTTTTGGGGTGACAAATTCAAGGTCGAATGCTTGGAGGATAACGAACCAAGGAGCGTACTTCACACTAAGGATGCGTCGACTCAATAGGAAATCCATGAGGTTGGAATTAGTCACAACCTTGGTGGAATACATGAGGATATAATGATGCAGTTTTTGGACCGAGAACACGACAGCTAGTGCTAATTTTTCTTCATGTGTGTAGGACACAAGTGGACCGGCAAGGTTCTTACTGACATAATAGATCACATGTTTGATACCATTACAATCCTCCTGGATAAGGACACCAGCAACCGAATAGGTGGAAGCAGAGATGTATAGGATGAACTCTCGGTCAAAGTCAGGAGGACGGATCAAGGGAGCAGATCTGAGAGCATACTTGAGGGCATCAAAAGACTCTTGAGCGTAGGTATCCCAAACAAATGGTGTGTGAGATCAAAGAAGTCTAAGGAAGCCATGTGCGGTAGTGGCATAGTCAGGAACGAATCGACGAAGAAAATTAGCTTTACCTTGGAGACTTTGTAGCTGGCGTAAGGTACAAGGAATAGGAAGTTCAAGAATGGCTTGAACCTTCAAAGGGTCGAGAGTTATCCTGTCTTTAGACACTATGAAGCCGAGGAGACGACTGGCAGGAACATAGAAGACACATTTCAATGGGTTAAGGCGAATGTTATACTTGCGACATCGGAGGAAAATGGTACGCAGATCATGGAGGTGTTGTGCCTAATGTTTAGAACGCGTAGTAAGGTCGTCTAAATAGGAAAGGATAATATGAGCTAAGTCATGGAAAAAATAATACATGGCTCATTGAAAAGTGGTGTTGGCGTTTTTAAGGCCAAATGGCATGACTTGGTATGCGAAAGTGCCCCACGGACTAATGAACGCAGTTTTAAGTTTATCAGCACGACGGATAACGAGTTGGTTGTATCCGGAGAAGCCATCCATAAAGGATAGAAACTCGTGCCCCGCACACTCATCAATGATTTGGTCAATAAATGGTGTGGAGAAGTTGTCTTTGGGATAAGCTTTGTTCAGATCACGAAAGTCGGTGGAAACACGAATGGTGCCTTGTTTTTTGAGGACAGGAACTGGGTTGGACACCCAAGTGGTGTATTCGATGGGTTAAATGAAACCAGCCTGCCTGAGCTTATCGATTTCAGATTTGATGGCTTCATCTCCGAAGGGATGAATGGGTCTCAACTTTTGACAGACCAGAGTGGCATCAGTCCATGTGTCAATATGGTGTTCGACAATGGCGGGATCGAGTCCAGGAATTTCTGAGTAGGACCAGGTGAAAATATCATGGAATTATTTGAAGATTTTGGTGTAGACTTCAAGTGTGGCTTTGAATTGGTGGTATGCGGCTAAAGAATAATGATACTCGTCAAGGTGGGGGAAAAGGTGGGTATAATGTCCATGGAAATCACACAAAGAACAAGGGTGATTGGTGCGCAAGTTTTTAAGTTTCGGGAGGGAATCAGGTATGGTGACATAGACCTCAGGGATATCGGATTCTGGGAACGTTGCATTGACCATGGGTTTGAGATGCGGTAATTCAGGACAGGTATGGGTGGCGCGACCGATAACATCACACAAATCACACTAGATGGTATGCTTTGGAGGCTGAGGAGGGGTAGAGTTTATCGGGGCAACCTTATCTTTTGATGCCCCCCTACGAGCTTTGCTATTCTTACCCGAAGCGGTCGCAACAGGAGGTGGTTCCTGATGAGGTGACTAAGGTAATATTGTAGTGGGACAAGTCATGGGGATTGGTTGAACTGAGGTCAAAGCAAGATATGGTTTGGTTGACCAGGCAGGGTAGTGGCTGGAGGGTCAAGGTACCAGACGGGTATACCCAAGGTCAAGTTGGGGAGGGATAGGGTGGCCAAGATAGGGACGGAATAAACTCCGGGAGGGGGAGCAAGGAAATATATCTGACCAATAGGGTAATGGCTAGGAGGAATGGTGCCAAGGGGGTTGATATCGGGAGGAATTGATGCAGGAGGGTAGAGAAGTGCGTGGGGACTATTTGTAGAAGGAGATTCAGAAGGAAGAAGGCTGGCTAGTAGGGGCGAAGGGCTAGGAGCTAGTGGGGGTGGGTGAGGTTGAGGTTGCTGACTAGCCAAAGTGGGATGCTTAAGGTCAGCCCAAGATGATTGCATCATGAAAATGTTTGCTAAGCTAGGATCAGATATAGAAGGAGGGTCCAGAAAGGTTCCAAGCAAGGAGGAGTCTTTGTAGACACTGGGGGAAAAACTGGGCAAAGAATCAACGGTTAGCTTATTGGTGACAGTAGAGATAGTGGACACAGGGGAGGTCGGAGATTTTGGTTCATGATATGTCAACTGGTCGATGGTGATAGTCTTTCCATTATGAGGGAAAAAAATCTTGTGGTGGACTACGGATGGGACGGAAGACATGGCATAGGTGTAACTACGCCCCAAAATAATGTTATAGTCAAGAGGGGCATCGATAACTTCAATGTCAACACAAACAGTCTTGCCCGCAAGGGTGATAGGACAATTACGGAATAGGCCAATGGGCTGGGAGGCATGGCCATCCCACGCATGAAGGGTGATTGTGGAAGGGTCTAGCTCAGGAGATCTGAGTTGTTTCCAAACCGAAGTAGACATCACACAGGTAGATGCCCCCTCATCAATAATACATCGAGCGACATTGGCATTTCGGATTTTGACTAGGATTTGGAAAGCAACAGAAGTAGGAAGGGGGGGATGGTCTGACTGACAGACATCAAAAACAATCAATTGGTCATCAGCAGGATCTACAGCACCCACAACAGATAGTAGAGCCTTCTTTTGAGAAGGACACGATTGGAGAAGTTCCAGTGTTGAAGTGGCAGTAGGAGATTGTGCCAGATCATCTACTATGCTATATGAATGGGTAGCCCGACCAGAGGCAAAATTTCGGTGTAATGGACCCTTAGGAATCTTGGTATGAACCTCAGCTTTGGGTGGAGGGATTTGCAAGGGACCATTGGGCGTCGACAGAAGCTCTGTAGGACCTGAACATGGGGACTCGGTGACAGACGGAGCAAAAGGCGTAGAGTACTGACGAGACCGAGTTTGAAGGTGAAGGTCGATGGTGAGACGTTTTTCAGAGGCCATCATGAGAATCTGGTAATCAGAGGAACCAGAAGGGGAAGGTTGAGTGGTTACCGAGGCATGAGGTGGTTGCGTAGCCACAAATCCTTATTGAGGAAGAGGATCCGTAAACACAGTAGGTTGAGATGTAGCCATATTGGGAGGGACAGTAGGGGAGGAATGTTGTCCCCGCACGGTGGCCTGAGACTCCCACATCTACCGCATCTGTGGTAATAGGGGACAATCATGCATGTAATGACCATAAACACTGCAACATGAACAAGGCTTAGTGGTGTGAAGCAGCCTGTCCAGCGTGGGCTGAGAACCTTCTGGCTGGTTGGCAGTGTTAGAATCAGTACTAGAAGGATTGGATCCATGATTACCAGAGGCAAATTGATTGCCTTTCCTCTTTCTTTGAGAAGGAAGAGAATTAGATGCGCCTTGCTGCACAAATACTTGCCCTGGAGGGGTTAGCAAGTGCGGCTGCGGGGGTGGAGGAGGCAAGGGAGTGAGGGGTCCAAATGCTAGAGGAGCTGGGACACCAGGCTGTGGGTAAGGATAAGGGTTAGGATGGGAAACATTGAGGTAAGCAGGAGTGTGGGCAAAAGGAGGAGGCATGCCATATCCTGGATACATGCCACCTGGAGGGGGAAAAGTGCTGGAGGTGCTGGCCCCTCTTGGAGGGAAACCATATCTCATAAGAGGTTGAGCAGAGGTATGTGAAAGAGCTCCAATGATACTGTCGGCAGAGTGAGATGCCCCCAGGGCGTTAGCACCACCAGGCTTGGGGAGGTTAGGAAGGATGGTATAAACATAACCAGATTGAGCATAGATAAGGTCATATTTCAAGGTTGTTTGGAGGGCGGATTATTTGGTTTGAGGGAACTGTGATGTGACATCTTTTCCGATGGGAGGTAAGAGAGAGCGAAGGAACCAGTCCATATAAACCCGATCTTCAAAGGCGGGGGCTCGACATAGGCTCCTTCTTCTCCAACATTCCTGGACATGAACAGAAAGGCGGGTTGAAGAGGATTGACAGAAAGAAGTCAAGAGTTCTATACCAGTGTTGTATTGAAGAGGGAGTTGGAAATAAGATAAAAAGGGTTGGGAAATGGTCGCAAAGGTGGTATGGGAAGAGGCGGCTTGATAAACATACCATTTAGAAGCTTCGCCGATAAGCATGCATTGGAACAATATAAGATGGATGGAGTCATCAGTAATGGAATTGGATGAAGACCACATATGGAAATATCAGATATGGTTGGAGGGATCTTCACTAACAAGGCCTTCAAACTTGGGAATGTCAGAGGGAAGCTTCGTTGGCATAGCAGGCCAACTAACATCGTGGCGAATAGGATCATTGATCAACTGATTTAAATCGGGGAGACTGAGACCGGCCATATAAGGGAGCAAAGGGACAGTCGAGGTAGTTCCCATAGTGGTTCCACTAGAAACGGACCCAACAGTAGCGCTAGGCCCTGAACTAGACATGGTGAAGGTAACAGGGGGAGAACCAGGAGTAGGGGTAGAACCCGAACAATCATAAGAACAGTCGGAGTGTGGACACGGGGGAGGACTTAATCAATGACGACGGGAAGGAGGAAGTCGACCAACTGAAAACTGAGGGTGAAGGCCAAGAAGTCTCCGGGATAAATGCCTTGGAGGCTTAATGATGACGGGAAGAAGAAAAACCGACAAGGGCAGGGAGGTGCAAAATCAAGTCAGCTCAATGTTGAAACAAGGGCAGAGCGGTGCAGAGTCAATTGATTTTGAAATATTTTCCAGACAGTGTGAACCAGGCTCTTATTCACTTAGGGTCAGTGTGTGGCGTGTGTTAAATTTAATTTTTAAACCCAAACGTTTTGAGAGTAAAATAAAAAGTGTGTTGCGTAACTGAAAATAAATCTATAGAGAACAGTATATAAGACTGAAATAATAGAAAATTAACAGCTAACAATGCATCGATCTAACACAAGAAGGCCGGTCTCTCAAAACTAGTCTAAAAGAGGGAAAATAAAAATAAAAACACATTAAAAAGAGGCCAATAGATCTAAGGTCGGGAGGGACAGGGATCTAAAGGGGAAATCTGCTAAAGGCAGGAGGGACAAGGAGGTGACCCTAGAGGTAAACCCAAAAAAAACTATATGAGGTGATTTGAAAGGGAGAAGAGCTGATCTAGAGGGATCTGAAAATGAGGTATCAGATCTGAAGAGAAGAAGGCTGAAACTATGAAAATTTAGACATCTGAAAAAGCTAAAAATCGCCCAAAAAAAGTGGAGGGTACTAAAGCCCTAAGGGGAAAGATTCCCACTTAGTTGAGTGAAACAAATCATAAACAGGTCGAAATAGGCAAAGACAGAGGCTGGAAAACCCTGACAGAAGCTTCAGACAAACCCAGAAGAAATGCTGGAAAAGTGCAGAAAAAATAGCAGGTCGTAGGTTCTGACTTGTTTTCAGTCGAGGTCACAGTTTTGGGGTGGAAAAGTGTGCCCTCAAGTCCAGGTCACAGTTTTTGGGCCAATAAGTGCGACCTGCAGATCCAGGTCTCTCGACAGCAGATTTCAGAAAAAATTTGTCGTCTCAGCTGCGGTTGATGTCTGTCACCTGCGCAATAGGGCCAGAAACATACGGAAGTTAAAAATTTTAATGTTTGAGGGTTTTAGAGGTGAAAATAACCATAAAAATAGGAAAAAAAAGAAAACTGAAGAGAAACCCTAGGGTCTGAAATAGTTGGATATGTAGGAATATATAAAACGACAGTGGTCGCAAAAGAAAACCCGTGTGGAGTCGCCAATTTGTTAGTATGAATCTTTCGTCGGAAAAAGACCACTTTAGCTACACATAACAAATATCCCTAACATCGATTATGGCTGCCAATATCTTTAAATCTGCAGTTAGGTGATCCAAATAAAGCTGTACAAATCTAGATCAAAGCATAAAAGACATTAAGCAATGGAAATAAAATGTCACTCCATGCATCGAATAGAGAAGACAAGAATGATGTATTTGAAAGAATTTTTTATATTAAAAGGGGGAACCTGAGAGGAAAACAAGAAAGGTGTTTCTGATTCTCCTCAATGGGATGGGTTCTTGAAATTCAACATTTCAGATCTAAAATTTCTCTCTCTTGCTAGTGTAGAAAACCCAGACAAACATAGAACTCTAAGGGAGCTCACAAAGCAAATGATAAAAAATGTGATAATGATAATGGCTCAAATTCAGACCAAGAGTATAGATCGAGAGTGATCTAATGCAATGAAAGGTGACTAATGAATGGGGAAAACCCTTCTATTTATAACAAAATATTAGGGTGGTCTAGAACTTGGTGCATGAATAAAATATTATTAATAAAATTCTAGAACCACCCTTTAGGAATATTTTATTATATTTGTTGGAGGGAAAAGGATTTTTGACTTGGGTCAATTCCTTTATTTATAAATAATAAATAAATAAATTATTTATTTATTATTTTAAGGAAATGGTGGGAATATAATTAAACAAATAATGATTTATTTAATTATTTATAAATGATTTAGTCAAATTTAGCTAGGAATATTATTTAAATAATGATTTAAATAACTTATTCCTAGGAAATAATCAAATAAATAAGGATTTATTTAATTGATTTCCTTGTTTTGGGTTAAATATGACCAGGAAATATAAAAAAATATAGATTTGTTTATTATTTCCTTTTGGGGATTCCTGTTTAGACCACAAGCAAATTAATAAAGATGTTTTACTAAGTTATTTCACATAGTGAAAGAAATTTTACTTAGGGTAAAATTGGTCTTACATGGTGTACTTGGGTTCATCTAATGATAATAGGTTAGATGACCAAAAAATGGTGTAACACTTACATTTTCATTACATTCAAATTATCTTCCACTATGGTTTATGTACTGCGTTTACAATATTTAAATAGTTTTGGAATCATTATTTAAAAATTAACAACCACAAAACTAGGTTAGAGGCCTTGAGGACTCTTGTCTTGGGGGACCACCAAGATTTTCTTTAGGCTAGGTTACTACTTCTCCCTAAGACTGCATATCCTTTAACCAATTGACGAATTTTTTGTCCTTGATCTAGCTTGTTGTTACACTGAAATTTGTCACCATGACATTTTAGTGTCTATATGGGTTCATCATTACTCCCTTAGAAGTCTACAACATCAAAGTTCCTAAAATCAAGCCTTGGAATTGAGGGAAAAGCTCATAAAATTCTTAAAAACACTTGTACCGCACTTTCTCTTAACATTGCCTGCGGTGCCGCAACTATTTGTTCTAAATCATGTGGAGCTAAACACACTTTTTCTTCATTAACGGTTCGAACCCCTGTAAAAGGTAAAATAAAGGTGGAAAGTAACATTTAGAAGCCCAGCATTCAAATCTGGAAGCTTCTGGAAGTAATTATTTGGTCGAAGGTTCGCTCCTATCATGTACATTCATTGCTCCATTATGGGAGCCTACCCCTTGGTTTATGGAGATCAATCCCTTCAAAACAAGATTATATCCCCTCTTATGTGGAGCTGCAACCTCTTCTCTTTTCCTATAAATTGAAGCCATAGTGCAGCCTCAAAAGGAGAGAGACTTTGAGAATTTTTGAGGAGAAATTCTGTAGAAAATCGGACTCTCTTAATTGATTATTATGTGGGAATGATTACACACCCATGTGCATTTTAGCTGAGAGAGTGCAAAGCTTGTCAGAGTAGAGGAAACACCTGTTTCGGACCCCAGAAAGACCTGTATGAAATCAAGGCGGACACGGTTGTAAGGATCTTTCTTCATCAAATATAATACGAATGGATCCTGTTTTCTCAATGAGTTCTTTAATTAAGTAGCTTGTTTATCATGTTTTGTGAATGAGTTATTTATTTAATTAGCTTATTTCTTTAATTCCTTGATCATCTTGATAGATATATGGTTCGTGAATTAGTTTATACTATGCAGGTGCTATTGATTTTTTCCATGTTTGTGATTGCAGATCTTTGAAGATGACTCTTTCAAGCAACTAGAAATAAGATCATTACGGACAACGCTGGAGTACAGGTAGGTCTTCAAAACCTCTGTTGTAGCTAATTCTAAATCGAATATTATTTAGAGAAAATAGTTTTTGTTTGTCTGTTTGTTGCTAGTTGTCCATAGGACACTAGGGAGATATGTCTTGTCAACAAGAACGGTTTATCTGTCTAACAAACTGGTGACTCCACTGGGGAATGGATCTTGAACTTCAATTTCTTTTATTTTTGACTTGTGAATTTATTTTTTCTAATTTTGATTGGTTTATACTGGCTTTGGTAGTTTATCCCTGTAGAATCCCTGAAATTTTTTTTAGAGTTTTTTTATTTTTCTTTTAGTTTTCTGGTATCCGCACTTTTCTTTTAGAAACAGTGCGAGCATCTCTACTCTTTTCTTGTATAAACAGTGCGGGACTGCACTTGTTTACACTAAAACCTGCGGACCCTGTGAAAATTTTTAGAAAACCATAAATTTCTCTTTTCTGGATTAGTTTTTTAGATTCTCGGTGTATACCTAGACTTGTATTTTTTGTCAGAAAGCTTTGGTTGAGAGTTTATTTCAACATTTTTAATTTTTGAATGATTTTCTGAAAGATCTTCATGTTATAGTGACTTTTGCTTCGTCTTTATCCCACTCAAATATTAGAAGCCTTGGTATACCTTTAGATCATTGGTATTTCCTTGCTTTCTTGCTGAGTTTAACTTCATAGCATAAATTGTTTTATGAGATTTAGATCCCATTTTCTCATTTGCAAATCTTTAAAAAGCTTTTGTTGATAAGTTTGGAATTTCACTTAAAAAACCATAATTGGATGTTTTTTGAGTTCTTGCTGATCTAACCAAAGAATTTCTTAGTTAGATGACAAGTTAAGAAAAATATCCTGAAAATATTTAAAGTTTTAATTCAGATTTAGTCTTTAGAATTTTTAAATCTCAAAATTACTTCTTTCTAGTTTTGAGTGTTATTTCTAGAAATTGTAGTGTTCTTTTGGAGAAAATTTTGTTTGTATTTTCGATCTTAAATGATAAAGGGATTTCTTTTTGAGCAATTTATCATTTTGAGTTCTCATGAAATTAGATTTATTTTCATTTATTCTTGTTTGAAGAAACGAATTGTTTTAAAAGATTACATTTCTCAACTCTTTCTTTTAGATAGAATTCATTGAAAGGAAATGAATTGTTTCTCATAATAGATGCATTTTTAGTGTGTTTTGAGTCGGGTCACTACATATCATCAGTTTCACTTTCGCACCTCTTATCTTAAGAAACAACCTACTAAAAGCAATGCTTAAATTAAAATCAATCTAGTAATATTTATATTTCTAGGGCTCTTTTCCACCAACATAGCATAGGCTAGTGTGTTGGGGTAGGGAGTAATTAACTCTCCAAGACAATTAAAACAAACAAGTAGTAAATATTGCAGTAGGAAAAATCCAATAGTCGCTTGTATGCTCTAGGAAGCTCCTCCTAAAGGAGTCAAGCACGAGGTCATATCCAAACTAGTGGGATAATCAATTCTATCTCATTGGGAATGATAGAACATGTGCACGTATTAACAACGGTAAACCTCAGATAGACCATTGTCGAGGAACCTGGGGTCACTTCTTGGTATACCTTGGATTATGTCAAGGAGCCTTCAAGGGGATTGAGCTTTGTTGCTCTGCCCTTGCACGTATGTCTGATCATAGACTGTTCCCCCAGGTATATTAGTTCCTGTTGGTAACCTTAGTGGCCATAAACTTTACGATTTTTTCGTAAGGTGATGGTGGAGGAAAGATCCCACTGTACCTAGAGCAGACGTCGACTAGACTTACTTGGACTCGCCGAAGGGTGATCTTCACTCAAGATGGTTTAAGTGGAGAAAATTGCACCAGTTTGTTTCATTAAGCAGGTTGTCAGGGTAACTGTTCCAACCACCATTTCTACATTAAAATACTATGATGTTGGATTTCATCACCAACTAGTGTTTTTAGTGTGGGAATTTGTTGTTTCTGTGTGGTTTGATCTCCTAGATTTTTAGGCATGTGATTCATTTGTTTATTTTCTTAGCGACTTTAGGAGCTTTCATTGAAATTTTCTTCGATTGCATGTGATTAATAATTTTTAATCGTGGCTAAATTACCAAGACAATAGCGTAGACACCAGGGGAAACCCCCTGAGTATACACCAAGCCAACTTGAAGGACTGAAAGCTTTAGTCCTGCATACTATAAGTAGAATTCAATCAACAGAACTAGGAGAATCATCCTTAATTATTCATCCTAATTATCATGAAGTAACTCAAACATCAGAATATATTCAAGAGCAAATTTCAATTTTCGAAGTTACTGGTATTATTTCTCCAACCAGTGAATTAGCTAAAGCGCCTGAAATTTCTGAGCCTGAAACTGAACCTGCTGTGTTGGAACCATCTTCAGGATTTGTTACTCCGACTTCTAGTGATCCTGATTCACCTAGGATAATACATCGCATTATTGAAAACCTTCCTTCTGATCTCATATGTATTGAAGAAATTATTGGTCCAAACGAAGACATAATTCTTCCCGAAACCCAAGAAACTTTGAGTCTTAGGGAGCGTGAGTCAATATTATATAGTCCTTTTACAACTGATGCTTGGTATTTATCATTAACATATTTTTTACAAAACATGGGTCTTACTTATTCACCACCCTGAATTCCTTTTTACCCTACACCAAGAGGTTATCATCCTTCATTAGCTATGTTGGGTGAGTCATCTAGGTTTTCTCAATCTCCAGAAAATTTTTTATATGGTGGTTCATTTGTTCCACTGAGATATTAGTCGCTCTTTGGTACCTTCTGAGGAGCAGCTCCTCAACCAATTGAACAAGTGTTATCATTTGGTACAAATGGAACAAACACTGAAACGTTGAACACTGAACAAATTTTTATGATGTCTGGAAATACTCCAAAACCTCAACCTCAAGGAAGTCAATTACCGCCTGGGGGGCAACCTCAAGGAAGTCAGTTAGCACCCACGGGGCAACCTCAAGGTAGTCAGTTACGTCTCGGAGGGCAACCCCAGGGTAATTTTTTACCACCTGGAGGTCAAACTGTAGGACAATATCTCCTGCCTGAGGAACAACCTCAATGAAAATACATATCTCAAGGTCAATATCAGACTCAAGGACAGTACATACCTCAAGGTAAATATCAACCCCAGAGTCAATTTATACCACAAGGTCAATATCAACCCCAGAGTCAATTTATACCACAAGGTCAATATCAACCCCAGATTCAGTATATGCCTGAAAGTCAATATCAACCTCAAGGTCAGTACCCAGCTCAAGGTTTTCAACCTCCTTCTGGCCAACCATTATTACAAGGAGCTGGAAATTTTCCAATTAATTACCAAACTTACGTTCAACCTAGTTATGGTCCTTCATATGCACAACCTTCTATGGGTGAATACCCCACAATTAATATGGTGTGGGATCCATCTCAAATTCAACAGAATTTGCAACCCAATGTGCAGTTACCTAATCAACATGGACAACCCATAGGTTCTAATCCAACCAAGAAACCTGTCCAGCCTATCATTCAAGTCTCTGCACCTATTTTTGTTCAGCAGCCTGGGCCTAGTACACGTAGAACTCCGCCTCAAACTTCTACTGTTGCTGCAACTTTTGTTCAACCTACCACACCTATTTTTGGAGTATCTGTAGATCCTGTTTCTACTATCCCTGTATCAGTGCAAATTCACCAAGTTTCTATGCCAGAGTCAGGACCTACAATTCAAATTACGACCCAGATGGCTATAAGACAATCTGGTATGAGTACGGTTCTCACTAGTCAATCACAATTTACTTATCAAATGTACCAAGGATAGTATCAATTTGGACAGGCTACACAAAGTTCAACATATCAGTATCAGCCGTATCCTGGGTATAATTATCAAGTACCTCAACCACCACAGTATGGTCCGGTTAATCCTGGTTATCTAGGAGGTTTCATGATTCCGAATGCACATCCAATTCCAGGATATCCTGGATATCCTCCTCCTGGAATTGGTTTGACCACACAAGGTTATCAAGACCCTAGCCGTCGGTTACCGTTTATAACAACTTTAGATTTACTTGATCTATCACGCCTTATGAATGATCCCATCTTTTATTTTCCGTATTGGCCGCCGATGCCTAATAAGTTGCCCAGTGATATTCCAAAGTTTGAAGGTAATTCAGGAGAAGATCCATCTAATCACATTATGACTTATCACCTTTGGTGTGCATCCAATTCACTAATTGATGATTCGATTCGATTGCATATTTTTCAAAGAACTCTCATTAGTCTGGCTGCCAAATGGTACATTGAGTTACCACGAGGCTCATTTAATAATTTTAATGCACTAGCTACTGCTTTCTTAACCCATTTTCAGTTTCCTTTCAGATACGACAATGGCATGGAATTGTTGACTTCATTAAAACAATCTACGTCTACGTACATATCTGATCACATTCATGAATGGAGACGTAGGAGGAATTTAGTGAAGGTCTTTATTCCAGATCAAATTTTGGCTGAATGGTTTATTAAATCGTTATTGCCCAAAATTATTGAAGATGTGGCCAAAGGAGGTGTCATTACAGAAGAGCAAGTCATTTCTCAAGCTCAGTACCTTGACCTTGTTTACACATAGTTAGGTACTTTTTATGAGAAAGTTCTGGATTTACCAAGACCTGGTCAATTAACTACTACTCCTTCAGGGTCTCATGCCACTGATGGTATAATTGGTTCGGTTAGCACTGGTAAGAGTAAGAAGAAATATTCCAAGATGACTTATCCTATTATCACTTTACCTGATTCACCAAAAGGTGATTCTTCCATTGAAACTTTTGCCGATATTCATGTTGTAGAATCATCTACAACCAAACCTAAAACTGGTTGTAAGAAGAAGGGTAAGAATAAAAACAAAAAATCTTCAAAATATAAAAACAATAAAACTGAACCAACTAACGATAAATGAAAACCACGTTATCCTTGTCTGATTTGTGATGAGGATCATTTTACAAAAGAGTTCCTGCATATAGCCGAGGTATCGAAATTCATTAAGGATTCACCCATACCTGTTGTCTTGAAGGATCCCTTTCCTACTCAAGATAGTAACATGATTGGATCTTCCTCAAATACACTAGAAGACATCTTAATGGCTGCGACGCGATTGCAAGATTACGGTACTAAAAATCTTATTTGTGGTAAAGAAGAAGAAAGTTCTAATTCAGGATCAACTACATCTCCCTCAGTTTATGATCCACTCCAGATCGAGAAACAAAATCCTGACTTAGCAATCAAACCGACTGCTAAAGGTGTATTTCGTAAATCAACTTTCAATCCACATGCGAGAGCTGCTCAGAATTAAAATATTGTTGAAGACTTGGAAATTTCCCCTTCAGCAATGTTGGCTTTGGAAGTGCTGAAATCATGTCCATCCCAAAGAAAATTACTATTTCCAGCCATAGGAGCCGTAGACATTCAGGATTCGAACCTCATGATATTCGATTTAGAGAATTTTACACCCCACCTACCCCATAAAATGGCTTTTCAAATTATAGTAATAGTTAAAAACAAACGTTGCTTTCGTATTGTTGTTGATGAAGGGGCTTCTACATGTATTATGTCATTAAAATGTTGGAAATCACTTGGTTCTCTGACAATTAACCAATCACCGAATATCCTCAAATATTTTGATGGAAGAGGTTTCCATCCGTATGGTATTTTACAGGATCTACCAATAGAGGTCGAAGGAAAAAACGTTAATCTAGATGTGGAAGTGGTTGATGCCCCTCTGGATTACAACCTTCTCCTAGGTCATAGTTGGTCTTACACCATGACTGCTATTGTATCGTCAGTCTTTCGTCTCATCATGTTTCCTCATAAAGGAAAGATCATTAAAATAGATCAACTCTCATATTATTCATCTGACCCAACCTCTACTGATATCATCCAGGATATCGGAAAATCGACTATCCCTTATAAGGATGTTGGGGTAGGGTTAATTAAAGATTCTGCTTTACTGGGAACTTTTTCCCTGCCTGCTCCCAACATACAGCCTCCTATTGCTAATATCAATATGATTACATCAAGTATTATTTCCTTTGATGATCCTTGGATAATATCTTCAAAATCAGAACTATATTCTTTCGATGGCGCAATTCTTTTGAGTCCTTCTGAGTTAGCATATAAGGCAGTACAATAATTTTTTGATACTCCTTCAGCTGAATCTGATCCAGTGAATGTGATCAATGAGGAGTCGCTTTCAATATCGAGCTCAGCTTCGATATCAATTCCAGATCTTGGTCAACAAGTATTCAATACTGATGAACATATTCGTGAATTCTTTTCTGTCGATGAATTACCATGGGAAGATCTGCATCATAGGTCTTCATTTTTACCTGATATCGATCATTTTGAGAATGATTTTTACTCCATTTTTACTACTAATTACGTCAAAGAACCTTAGAATCCTCTCTCGTATTTCGATTCTGATTTGAATTTAGAAAACGTTTCTACAACAGTTCCCATTAACATTTCAATAAAACCCGGAATTGTTGAAAACATTCATATAGGTGCTTCTTGTACGAATGATGAAATCCAAGCATATAAAGCCCTATTTCAGGAATTTTGCGACATTTTCACCTGGTCATATGAAGAAATTCTAGGAATCAATCTGTCGATTTTTGTTCATGAAATTAAGACATACCCAGATGCTAAACCCATCAGATGGAGATTACGTCAGATACATCCACGAAAAGCTGCCGCTATTAAAGCAGAAGTTGAAAAATTACTTCGTGTAGGTTTTATTTATCCAATTCCATTAATGGATTGGGTATCTAATATCATTCCTATCAATAAAAAATAAGGAACAATACGAGTATGTATCAATTATAGGGATATAAATCAAACTTGTCCAAAAGACAATTATCCAATACCTTATATCGATCAAATTGTTGACGATTGTGCTGGAAGTGAAATGTTCTCGTTCATGGATGGATTTTCCGGCTACAATCAAATCAACATACTCCCTGCAGATCAACCTTAAACAACATTCATTTGTCCATGGGAGACTTTTTCTTATTGCAAATTACCTTTTGGACTTAAGAATGTTGGTGCCACTTTTCAAAGGGCAATGTCTTATGCATTTGGTGACATTAAACACATTGTGCAACCTTACCTCGATGATTTTCCTTCTCATTCCTCGCGCAGAGTAGATAATATCACTCATTTACGAGCCATTTTTATATGATGTAGGCACTATAAGATTCATCTGAAACCTCACAAATGTGTTTTCTGTGTAAAATATAGACGATTGTTGGGATTTATTGTCTCAAAGGAATGCATTTGTGTCGATCCATCGAAGGTTGAGGCTATCATCAATTTACCTCGTTCTTCTACTCTTCGCCAATTCCAAAGTTTGCAAGGGAAAGAAAACTTTTTATGTCGATTCATTCCTAACTACGCCGAGTTAATGAAAGGTTTTACCAGGTTTTTGAAACAGAATATTCCTTTCTTTTGGGACGAGATCGCTAATCGATCTTTTGATGCTCTTAAATATGCGTTAACCCATGCACCGTTACTGCATCCTCCCAATTACAACCAAGATTATTTTTTGTACCTCGCCGCTTTCGATTCCATGATAGGAATGGTTCTAGTTTAGGAAGATGAATTCCATGGTGAACATGTGATTTACTATTTTAGTCGCAATTTTCATCTGACTAAAATAAAATATTCTCATGTGGAGAAATTAGCCTTGGTATTCGTTCAAGCTGTCCAAAATTTTCATCATTACATACTTTTATGCAAAACAACAGTGATTTCTGATTGTAACTCTATGATGTATATTTTGACCAAACAATTGCTAGGGGGAAAATACTCCAAATGGATTGTTATCCTATAGGAGTTTGACTTGGAATTTGAAAAATATGAATCAAAGAAATCATTGATATTTCTTGAACTTATGTGTGACTTCCCACGTACTGATACAAAAACTGTGGCAGAACAACCAATTGCAGACGAATCCTTGTTATTTATTAGTACCATTGATCCTTGGTATAGAGATATCATCGTTTATCTTTAGACCCAATCTTTTCGGCCTGAAATTTCATGGTCACAATGCCTTAAAATCTGTTTCCTGTCTCAACAATATCATATTTATGCAACACACTATACCGTCATGGTGCGGACTCTGTTTTTCGACGTTGTCTCACCCATGAAGAAGCCGAAAAGTTTTTAAATGTCTGTCTCTCTGGAGCATGTGGAAATTATATGTTTGGGTATGCCACAGCCCAAAAGATATTGCTCACTAGTTATTTTTGGCTGTCCTTATTTAAAGATTGTATTTATGCGATCCAAAAATGTCATAATTGTCAAATTTTCGATTGAAAGATGCGTGCACCACCTGTTCCTCTTCACCCTATAATTTTTGTTAGTCCTTTTGAAAAATGGGGCATTGACTTCATTACATGTAACCCTCACTCGACCGAGGGGCATGGGTATATTATTCTTGTAGTAGATTATTTTACCAAGTGGGCCAAGGCGATGCCTACATTTGTGGCAGATGGAAAAACTACAGCTACTTTCATGTTCAATCATGTGATTGCTCATTTTAGTTTACCCCAAGCGATAATTACTGATCATGGGAGCCATTTTCGAAACATCATGATGACCGAACTGACTGATCAACTTGGCCTGTGCCATGACAGTTATACACCATATTACCCGCAGACCAATGGTCTGGTTGAAGCTATCAATAAAGTTTTAGTCACCATTATTAAACGAATCATTCGAATTCATAAATAAAATTGGCATATCATGCTTTTTTCAACACTTTGGGCATATCGAACCTCAGCAAAAACATCGACAGGTTTCACTCCTTTTCAACTGGTTTATGGTCTAGAAGCGGTGTTACTAATTGAATGCGAGATACCGTCACTCCAACTAGCCATAGAGTTACTACCAGCCACCTCTGAGGAGGAAAAATGCTTTTTGTACTTAGCTCAATTAGATGAAAATCAACGCACCACTGCATTAGCTACTGAGGCTCATGTGAAAAGAATGAAAACTCAGTATGATAGAAGTGTTACACCTCGTATTTTCAAAAGGAGACCTATTTTTGGTATATGATCAAGCTAATGATAAGCTAGGGGATGGGAAATTCGAACCCATGTTGCATGGTCCTTATATTGTCAAGCGACAACTTGCAAAAGGGGCCTATGAATTGATTGATTTTGACAGGGTCTCTTTAGGAAGACCAAAAAATGGGGCTTATTTGAAGAGATATTATGCTTAATCCTTGTGTGCAGATCTTTCCTGTATATTAGTTATTTTCTAGTTGGTGTGTTGTATATTAGAAACATGTGCCTAGCTTAAGTGTGCTTTTGCTACTATTCCTACTTATCTAGATTACTCTTGATATTTCAGATGTGTATGTATTTTCAAACATACATTGGTTTTGCTGATGGTGCTTGTCATAGTACATGGAACATTTCTTCTGCAGCCTGGGTTATTTATTCACCCACTGACAAGTTAGTATCTATGCATGGGGTAAGCCTCGGTCAAACGATGAATAATATTGCAAAATATAGAGTAGTTATTGAGTTATTTTCTGAATCCATTTCATTTGTAATTCAGAGTTTGATCGTTAGGTACTCATTGTATTACAATTAAATCGAGTGTATGCAATTAAAAACCCAGTTTTGTTCAGATTTTTTTTTAAATTTCGTCTCTTGGAACGAGAATTTTATTATATTGAGTATCAACACATTCCAAGAAATTTAAACACATTATTAGATGCAATAGCTTCTATTGTTATAAATAGACATTTGCGATAATGAAAGCAGTAAATCAAAATAACATTCAATAACATTTTGGACAGGTAACTGGAAATAGTAGTATATCATAGCATAGAGTAGTGTTTCAAAAAAATAGTACATCATCCTCGATCATAGGTTCAAAATGCCTTATGATCAGGAAAAAAGTGATACAAAAAATTATATGAGTCTATACAGTCGATCATCCACTCTCTGTGGTAATGATCATCATAATATGCTATAGCTCGTGCCACCTTGCTTACGAATCTCCTGAACGATCCAGGAACCCCAATGAGATATCTCTGCAAGCGAAGTGAAATGTCGTCTATGGTAGTCTCTAGGATGTCCATAGTCAGTCGCTCCAGATGGTGTTCTAAATTAGCAAGGATCTCTGCTGTCTGATCCTGTGGTGGTGGTGGTGCTGCAGCTGCATCCCTTAGCCTCCTCTCGAAAGGGCAGAGAGTGACTGGTCGATGTGGACCCACATTTGCATTTTAAATTTTTGTTATCAATTGTGAATGATTTAAAAAAGAAAATAAAAATTAGAATTTAGAACATGTCAAAAATGGTTCTTACCTGAGTTATCCCACTAAGCTCCCGAAGGAAGTGACATATCCTGATCACTGCAGTAATCCATCCTGGCATAAGGGAAGTCTTCTATCACGAAGAGTTGGTTCTCTAACCAATGAAAGTAGGCCGGGGGAAATCAAACAATCTATGTACCCTCGATGTGATGGGCCATCACTGTAACCCATCGGACCATCGAAGGCTCTCGAATTGTACCATGATTAGTTGGAATATGTTGCGGGGCTAGTAGAGGAATCCTCTCTAGAGAAAAATTAACCACAATCAATCCATATACAAAGTTATTGAACTTCCCGTTATTTTCTCTAGTTAGTTTTCCTTTGATATTGGCCAACACTGCCTCGCACCAATTGAAGATGGTGCCTCAAAAATAGTCCACTGCAATCTGCATTTGAGATCCACTAGCAACGTGTAAAGCTGCACTTCCACATAACCTGGTTACAGTAAATGTAACTACTTTCAACTTAGGATGGATGATGGTTTTGATATCAATCCATTTGTATTTAAGATTGGCCTCATCATTGTAGAACTCTAGTTGCGGGCTAGCGACAGACTGGCCACCTGGCCTAGCCCCAAATAAAGAAATTGGTTTTCCTCTTTAGACAAACCAGTCAGAAAGTATATGTCCTCCAGCTCGATTTTGAGTCAGTTGACTCCAATCACAAAGCACTGGTCTTGTACATCCCACTTGTCTACTAACCATGTGAGTAAGTCTACTTGGGCTCTCATGCCCTGAACAACCTAGAATTTAAATAACCCGCATGCTCGCAAAAATTGTAATGTAGGTGGATGAAACATTGGAGCTTCATCCACCTCCTCGTGTTCACGTTCCTACCAGATAAGCATTGTAAATATCCTACAATGAACAAAATGAAAGATTAGAATCATTTTAAAAAGAAAAATTTGGGTAATTTGGAGAGAAAATGTGTTTTTATATTCGTCACGGTGCCTCCGCACTTTTTGTTCAGAGATAGTGAGTAGCTACGCACGGACTCTATACTAAAAGTGCAGGACCACTACATTTTTCTTTGTAAGAAAATTCTGAGGTCCGCAGGTACCGTGTGTCTTACCTGTAGACCCCCATGAGTGAAATTTTGAACCTATTTCTTCACCAAAAATGAATTTTAAACCCTAAATTAAGGAAATGAATCAATGAAAAGCAAGGAAAAGAGAATTTGGATTACCTGGAGTAGAAAATTTTCAATTTGAACATTCAGTTTTTTCAGAATCTTCTCCGGAGCGTTTTTTTCCAAAATCTCTCAAATTTTCACTCTGAACTCAAATGGTAAAAATGATTTTGGAAAACTCTTTTTTTATAAGTTTTTTCAAATAAATGAAATTTAATTTTGTTTATTTTTCACTTTAAAGAGATGGTTTTTCAAAATAATTTTATTTTATTAAAAGCAGGTACGTTTAATTTTTTTGAGTTCTTGTGCAGAATACCGGATTTTTCGAGTGAAATGGTCATTTTTTATGAAGAGTATACTTTTATCACTTTTTCGGGCTCTTAAAAATTTACGAAAAAAGTGAAACCGTGGAGTCCTCTTTTTAGCCCTTTTCAGACTCTCTAAATATGAAAATATTTCTGAGTACTTGACTATTCGAACTTGTTAAAGGAAATGAACAGTCATCCCTTCAATATAAGTTTACCCCTTTTCCGGACTGAAATGTACTATTTACGAAAAAGGTATACGTTGACTAATAATGGTCAATAGAGTTCTCTCCCGCATTATTTTATCCTTTTTCGGGCCTGAGAGACTAAAATTACGAAAAAGTACACCCATGGAGTTTTCTTAAGTTTTTCTTCTGACTCCCTAAAAATGAAAAACACCGTGTTTCTCCTATACTTGACTCGTTAAAATTTAATAGTAAAGGACCTATCAATTACAAATAGGAATAGACCACTCCTTCTTAGGGTTTTGATTTTAAACTAAGTTGGACTCGTCCGAAGGATGAGATTACAAACAAGCAAATGTTATCCTCCTCAAGCTAGTAAAAAATAAAGAGGTACTTGCCAGAAATGGTGGGGGGAAAAGAGAGAAAACGAATCCATTTGTTACACTTTGATTTAAAAGCATTATACCACTCTTTAACACGACACTTTTTGCCACAATTCTACCTGGGTTGGGAAAATCCTTTGCCTATCAGTTAATCAAACCACATTGAAATCCTTTAGTCAGTTTCTGGGTATTAGCTTTAGGTCAATTGTCAAAAAACCATCTGCACTGTCGTTATGTATTCAAGAGGAAAATCAAACAAACCATTCATCTACAAACATTTGTCTTCGTTCGCATTGACCATCCTTGAGTGAGTCCTTGCAAAAAATTTCTTCAAAACTTGATCTATGGTTTCGTGTCACGAGCTTTGTTACGACGGATCACTTTCTATCGACGACAGCTCATCATCTAGGAATTTGATCTAGAATCTGTCAGTACCTCAGAATATGCATGCCTTAATGGCAGGTTTCTTGGCTCAAACGACAAGTTGCATCATTGACCTTCGATCGAACGATTCCATGAAATGTTCGACTTCAAATCACTTATTCACACTTCATGGATTGTACTGAGTACTTTGAGAGCCATTGTCATTATTGGTGGTTTCTCTCACACTTTTTAACAATTCACATCATTTACTGGTAATCAAGTGGGTTCTACCATGCTCAACTTCAACACATTTAATCGCATGGATAGAATCGTACTAGTTCAGGAAGCAGAAATCAAGACCCTGGATCTAATTTCCACCATCCAAGCTGTGAGGAGTTTTATTATTCATGCAGTAGACTATTCATTACAGATGGCGACATCCATGTTGTGTCTACACTATTGATGTAATATTAAAATCATTTCTGTATCAAAAAAATTTTAGTTAGTTTTTTATTTGAGTATGGGAATGTATACCTCAGTGATGATATATATATATATATATATATATATATATATATATATATATATATGTTTTGCATTGAATGTTTTTACAAGATTCTGACTCGAGTGTCCACAGGCTAATCCTTGAAATGATAAAGCACATCACTCTTCGAATGCTCTCAGACTTCGCACTTTAGGGGGGAATTTGTTACACTGAAATTTGTCACCATGACGTTTTAGTGTCTATATGGGTTCATCATTACTCATATATTACTCCCTTAGAAGTGTAAAACATCAAAATTCCTCAAATCAAGCCTTGAAATTGAGAGAAAAGCTCATAAAAGTCTTAAAAACACTTGTACCACACTTTCTCTTAACATTGTGTGCGGTGCCGCACCTATTTGTTCTAAATCATGGAGAGCTAAATGTATTTTTTCTTCATTAAAGGTGCGGACCCCTGTAAAAGGTAAAATAAAGGTGGAAAGTAACATTTAGAAGCCCAGTAGTCAAATTTGGAAACTTTTGGAAGCAATTATCTAGTCGGCGGTTCGCTCCTATCATGTACGTTCATTCCTCCATTATGGGAGCCTACCCCTTGGTTTATGGAGATAAATCCCTTCAAAAGAGGATTCTATCCCCTCTTATTTGGAGCTACAACCTCTTCTCTTTTCCTATAAATTGAAGCCATAGTGCAGCCTCAAAAGGAGAGAGACTTTGAGAATTTTTGAGAAGAAATGATGTAGAAAATCAGACTCTCTTAACTGATTATTATGTGGGAATGATTACACACCCATGTGCATTTTAGCTGAGAGAGTGAAAATCTTGTCAGATTAGAGGAAACGCCTGTTTCAGACCCCAGAAAGACCTGTACGAAATCAAGGCAGACACGGTTGTAAGGCTCTTTCTTCATCAAATATAATATGAATGGATCTTGTTTTCTCAATGAGTTCCTTAATTAAGTAGCTTCTTTGTCATGTTTTATCAATGAGTTATTTAATTAATTAGCTTTTTTCTTGAATTCCTTGATCATATTGATAGATATATGATTCGTGAATTAGTTTATACTATGCAGGTGAAATTGATTTTTTCCATGTTTGTGATTGCAGATCTTTGAAGACGAATCTTTCAAGCAACTGGAAAGAAGATAATTACGAACAGCGCTGGACTATAGGTAGGTCTTCAAAACCTCTGTTGTAGCTAATTCTGAATCGAATATTATCTAGATAAAATAGTTTTTGTTTGTCTGTTTGTTGCTAGATGTCCATAGGACACTAGGGAGATCTGTCTTGTGAGCAAGAATGATTTATCCGTCCAACACTTGCACAACTAATTTGGTCACATATTTATGATTTTTTTAATTTCTTTTTTTATTATTCTATGAATATTCTATTTAAAATCTATGTGACATGAATATATGCATGCATTTTTATACTTGTCCTATAATTAGTCAAGAACAATGTACTATATAAGGATGCCTAATTTTTTTTTAATACAATGGTATGCCTTTTCTTTCTTCCTATGATTTCCTTCTACCTTAGTCACATCGTTTTATTACGTGTTCAAACCCACTTATATAGTGATTGTGAGGTTTTATCTCTAGTTATTTTTTTTGTTTGAACCCTAAAATAATATTTTATGTTGCAATGGCTCCAAATTTTCCTGCAATAGACTAATCCACACACACACATATACTTTCATCTTAAAAAGGTTAGAAAAACTTATCCATTTCAATAGTTTAAAGTGTTTAGTAAAATTGGCAGGAGTTACACTGAGACTTGTTATTAAAACTACTCTAAACTCTAAACAATAAAAATAATATTCGACAAAGATATATTTGTAGTAAATCATAAATACTCATCTAGAAAATAACTGAAAATAAATTAAAGGCTTCCACATTCCTCCCAACATTGAAATACATTTATTATTAGTTACCTCTATGCTCCACTCATTTGTGCTAGGAAATTAGTGCAAAATTTTTTCTTTTGGTTCACCTGCTTCACACTTAGCAATGTCCTGCTAATTTATGGGTTCAATTCTAGTATTTATCTCCCAATGGCCTATATTTAATCATTTGATTCCTTTATCTCCCATAGACCCCCTTATATAGGTTCTACCAATGTAAAATATCTAGTGGTTTTCCTTTGCCAACATTATTCTTGGAATGGAAAAAAGGGAGGTTTTTTCTTCTATCGTTTATGTCCCTTTTTGAACATAATTGACTGCAATTGTTTTCCTCGAAATTAGGAATCTAATATCACATGATTAACATATTTTCAAGAACAATAACAGACAAAATAACTTATCTTTTTATTAATCAAAATAAATATTTACATTGTCATATCATATCACTTGTCTCACTTAACTTTTTCACTAGTTTAATATAAAAATAAAATTTAAATATGCCAAATGTATTATATTATACTAACTAATAAATTCAAATAAATTCGTAAGACAATTTTGAACATCAGTTGAGTTTGGCTTGGTTATTATTTTGAGGCAATTTCCTACACCAACTTGGGTTTATTTCATCATATGATGAAGAAATTGACTTGAATCCTATATGTAGATATCCCACTGTTGTATTGAATTCATCTTCATTCATTTTATAATCGATGTAGGAATGGACTTTTAGTGTTAGGATTCGAAACAAACACAAAATAAGGATACTGAATGGAAAAGCCGATAACCCTAGAAACCATAGGGACTCCGAGGGACAACCAGTCCCTACTAATGGTCACATGGAAAATAAATCTGTGAGATAGTTCGACTTGAAGAACACAACATCCTTACATGCAGTAGGGAGAGATAAGTCAAATTTGAATGTGTTGAGAGATTAATTGATAATTTTTTAAATCTTAAATAATAGTATTCATCAATAATAACACAAATTCTCTATATATAGATTTAATTTGTGTAGTAAATCAAATAAATGATGATCTAAGTTTAATAATTTGAAAATACGGTTATTCCCACACATCTCATCTGAAATAATAGTATATATATATATATATATATATATATATATATATATATATATATATATATATATATATATATATATATTTCTAAATTATTTTTCAATTTCTCACTTGCACTTAGAATTACAAAATCCCCTAGAGCATCCAAAGATACACATCATAGCTTCTCTAATGTGAATTTTGTGTGGGATAGTAATGAATCTGAGCTAGTTTTTCTCCTCACATTTTCAAGTGCCACGATGCCCAAACTAATGATGTTAGCTTTCCCTCTATGCTAGCCTAGGAAAACATTTTATGGAGATAGATAACTGGGAATATTATTTGTTGGTAAAAATTTTATATATATATATATCAGGTAAATATTTTCATATATATAATAGAAAAAGTTTCAATGCTCACCCTTTTATTATTAATCACAGAGATTACACATAGATATATACATGAAGTATAGTCTCAAGATATGAAAACTATCTTGGACGCACAATAATGTGATTGAGAGAATATCTCAACCATAAACCAAACAAGGAAACTAGATTTAGCTAACTCCTATGGAATATGAATAGAGTCTATATACATAGAATTAATCACAACTGATACAAGTAGTAATTACGTTTTCTAACACACCTTCTTAATGACTAATTGTCTCGATATCAATTTGCAAAATCTACATCAGGTCATGTTTGGTAATTACACTTTGTATCTTGTTCATACAATTGTCGATGTCCATATAAAGGAAGAACCATCTATCGGAATGCATGGGTTCCCAACCACTCCAACTGCCAGTCTACTAGGAATTCCTTCACATACATGGTTCATCCAACCTCTAGATGAACTCCCCTTAGATATAAATTCCGCCTCATGGAGTCTAAAACCAATACGGCCCACCCAACTATATCTATCCCGCATGACACACTCTTTCAGGGTGTTAAAACTCTGTGACAGAGGGAACATATAACAAGGGGGTATGCATGCCTCTCTGGGTCTTATAGCATGTAAAAATTATAAATGACATGTATATTTTCTCTAATTAAAAATTGTGACTCATACTCTACCATGGTCATGAGTCTATTCTACAAAAATAAACAAACTTTGACTACATCATCCATATGCTAGAACAAATCACTACTTTGGCTTTGTACTTTGAGTCTTTGACATCTTCATTTTTTACTTTGGCATGCTGGTCTACAAAGTCTAGTTGTGGTCAAACATAAGAAAAAGGATATGTTGACATCCATATAAAGGAGAAACCATCCACCGAAATGCATGGGTGCTAACTACTGCAACCGCTAGTCTGGTAGGATGTCCTTCACATACATGGTTCTGTCAACCATTATCACTGCATACATATACATGTATCTATAGATCCCCCTCTAATGTGGGTTTTATTGGATGACCCATAACCATGCCCTTCCTTCATTGGTGAATTATCATCGGCACTGAACCTGTCTTATATCTCTTCAGAAAAATTTCACCGGATCTCTTCATTGGAAACCTTTCACCGAATCTCTTCATCAACGACCTTTCACCATATTTCTTCATTGGTGACCATTCATCGGATCTCTTCATCGATGACCTTTCACCGAATTTCTTCATCACTGGGCAAACACTAGCATGGACGTGTTTTGAGTCCACTTCACTGTTACATGTGGTTTCTAGCTGACCACAAACCGACACTACAAAAATGATTTTTAGCTAACCACGAACCTGTAATTACAAAGTGGTTTTTAGATTACCATGAAGTTTTAGGGGATACACATGCCTTACCAGGCTTACAACACAACTCCAACTCTTGGAGTTCCCAGGTACATAATTTACAAATACCACCATAAAAACATCATAGACTTGCTTACAAATGTGTGACTCATAATACAACATGATAGTGAGTCTATGCGATAAACCCACACTAATTCACACAAAATTTCACCTAGCTGTCCATCATCCTTTAATTTTGAGTGTGGTTGTTGGGCTGTTGCACAAAATTAATATTTGTTGCACTTCAGTCTTACTATCCACCACAGAGTATCTTTGCATCCTCTTTCTTTTTTCTTGTGTAATTGTTGTCTTGAATTCACCTACGTGATTTGTTAGAGTAGCAAGATTTGTTAGAGTAGCTAATTCTAAAAAATCCACTCCATTGAGTTCACTAGGCTCAATGCTTCAATACATTCAAGATTCCGAGGGCACAATAAATTCAGTTCACATATTTTCAAGCTCCAATAAGATGGTCATACCTATTAAGCTATCTCAAAAAATATGAACCAAATTACCTCTTTTACTGCACCTCCAAGATGGTCTTCTTGTAGCCATTTCTTCAATTCTTACACTTCACAATATGTATAATGTAGTACACAAAACTACAACACCACAATTCTTCTGTAGGTCTTTTCGCATACCACTGATCTCTTATCCAACAGATTTGATGTTAGAATTGAACTATATGCCTGAAAACACAAACAAATCCCCTTCGTAAGCGTTCGGTGAAAAACAAGCACTATTCATTAGTGCTAACAATGACAAGCTTGTTAGCCCGACTCGTTTCCAACCTGAGAAGCACTGGTTAGATAAAAAAAAATTGAATGGATAAATAAAAGTCCCACTGGTCAGCTCTACGAAAGAGAGTCTAAGTCAGGAGAGTCTGGCTTCTACAAAATGCTCTCAATCTAGCCACCAAGGCTTATCATAGCCACAAAGGCTCACAACAGCCATAAAATCTCTCCAACCACCCAGGGCCACAAATCTACCACTAAGGCACATGAGCCACAAAGGAGCCACTAGCCATTAAGGCTTACCAGCTCTTCTCTAGAGCATGCAATGACACACTAGACGTATCTGCGGTAACGTCGCCACAATAACACAATTCACACAAAAAACATCCATGATTATTGCACCATATTCAGCTCTCCATCATCGTCAATGGACATCTAGTACTGACACAAGAGGCTTCCAAACATGCCTCCTCACATTGGTTATCAGGCTGCAACATTGAAGAACTACTGCCAAGCTAATACCCCCACACTGGCTCGGATCAGGAACCTCACCACACTTTCACTGCACCATACTAAAATGAAGGAATGGTATTTTGGATCTCTAGAGCTGCATTATATCCCACATATGCAAACCCAATTAATTAATAACACAAAACATTGGTGATATTTTCATACCACTGTGTTCCATGCAACATCATTGGGCTTCACACCTGCAACTTTCATTAAATCAAATTGGTGATCAACTCGATGGATTCTTGAGAATAATTAGAACTGCATAAAAGGTTGACATAGTCATCCATGCTGAGATCACTAATGACGACAAGATTCATAGCTCTATACGGATCCATTTTACCAAACGAACCCTCCAACACAAACAACTTCTGTCCCACAACATCTTGTTCCAACCGATCGGAAAAATAAGGAAACTGCAAATCCTGCATGAACAACTTTAGCATCTCCACAAATTTCGATATCTCCATACAACAGTAACGTTGAAGCAACATTACACCAAAAAATGCAATGATCATCCATAAGCTAAAAGCCGTTGAACTGAATAGACCCCTCCATTTTCTCATGCGAAAACCATGATCACCATGGGAACAGTTGTCATAGACATGATGAACACCATGGGAACAATTTTCATAGCCACGATTTATTTCGATAGACAACTGACGGCTAGGAAAACATGCTATACTCTGGAAAACATATTGCAGAACCTTCTGTGAGATGCTACGCTCAGTCGGCAGACCATCTGAGGCAACCAAACTTCGCCATGGAATATCTTTCCTATGAATCATCAGTTTCCTTTAATTTCAAGTGCCATATGAATGATCCACAAAAAATACTGCGATCCGAATGACCCACCTGGAGGAAAGCCTTCTGGGAAAAGGTAGCCAGAAATAGCTACCACCATTTGCAGGCATCCACGCCAATGTTGATAGAGGCACAACACACCGACTCAGATTTGGTAGCAATTATAGGCTTCACCCCTCTTCAAAGCCACATATGATGGTTCTCAGGTCAAATTCCCATGGACATCACTGAACTCACATTAATGAGCCTCAACAACCATGCTTTGATCAGTTTTGGTGAGCACCGCGACACAAAATGGCTTAGCGCAAAGATCTTTACACTCGCCGGAAGATCTCCAGTAGCCTGCAAGCCCTGTGAAGCACTCCCACATCCAGACCATCACATCAACAGGAGAAACGATTCTGGAATGAACGTAGCATAAATCGATTGAGCATTCTCCCTCTTTCAAATCTCAGGAAGTGGCCCTCAGGAAGAATTGAATGATGGAAAATTATCAGAATGAAGCACATAAAGAATGGATATGTGGTTGGATTTACACATATATCCACCCTATGACCAAGGCAATTGGTTCTTCACAAGGGCACTAATCAAGAAGCACAGTCAGCGGCTCCACGTCTCACAATGCCACCACCAACAACTCCATGGCTCAAATTATAATTTGAATGCTCACTGCACCAAATTGTTGAACCCAGGAAACAAAACCCTTAATCTGACTTAAACAGTGCTTCTCCACTCGGATTTGACTCGATCTGCAACACAATTCAGAAATCAATGACCACCCAACAATCCATTCTCTATCGATCCACACAATTATCGATCTTCTTAAGGCCTCTCAGCAGGAATCATCCTTCATAGCCAAGATGCTCTCTGTGGGTTGTGGATCTCGAGGGGATTCAATCTCATAATATCACTCTCAAAACCAATGCCACTGGCTCTATGGTTCCACACACAAATTCACGTCCACACTCATCCACTTTGACTGTGAGTCATCCTGCACTCTGGACATACAGAGGACTCCCTGGACCTCACAACGATTCAGTCTGTACGATGAAAGAGAAGATCGACCCATGGACCCACCAATGCTTGATCCAGCACTAGGTTATGCCGCTCTATTCTCTCTTTGACCATGGTATTCACTTGACCTACAGCAATAGGTATCCACCCCTCCGACCGGCAACAACAAGGACTCAATCACCCACGGATCCACCACGATCCACGCAGCTCCGGAACACACAATAGTCACAAAAAGATCCAGTGTATGCAACTACTCCCTTTGCACGTTGTTATGTTCACACAACGCCACACACGCAAATTTGCGCATCACGAGGTAGGCAACAAGATAGGCAACAAGTTACACTGAGCTGCTCTCTTCTCCATGCAGCAACATGCTTCACACTGACGTTCTGAAGAATTAAAACAATACAAATACACTATTTTATTTACCTCGGCCCCAGAGGGGCCAAGGGCCCTCACGAGCTCTGATACCAAGATAAAGTTTCACTGTTCACCCTTTTATTATCAATCACATAGATTACACATAGATACATACATGAAGTATAGTCTCAAGATAGGAAAACTATCTTGGACACACAATAATGTGGTTGAGAGAATATCTCAACCATAAACCAAACAAGGAACCTAGATTTAGCTAACTCCTATGGAATAGGAACAAACTCTATACATAAAAAGAATCTCAATTGAGACAAATAAGAACTACATTTTCTAATAATAATAACTATATTTAAAAGGTAATTACAAAGTGCTAAATGACTTTAATAATATATACCTTTAATTTGAGCAATTAACTAATAATACCAAATTAAATAATTTTCCAATTTAATGTGGGTACTAAATACCAATGGAACATGTACTTTGTCTTAAAAATTAGATTTAAATCAATATAAGGTACTTTGAGCACTATTAACTAATTCTACAAAATTAAATGATTTATCAATTGAATGCTCCCACCAAATACAAATGGAAGAGCATGTGCTCTTGTCTTACATGATATAGATTTAAATCAATATAAGGTATTGTAATGCTATAGATTTAAATCAATATAACGTATTGTATGTATATTTTTATAAAGAGGATTTTTTTAAGACTTTATGTATCAATTTTTTAATTATTAAATAAAGAATTTTGTATATCAATTTAATATTTACTTAAAGATTAACACATATCTAAAATTAATATTTAAAAAACTTTTATTTAAATTAAATTTAATAATTTAATTTTGTATAAATTTGCGAGGACTTGAATGATTATTCATACCATAGTTATTGGTTATTAGGGGTTTCGAACTTATAATCTTACATATACTCCTATATTATTTGATTAAGTTATGTACCGTTTTCTGTTTTCTGTTTTATTGTTTGGGTAGTGCTTTTTTATAAAGTTGAAGTTAATTACAAAATTATATAAATATTTATCAGAATAGGTTAATATGGATATATATTAATATATTTTATTTTGTAAGTAGTAAAAATGATTTAATTTATGGTTAATATAAAATTTGGTTATAATTTGAAAGTCTAGTATATTATTTTGAGAGTAGTAAAAATAGAGAAAAGTGTTAATTATATTTCGAAAATGAATTAATACATATTTCAGGAATTAGTTGTGAATTTAGGTTGAGTTGTTGGACTTAATTTTTTGCATATGTTTTCAAAAATGAATTAATACAAATTTTAAGAACTAGTTATGCATTTAGGTTGACTTCTTCAACATGATTTTTTTTTGCACATTTTCTCAAAATTAGGTATCTTAAAAAAGAAAATTAATTAAGAAAAAGATTTAAATAAATAAATAAATTTCCAACTAAATTCACTTTTAAATTTACCCTCTCTTTTAATAAACTAAAACTCTGAATAATACTTCAATATTCCATCATTGAAATGTTGTATGTCCCAATGCAACCTAAATTTACTTAGATTGAAAATATTGTAATATCACTAGAAGCAATGCCCTTTCCTCTTAAAAAATTAATTAAATATATAAGAAAACCAAAAATAATATCAGTTAAGTTCATCTTCCCATTGTTAACATGCCAACAAAGTATGTTAAATTCCTATTGTATGCAACATTGGGAGATGTATGAATCCATGAGAACCAATTAGATGATATTGTCTCTCGTCATTAAATGCTATTCCGTGAAGGAATGCAGCTGCTGTAATACAAAATTATTACAAAGCAAGAAGATAGAAAAACAAATGATATAAAAATGAGCAAGAATCTCCTCTATCCCTACGGAGAAAAAGAAAGAGGCTAGGTGTGTGAAGGATCGTGAATTTGATGACATAAAATGGTACAATATATTGGCCACTTACCATGGCATGTGGGAGGGTGATAGTGATCGAACGGTAGAGTGGCCTTCGATTCCCCTCCGAAGAATTTAATGTGGTAATATGATAACCGATAATTTATGAATGATCAAAGCTAGTCAGTAATGGCTATCATAGGACTTTTAAACGTTGATAGACTGTTCCATGGTTTTTACTTCGGGTTACTTATTCTTCAAGCACATTTATGTTTTTTTTCTTAATCACGGAATGCGAGTTTTCAGTTCTTATAATTATAATAGGGTATTTTTATTCTTTTATTTTTTCAATTTGGTTTTCCTACATATGAGGTTGATTGTGAATGCAATTTTATATATACACTCACAAAATATTGCTAGTGTGCGAGTAAAACATTGCATGATTGTTTTACATGCTTCAATTTCACTCTTTCCATCTGCACACATTAACTTATACTCAATAATCCTCTGATCCAGTATCTGCCGGATCTGGTGTGCAGACATATTATCTATGTTCCACTCTTTATGACTTCCATCATGAAATTTTTCCCTCTGGGGAATCTTTCCTGCACCATATAGGTCAAGGGTTGCATGTCTGGTGAACTGTGGCTCTAGTGGCTCATAGATAGGAAAGACATTGTCTTTGGTTTCTGAGTATTTTATGACTTCGGCAATGGTGATCTTTTCAGATCGTTCTTCGACTGGCTGTGACTCAGGTTTAGACTCTGACACAGTTACAAGAGGCAACTGAGGAACTTCTCTGGGCATGAGATGAGGAAACCGGGAGATAGGAGGAACTGACTCGGGTTTCGGGATCTCATGTGGCACAACACCTTTTGCTTTACCAGCAATGAATGACATTGGAATTGGCTTGTTGGGTTTCTTAACATTTAAATTCTCAAATTTTTTTGACAACTTATATACAGACTGTCTTGTAGCCATAGATTGATCTATGACACAATTCTCAACCTCATCAAACTTAATAGAAGAATTTTCTGTAATACTTCTAACTATCTGTAAATCACACTGTACAGAATTCAAAGCTCTATGTACATCATTGACTGAGACTTGGACAGAATCTATCTGGTCTTTGACCAGGGCAGTCTTAGCAACATTTTTCTCCAGACCTGTGAGTGCAGTGTTTGTCCAATTTAACTGCTCACTCACTTTCTGAACTCTTCCTTCACTACCCGTTAAAGAATTATCATGCTGGACCAGAGGGCTAGCATGTGCAGAGTTAGATCCTTCTCCTATCACAATGCTTCTGAAAGGAGGGTAGGTAGTGGAGGTTTCTATCTTATTGCCATCCAATGCAGTCCAAGAATGTGAGGAAGATGTTGTAGTATTAGCCATTAATACAACATCATTCTCCATTTTCTTCTTCCAAGAGTAGAAGGAAATCCACACACTGTTTTCTTCCATGTATTCCTTCCATTCAACTGACATCTTCAACTTCTCTTCTTTAGGGAAGGCAGCTGCAAAACCTTCAGCTTCTGGATGTGTGAATAGATCCCAATTTATCATTTGCTTCATCCACTGTACTGGGATCTCTGATCTGAAACATCCATCCATCAGAGTATAAAACTTCTGGATCTCAGGGATAGATGGCTTCTTCACTCCTTGGGGTAGATTTCTGAATCTGCATTCTGGAATAAGCTTATTAGATTGCTCTACATAACCCAATCCATATATGGGAGTACCTGGGGGTCTTTGATTCATAAGGATCTGGGTAATCCTCGGATCTTCATCTTCCAGGTAAGGAACTAAGTGCATCATCAGAACATGCAGATGTTCATCCTCATGTGGAAAAGGTATATCAGAACACTTAGGGTTTGGACAAGGACTGACTGAGGTGCTTGGAGGGGCTTGTCCTGTTCTGGGGTTATGGTTACTATGTAGAACAGCATAGGCAAGACTTTGCAGATTGACAGACTGCTTACACTGAGGACATTCTACTTTAACAGGCTGGAAATTTACTATCTGTGCAAACTCAAAAAGAGAAACATGACTGCAATTTGAAACAAGAGAACTACAACCCGTATCTGTACAATCGGGTGAAATATACCGAGGAGACTTTTTACACTCAGCTTCAATCTTTCTGCGATCTATGGTTGACCTTCTAGGAAAAGACAAGGTCGCAGAGGATTGGTCTTCAATTATGTTGGCAGATGTGATTTTCTGTATAGACAGAGGTCTTGGATTTGGAATTGTCCAGTGTCTAGGGAATTCCAGATCTTCCCACTTGATGGCTTGGTGCTCAATCTTCTGGTTTTTAGAATCTGTGAGCACAATGACACTAGTTTTTGACTCTCTGCTGGGAGCATGGAGTACTGCAGGAAACATTGTAGATGTGTGGCGGAAACAGCCACGAAACTGAATCGTGATATTCCTTATCTTCTTGTTCATATCAAATCCCATGGTTCGGATTTGAAGTTGAAGGATATCGGCCAATGTTTCATCAAAAACTGACACTGAGAAATTTGGGTAACAGTCAAACCAGACTGGTCCATTGGATAGTGGAGCGACTATCCCTCCGATTAATGAATCAGTGTACTTATTATGTGTTAAGTCACGGACTGTGGCTAACACATATGCATCGACTCCTTGATGCACCAGAGCACTTATGCCAACTCTTAAACAACCCAGGTGTAAAAACTCAGTTCCCAACTTTCTAGCCTCGGCTTGAAGTTCTTTGGGATTTAAGATGGAGATCAGCTGGGCTTGATCACTATTCTCCTGGATACTCGACACAGACTCCTTAATAGTTATTCTAGTGGCAACCTTCAGGTGCTAGACTCCTAAGTCATTATATACTTGAGAGGGCTTAATGTTGGGAAGGACCCAACGTGCTTGAGGCTTGACCTCTTCATAAAGGTGATCAGACTCATTGATCACACGACCACTACTAGACGCAAACATGTCTCTGAGAGGGTTTTGTTCTGCTTTCTCTTCTGCTGCAAGCTCTCTGAAAGATACAGATTTTGACATTGAGGAATCCATTTCAAAAGAGAGAAAGAAAGACTTTTGGGTATTACTCAAGATCTTGAACCAGGCTACAGCGTAGACTTATTGGCTCTGATACCAATTTCTAGCAGAGGCTTCAAAAGCTTGCTTGCGGTCGTAAACCAACCGACTTGGCCTTGTTAAGTTTCTCTAAACACTGCTTGTTATGAACCCAACTGTGAACCCAGACGAACCTACTTGTGCCCTCACACTCTAGCGGCCTACCACACGGCTTCCACGCCTTCAAACGGCCTTAGCGATCCGTAGCACTTCGCGAACTCTAGCGAACTTATGGCGAACTTTTATAGCAGTGCAAGACTCTTAACAGCAAATATAAGCACACAGAGTAATAATGCGGAAACTCAAGATGAAAGTCTCCTCTCTTTATTAACAGAATGCTTCACAATCAGATTACAATGGATTCTCTGTATCAGAGATTGACTGTATCGGCTTTTACTGGACTTATGATCTTCACGAATGAAGGATCGTTACCAGAGGCTTCCTGGCCGAGTTACAGACTCTGTCTCAGAGTTTTATGACTTATAACACACAAACATAAAATATAAAGACTCACTAATGAAGTGGCCACTTTAGGTTCTCGCCTGTCACATGAACAGACGCGCAGGCTTCTCACTTCACCTAAGGACTGTGAGTAATGAACTCCGTGATGCGAGCAGATCACTTGGATAGCGCAGACGCAGAGCAGGGAGAGACTACTCGGACTCAAACACAACACACAAGACTCAAACAACCGATGCCTCCAAATGAACCTTACCTCTCCTTTTATAGGAATGAGAGGGGGACAGACATTACTGTGCATCGTTGGATACATGACACTTGGCAGAAGATCATCGTTTTCGGGTAACACCGAGAGGTGACATCCGCACGGAGATCTGTCGTGCCGACAAACTAAAGTGTAAGACATGTGAAATACACTGTGGATACCTCACGAGGAATCAAACTTTAATAAATACACATTGGATACTTTTCTGACGTAGGAAAAGTCCAAGAGAAAAGCTACGTCACAATAAACCCGTGACTAGGTATCATATGTACAAAGGGAAAACCTTTCATGAGTGGGGCTCCCGAGGACCACTTGTATTGGATTCAGCTGCAGGTTCATCCAGAATTCTGACACCCGGATATCTGAGATGATAGAACTCGTCATCCCATGCTTTTGTGTAGATTCTTCTGACGATCATGGGCTTATTGAGCACTATCTGGTGCTTAATCTTCGCCATGACTAGCCACTGATGATGCATTTGCATGTGCATTTTTAATATGGGATTTCCTAACATATTATGTTCTAGACTGGCAAGTTCTCCAACAGTTTTACAGGGATAATGAAAACACTCGCCAGCTGGTCCTGCAAGACAATCATCACAAAAATCTCTATGATATGTTTGATAACAGTCAGGATCCATGCTATAAGGACTAACCCCATAATGCCACCACCAATTTGTTAGCCATGGAATTTGTGATTCTTTCTCATTTATCCATGTCGGGGCGAATTTAAGCTTTGTGTAGTGAGTCTCTTCTGGTCCATCTTTGTTAAGGAGATCCCACCACAATCTTTCATAACCTGCAAAATTATAAACAGTGTCAGGAAAAATAAGCTTTGGGTCGCCATGCGGCCATGAAATGAATTTGCCATGGGTATATGTGCCGATTTTTCTGACTCTGTTTATTACATAGGATTTATAATATTCTTTAGATCTGTCACTGCCACCAGTACAAATGACATACAGATCCCAAAAGTCTTCTGAGAGGGATCTCTCAGCTTCATGCGAGGCAGCCATGCTGTGTGAATACATCTTCTCATGTATCCACCTGTTACCTTTTGGGTACACCTTCCTGCCTGGGACCAAGTGCTGCAAATCCGTGTGACTCTGCAAATTTCCATCTAGCACTTGGGTGTTTCGAAGGATCAAAGTTGGCCTCCATTTTTCTGCATAAACAGGCCAGGGCTCATCATCTACAATATATCTGAGCTCTTCTCTCTTATAGGCCTAATTCCATTAAGTTAGAATGACAAAACAATGAAACTGAACTTGCTCTATATTGTCATTCTCTTGTTCTTGATGCTGGAGGTATTCTCTGCTTAAAAAGTCTGTAATGCAATTTTCAGAACCTCTGATATGCTCAACTTCAAAACTAAAGTATGCAAAAAGGGCTTGCCATCTTGCAAACTTTGCATCTTCAGGGTTCTTAATTTCTTTTGTCAAAACTTTGTCCAGAGCTTTTGCATCAGTCCTGAGCTGGAAAATACTTATTTGCCAAATGAACAGAAAACTTACTTAAACAATACCAGGCTGCTTTTACCTCTTTCTCAATAGGAGCATAATTTGCCTCAGCTTTGCTCCATACTCCAGAGGCGAATAGAACAACTTGTTCTTTTTCTTTCGGATCTTCTTTCTTTGGCTTTTTCTTTAGCACACCTCCCCAACCAACATTGCTGGCATCTGTCTCAACAATTTTATAAGCATTATCATCAGCAACATGCAGAATGGGCAGAATTCTTACCTTAGACTTTATCTCTCTGACTGCTTGGGTGTGCTTGTCAGTCCAAGGCTTAGGGTTCTTTCTGAGTCTCTGATTTAACAGAGATCTGTCAATGGCATAATTTGGATAAAAATTTCTCACATAATTGAGGCACCCTAAAAACCTCTGCAACTGGGTTTTGTCAAGAATAACATCAGGGAACTTATCTGCAAACTCCAGTGCGTGATGCTGCAGAGCAATCTGGCCATTTTCAATCTCATGTCCTAAGAATTTAATCTTTTTTCTGCATAACTCCATCTTCTTTTTACTTAGGACAAGTCCATTTCTTTTGACCAATTTCATAAATATTTTCAGATGTCTGAAATGGTCACTTAGATTTTTAGAAAATATTAGCAGATCATCAATGTATGCAAGCAACCAATCTGCATAGGGCTTGAAGATAGAATCGATTACCTTCTGGAATTTTGATGGGGCATGCTTCAGACCAAAAGGCATAACATTCCATTCATAATGTCCGTGAGGGACACTGAATGCAGTCTTCCATCTGTCACCTTCTGCAATGGCGACCTGCCAGAAACCAGACTTTAAATCAAACTTTGAGAACACCTTGGCTCCTGATATTCTTCTTATCAAATCTCCTTTGTGAGGGATTGGATAAGTGTCATCTGCTAACACATTGTTCAGAGGCTTATAATTTATCACTAAACGCGGAACTCCTCTGACTTGTTCACTTCTCTTGTTCACATAGAATCCATAGCAGTTCCATGGGCTACTGGATTCTCTGATTAGCTTCTTCTGTAGAAGTTGTTCGATCTCATTCTGACAGTGCTGTCTGTCTTGGACAGACATAGGGATGGCTCTTGACCTACAAGGCCTGCCAGTATATCCCTCCTTTTAGGGCAGCTCAATGCTGTGCTACTTTCTATGCCAAAAGGCATTTGGCTCTTCGGAGCAGCACTGGTCTTCGAATTCTTTCTGGATTTCAGCAATTTTTCTTTGAATCTCTGGGGAGCTTAACTGTTCTTCGATTCTGATAGTCTCCTTGTGATCTTTAAGCTCAACCAGGATTTTCTCAACAGCTTGAAGTTTTTTCTCTTTTTCTTGCATTATTTGCACCATGGGTGAGATTCTATTTCTGGAAACATAAGGAAGTTCAAATCTTTGACCAGAAACAGTGATGAAGATTCCTGTAGAGTTATCAGGAAATCTAAAAGACCCATGTGGTTCTACTGCTGCTAGAAACACATTTCCCAAAATACAATCTACCGGAATGTCAGAAACAGCAAGGGAAAGCTTGACACACTTGGAATCAAAGCAGACAGTGGCTTTTGAAACTTCAAACTTTAATTGCTTACATCCTAATCCCTATACTTCTTTTATAGAATAAATGTTATATGAGTGTGGAACAAAGTCATGGATTTAAGTTATATATCATCAAGAGAAAAAATGACAAGAGTAACTAAGGGAAATGTCAATTAACTATTATAATATGAATTTATAAAATATGTTTATGGTTTTCTTAAAAGGGAAATATCTTAACTTCTTTTCATTCTTAAGAAGTTGTATTTTATATATTATAAAAAAAAAATTATATAAGAATTAGGGAAATTATTATCTTTACATATAATAAATAAATGTTAATATATGTAAATAAATATTAATATTACATTTTAGAGTATTTAGTTAATATTATAATAAATTCTCAAATATTTTATTTATTTATTTAAAATTAATTTTATTACTAGAAAAATATCATTAATACTCGATGAGAAATAGAAAAACTAAATAATAAAAATTTAAAAGAGAAATCAATTATAATTTAAATAATTTTCCAAATTTTCTATGGAGTGGATAGTGATACAGTGGTATCTTAAAGCATGTCATGGTGTAAAAG